>LR738710.1:193469955-193514171 GCA_902687465.1 Secale cereale | reverse complement strand
CCCCCCCCCCCCCGAGGCAGTGGGCTGCATAAGCCACCTTCTTGCGGTCTTCGGTGCATCCGACTAGTTCCAGTATCTCCTCAATGGAACGGACCCAGTCATCTGCATCCAGGGGTTCTGCAGTCTCGATGAAGGTTGGCGGTGCATGCTTCTTGAACTCTGCCAACGTGGAACGTCCATTGCCGTTCCCCGCCGGCTGGCGGTTGTTGGTGACAGCTTGAGCAATCAGCTGAAGAGCTGCAGTGTTGGCTTGGCGTTCCTCTCGGAAAGCTTGGAGAAGCTGAGCCATGTCCATGCTTGGAGGAGGTGGTGGAGCTTGGTCGTTGGTTTGGTCGTGGCCTGCCTCTGGCTGAGAGGATGCTCCGGCTTCGGGCTGCTGGGTAGAGGTACCAGTACGAGTTACAACAGGCATCCTGTTGGAGCGGTAAAAGGTCTCATGACTCGGAAGAGGGAAAGCAAGATAGATGGGTGCCTAGTAAGGGGGTGGGTGTGACACTAAATCAAATCATGCAAGGGCTGTAAGGCCAAAACACATTCATTAAAATCCAAATGGGTGATGTAGTCGTTTACACATTCCCGAAGGAAGAATATGACATACATCCAGACACAACAAAAGCAAATACTAGATGGTTTCATATGAACCATACAAGGACTCGACTGCGCATAGGGGTTACACGACCTATCCTACCGTAGAGGTTACAACTGGCATATCCGAGTAGCGAATAATGCCTAAGCGGCGGAATGCTCGGTCGCGTATTCCGGCTCTTCTGGGTCTTCCTCTTTGTCTTCATCTATCTGGGCCCCCTTGTCACTTGAGGGTGTGGGGGAGTGGAGGAGTTGGATACGACGGTGCTTCGCCGGTGGTGCAGGGAAAAGCTTGCGATATTCCCTTGCTGTCATCCGGCATCGCCGAGGTGGTTCTTCACCCTTGGAAGATACATCCTCGGAGGGCCTTCCGCCTTGGTATGCGATAGCGGATTGTCCAGAAGGTGTTCCATCCTTCTTGATCCTATTTGCCTTCTCTTGAGCTCGACGAAGAAGTGCCTTGGTCTTGTGAAGTTCTTCTCGAAGCTTCATGGATTCCGAGGCCAAGTCTTGTGCCAAGCTGTCGGCACATAGACTGAAGTAGGTCTGGAACCGAAGCGAGAGTCCTTCCTTCAGTGGAGGGGCTAGAGCGCTGCTTTCTTCTTCACCTTCCTTCCGGTAAGATAAGAAGCGAGTTGTCATCTTGGCTGCCATCTCCGGAAGAAGCTCACGGAGACGGGTTAATGCCTTGAGTGCAGCAGCCTCGACAGCGAGTGGTAGTGTTGCCATCTGGGGTCCCTCGAAGAACCAACTTGTGGGAGGATCGTTTGCCTTCACGATCACTTCCACATGGTACTCCACCTCAGTGTCGCTCACCCAATGCTCAAGGTAGGTGAGGATGGGTGCTCGGTGGAACTGACACTCCTGGAGGCTATCCTCGAGAAGTAAGGGGAACCAAGTGGTCAGGTGCTCTTCGGGTACAGCGGCCATCTACAAAGGTGGAATAGGAGGGGTTAATAAGCTGATGAAATCTCAGGTTTAGAAAAGAAGAGAGGTTCAGAAGGTTTTTGAAAAAGGGGTCTCATCTAACTAACGCCCATGCTAACTAAGGCTTCCTACAGTCAGGATGGCTCTGATACCAGCTCTGTGGGGACCCCGACTTAGAAGTCGAGATCACCGAATGCACGTGTACAGTGATCCCAGAGATCAATGCTCACTGAACACACAAAAGCTGAATAACTAGATTCTTACATCCATACAAATAGTCTTACACGAATTAAGGCCATTAAGGCTAAGTCTTACATAGATAGAGCCTCACGGGCTGAATATGAAATAACTCAAATAGCGGAAGTCTTCGACAACGGGTAGAACCCATGTCATCTGCCTTAACCCTACAGGCATTCTGACTGGGATAGCATCCTAGTTCGCATGTTCGTCTCCAAAGAACTCATCCTCATATTCCTGTTCTTCCATGCCTGGCCAATTAAATAACTAGTGGCAAGCCAATGAGTACTTTGAATGTACTCGCAAGCAACCCATGATGTGGTTCAAAGTAACAAATGCAATGGAACAATAATGAACAATCTAGCAAAAGGCTAGAATAAATATTCTACCATCAAGTTAATGCATCAATAACCTCGCGTAACCTCGAAGACAGGTTACCGATATCAACATGAATATGATTCAACTCTTTGAGTCAAGTCACCACCTTGACTCACATCCACACACATGGTTTCACAAACATTGGACGTAGCCCAAGAGCGGTTACCCAACTGTCCATGACCGTGGACACGGCTATTCGAATAGTTTGACACTCTGCAGAGGTTGTACACTTTACCCACAAGATCCGGGGAACTTCCGTGTCTTCCACGACCCGCGGTACCTCAAGTACCCGGGGTAAGCACCCGGTCATTATCTTTCCTTAGGCGACACTAACATAGAGTCCACTCGTTGGTACACGGCCCTCGGGTACAAACAATAGATCACGAGACTTGCCCTAATTTTCAATGTCACGCGTACCCGAAGGGACCAACGGTGTGTCCGGTGCCCTGTAAAAACAGTCATGGCCGTCTATCCAAGCACGACCCCGTCCCGGGAAAGACCTCGTCGCGGGCACCATGCTAGTATCGACCTAAGTAATCAATAAAGCCCCGTCCCATAAGGGGTAGTGTGGTTGCACATGTATGGTTGGAATAACGGTCGCAACTTAAACCAATCCGTTTGAAAAACACACACACTTGCCTTGGTACACCACTTCGTCATCAAGTGGTCACCCATCTCATCATCATCTCCCTCGGGCAAGAATGGCACCCGACGGGGTTTTATGTAAAGACTACAACCACGAAGGTTCATGTCACACATGCATCACTAATCATAACCACTAACCATATGCATGTCATCTAGCACATAGCAAGATCAAGATCATGGCATGCATCATATGGTGGAATCAACTAGGTCACTATTGTAACCCTAACATCATGCATCGGAAACATATGGGTTCCGAAGAACAAGTGTATCATGGTCAAAGGGCTGCTTGCCTGGATTGGCTTGGTCTTCAAAGTCTTCAAATCCTTCTCCTCCTTCTTCCATAGCAACTTCGTCAAATACGGGATCTATACGTCGCATAATAATAACGGAAAAATAAGACCACAAATAAAACAGAAAAATCAAAGTGCTCAGAAAAATGTCAACTTATTTTTGTTAAATACTAGAGGAATTTCTAAGATGGGGAAAATTCTTAGTTGGAGTTTTGGAGCAACGGAATGGATTCTATTGATTTTTGAACAGGAGTATTACTGCCCAAATTTGAATTTAAATTTGAACAGTACAGAAAAGTTTCATGGATTTGAGTGAAAGTAGTACCATTAAATAGGTTGGAATATTACAAGATTTTAGGAGTTGGAATAATTTTATTTGGACCATTATTATTTTCTGTAGAAATGTTTAAAACAACCACAGAAAAGAAAAAGGAAAATGTGTCCTGTGCACTGGGCCAGAGAAGGCCACAGTGCACGGCCCAGGCGGACCAGCCCAGCCGCACGGGAGCCTGCGCGCGCACGTCAGGTTTTTGAACCTGACGGGCGGGGCCCGTGGGTCAGTGGCAGAGAGGAGGGGGAGAGAGGTGTGGGGATGACAGGCGGGGCCCGCCTGTCATCTTCAACCTTGCGGCCACGGCGACGGCGAGCTCACCGGCGAGGTTTCCGGCCACGGCGACGGCAACGGAGGTCAGGGATAGACTCAGCGTCGAGTGGCGGTTGCAGTGGTGGTGGTGCGGCACGTCGGGGAGGTCAGGTTCGCCGGCGGCGAGGTGGGACGGCGGAAGCTCGTCGGGAGGTTGATGCTTCGGTCGTTTCCGACTGCCAACGGAGGGGGAAACAGGGGGGAAAGGGTCAGTGGAGCACGGCGGTTTCAGATCGGGCGAAAGGAAGGGCAGGGGAGGCTTGTACTGCGGGATCACCGGCGGCCCGACGCGGCGGAGCTCTGGTCGATCCCGAGCACTGGGACGACCTGGGGAGGAGTGGGTGGTGCTGGGGGACTCAGTGGAGTGAAGTGAGGTTGCTGATGCTGCTGGAGAGGCTCGGGAGGGGCTATTTATAGGAGGTCGATGCAGGCCCGTGGTCCAGTGCGCCGGCGAGCTCCGGCTCGAGGCTACAGCGCACGGGAGGCCAAGGGGATGAGTCCATGGTGTTCCTGGACGAGCTCCACGTCCAGTAGAAGTGAGAGGAGGAGCGGGGGAGCTTCTGGAGCGTGCGCGCGTGCGAGGCAGAGGAGTGGCCGTTGCGGGCGGCCAGCGCGCGTGCGACGGCGACCACTGGAGGGCGCAGGAGGAGGGGGGACAGCGCCGGGGAGGTTGCGGACGTCGAGAGGCCTCGACTGGCGCGTAGGGGAGGCACGAGGCTGTCGGGGGAGGCTGATTGGCTAGAGCCACCGTGCGGAGGTGCACTGTAGCGCGCTCCAGAGCGTGCGTATTGCTGGCATCATCGTGCTCTCGCCGTTCTGGTCAAAACCAACATGCCACATAGTGTCTAGAAGGTTGAGGGGGAAGTAAAGAAATGGCCTGAGGCCTTGGATGCTCTGGAGATGCTGAGAGAGAGGGAGGGTGCTGGTGACTTGGTGAAAACCTGCTGTCCAGCAAGGTAAAACAGGGTTCTTACCCCTCAATCATGGAGCTGGGGTGCTGGGGAAGTTACTGGGGGTAGCTAGTAACTCAATGATCATGTGGTAAAAAGTTGAGGCCATGGAGAAGAGTAAAAGTGATCAAGTTGGAGGTTTTAGTAAAAAGCCAGAAGGTGTTTGATCAGTGTTTGGTCAAGCAAATGGCCTCCACTTGATATGGCACTTAACAGGGTTGAAAGACATGAGAAAATAGGGTGCTTCACCAAGTTTGGGCCCATTTGAAGAAACTAGCCAATGTAACTTTGGTGAACCCTAGAAATCAATAGAAACGGTTTCGTCTTGTTTGAGTCAAGCTAATCATCTCCCCTTGATGCACCACTTGGTGTAGCATCATCATTTGGGGTATTGATCATGCCCACAAAGTTTGAAGCTCTAGATAAAAAGTTGGTAATGTAAAGTTGTTCAAATTTGCATTTGAACAGAAAGGGTTTTGTGGTGATCTGATCAAGTTGCTCTATTCCAAATCTTGTGCCATTTGGTCTAGATGCCTTATTAGGTCATTCTAGTATGTGCACCAAATTTGAGAGCATTTGGACAAGTTTGGCAATGTAAAGTTGCTCAAACTTCAAATATGGACAGAATGGTTATGAAGGGGTTTGAGGATGTTTTCTTGCTTCCCAAGGCATGGGACTTGGCAAGATCATCAAATATGTCATATATGACATGATAGAATTTCCCTGGAATTTTTGGAGAAAAATTCCTTTGTAAATATTTCAAAAGCTTGAAATATCCAGAAAGGGTTTTAGTGGGTTTAGCCCATTATTTGGAACATGACCAAGTGTTGAAACTCTTATATATGGACAATATATGTCCTCTGAGTCTCTCTGAATTTTGGCAAATATTTTTGAAATAGTTAAATAATTTTCCCCTATTAAAGACCATTTCTGGCCTTAAGAAAAAGCTTTTAAATAAAATAGGGATATAACTTTTAAAATTATACCTTTGTGGTTTCTGGAAGTCCTATGACTACTAGGTCTCAAATATACTTTTTGAAATAATTTTCTCACCCTAAATCAAGTACTTGCAGTGCAAATCTCAATTCAGGGGTTTTTGGAAAAACTAAATTTATAAAATACCTTTTGGCCAAATTAATTTTGTAAGAAAATACTATACTGTTATATAACACTTGGCATGATCATTGGGCAGAAGTTTTGGGTATGGAGATGAATTCTACAGGAGGTCATAGTTGACTTTAATGAGCACAAGAGAAAGCACATGAAGAAAACTCAATTCCAAATAAAAGCCAAATGATGCTAAAAATTTTTGCTGGTGCAAATTTTCATGCTTCAAAGGTACAAATAACATGTTACAAAATGCAGGGTGTGACATCATCGGATCTCAACAAACACACCGCAGAAGAAGATTACATCGAATAGATCTCCAAGAACATCAAGGAGAACGCTATATTGAATATCAAAGAGAGAGAAGAAGCCATCTAGCAACTAACTATGGACCCGTAGGTATGTGGTAAACTACTCACGCATCATCGGAAGGGCACCAAGGTTGAGTAGATGCCCTCTATGATCGAATCCCCCTCCGGGAGAGTACGAGAAAAGGTCCCGGATGGGATCTCACGAGGACAGAAACTTGGGGCAGCAAAAAGTATTTTTTCTGTTCCCTCTGGTCTTCAGAGAATATTTGGGAATTTATAGAAGAAGAATTAGGGTTGGAGGACTCCTATGGGCCCCACAAGCTTGGAGGGCGTCCCCCTTGTGCGCACCCTGTGATCTTGTGGCCACCCCGTGGCCCTCCAGGTCTCTTCCCGAAGCTTCCTCGATGTCTTGTTGTCCAAGAAAAACTGTCAAGAAAATTCTTCCCATTTGGACTCTGTTTGGTATTGATTTTGTGTAAAGACGAAAACAAGGAAAAAACAACAACTAGCACTGGGCAGTGGGTTAATAGGTTAGTCCCAAAAATGATATAAAATAGCATAATAATGCATAAAACATCCAAGATTGATAATATAATATCATGGAACAATAAAAAATATAGATACGTTGGAGACCTATCAAGCATCCCCAAGCTTAATGTTTTCTCGTCCTCGAGTAGGTAAATGATAAAAACAGAACTTTTGATGTGGAATGCTATCTAACATGTTTATCATGTAATCTTTCTTTTAAGTGGCATGAATATTCAGTTCCATAAGATTCAAAACAACAGTTTAACATTGACATAAAACAATAGTACTTCAAGCATACTAAAAAGCAATCATGACTACTTTTCAAAATATCATGGCTAAAGAAAGTTATCCCTACAAAATCATATAGTCTTGTTATGCTCCCTCTTCTCAACACAAAGTATAAATCGTGTACTACCCCGGTGTTAGCGAAGCAATTGGTTCATACTTTTTAATGCGATTCAGCCTTTTCAACTCTTCACACAATACATGAGCGAGAGCCATTGATATAGCACTATAAGTGTAATAGAAGGTGGTAGTAGACAAAAAAGAAGGGAGAAAGTCTCACATGAACTAGTAATATATGGAAGTGACAACATAGGAGACTCTCTATCATGAAGACCATGGTGCTACTTTGAAGCACAAGTGTGGAAAAGGATATTAACATTGTCCCTTCTCTCTTTTTTCTTTTTGTTGGGAACTTTGGACTCTTTTTTCTTGGTCTCATTTGGCATCTTTTTGTATACCTTACATGGGACAATACTCTAATAATGATGATCATCACACTTTTATTTACTTACAACTCAAAAAATTACAACTCACTGTGATAATTCATAATAACAGAACGGTGGAAATTGCATGGCAATATATCTCAGAATGGCTATGGAAATGCAATATTAGGTAGGTATGGTGGTTGTTTTGAGAAAAGGTATAAGGATGGTTTAATGCACTGGAGAAAGTTGCGGTACTAGAGTGGCTAGAAAAGGTGGATGTGAGAGCGTGAATAATCTATGGAATAAAAATTAGGTATAAAGAAGTCACATACTTATTGCAAAAGTTTATTAGCCCTTGAAGCAAAATACTACTACGCATGCTCCTAGGGGATAGGTTGGTAGGAGTTAACCATCGCGCGCTCCCACCTTTCACGCAAAGGAAGGCAATCAAGGATAAATTGTGCTCCAACTTCATCACATAACATGATGACCATATGTGCATGCTACGAGAATCACAAGCCTTAACACAAGTATTTTTACTAATCCACAATTTACTACTAGCATGACTCTAATATCACCATCGTCATATCTCGAAAGAATTGCATGTTCAATGATCTTCATGAAAGTTTTTATTATATCCTTCTTGAATACCCATCATATTAGGACTAAATTAATAACCCAAGAAAATTGCCATACTATTTATAACTCAAAATAATATAAGTGAAGCATGAGAGTTCATAAATTTCTTTAAAATAACACCACCACCGTGCTCTAAAAGATATAAGTGAAGCACTAAAGCAACCGCCTTGCTCAAAAGATATAAGTGAAGCTCAAAGAGTATTCTAATAAATTAACGATTAATGTGTGTCCCTCTCAAAATGTGTGTACAACAAGGATGATTGTGGCGAACTAAAAAGAAAATAAAGCAAAGACTCATATAATACACGTCGCACCAAGCAAAATAGATATCATGTAGTGAATAAAAATATAGCCTCAAGTAATTTATGGATGGATCATAGACAAAAGAGGGGATGCCATCCGGGGCATGCCCAAGCTTAGACACTTGGTTGTCCTTGAATATTACCTTGGGGTGCCTTGATCATCCCAAAGCTTAGGCTCTTGCCACTCCTCATTCCTTATGCCATTCAAACTTTACCTAAAACTTGAAAACTTCACAACACAAAACTCAATAGAAAACTCGTGAGATTTGTTAGTATAATAAAACCAATCTTTAATTTTTAGGTACGGTTATGAACTCATTATAATTTTATATTTGTATTACATCTACTATAATTAAACATCACCATGGCTTATACCCCCTCGATGTAGTCCATAGATTCACTAAAACAAGCATCAAACACAATGAAAACAGAATCTGTCAAAAAGAGAACAGTTTGTAAGATGCAATTTATAGTCATACTTCTGTAACTCTGAAAATTCTTAAAAAATTGGATAGCATGGGTAATTTGTATATCCATTATATGTAAAAACTTCAAAAATTGATCATGCTCCAACAATTACAGAGAATTCTGCTACTGGACGCAAAAGTTTATGTTTTCTCACAGAATCAAATGAACAATCTTCCAAATCATCCCAAAGGTCTTACTTGGAACAAAAACTAATTAAAACACATGAACACCATCACCACAGAAGCGTAATGGTATTTTTATTGTAAAACAGAAGAAAAGGCAAGAAAACAATCATTGGGTTGCCTTCCAACAAGCGCTATTGTTTTATGCCCCTAGCTAGGCATATTGCATAGATCTAGGTTTTATCATCTTTGGTATTCAGTCCATGAGTGGACCTCATAATAGATTCATATGGTAACTTAATTTTATTTCTTGGAACGTTTTCCATGCCTTTCCTTAGTGGAAATTGAAATTTAATGTTTTCTTCTTTCATATCAATAATTACACCAGTCGTTTTAAGGAAAGGTCTACACAGAATTATAGGGCATGTAGGATTGCAATCAATATCAAGCACAATGAAATATATGGGAACATAATTCCTATTTTCAATAATAAGAACATCATTAATTTTTCCCATAGGTTTCTTAATAGTGGAATACGCTAAGTGCAAATTTAAAGAACAATCATCAAGTTCAAGGAAACCTAGCACATCACATAAATATTTTGGAATCATGGAAATGCTAGCACCCAAATCACATAAAGCATTAAACTCATAACCTTTAATCTTAATCTTAATATTAGGTTCCCATCATCATATAATTTTTCCAGGGATTAAAACTTACAACTCAAATTTTTCTTCAAACGATATCATCATAGCATCAATGATATGTTTAGTGAAAGCCTTATTTTGATCATAAGCATGAGGGTAAGTAAGCATGGATTCAACAAGGAAATACACGCAATGAAAGAACAATTATCATAACTAATTTGCTTGTCATCCAAAAGACTAGGCACGTCACTAGTTAAAGTTTTGACGTCGCCAAACCCACTTTTGTCAAATTTTTCATTAAGATCATCAACCTCAAAATTATTGGGACACAAAGTTGAATACTCTCCAGTCACTTTTTCATCAAGTTTTATATTGTAAAACAAAGATTCAATAGGAGTCACACCAATCACTTTAAGATCTTCATCATGATTATTGCAAAAACTAGAAGAACATACTTTTTCTAGCCATTCTCTTTTAGCACACATTCTCCCGGTTCTCTCCCTACTTTCATTAATAGAAATTTGAATAGATTTCAGAGACTCATTAATATCAATCTTGGGTGACATAGATCTAATCTTAAGGGAATCAATCTCATGAGAAATTCTATCAACGTTTCTAGCCACATGATCAAACTTAAGCAATTTTTCTTTGATCATAGCATCAAAAATCTTTTGGGAGTTAATGAAATCTTTAATATTATTCTCAAGATCAGAGGGTATCTTATTATAATTTCCATAATAATTGTCATAGGAATTACCACAATTATTACAGAATCACTAGGAAAAGGCCTAGGGTTAAAATTGCCTCTATAAGCGTTATTACCAAAAGTGTTCCTACCATCAAATTTCACTTCCATAGATTCATTATTATTCTCAGTAAAAGTAGACAAAGAAATATCATTAGGATCAACTGGAGCACTCTTGCTAGCAATCAATTTCATAAGTTCATCCATCTTTCCACTCAAAGTATTAATTTCTTCAATAGCATGCACTTTTTTATTAGTAGTTTCGGTATGCCGTCGAGAATAATTTGCCATAATATTATCAAGGTGTTTAGTAGCTTCTCCTCATGTGATTTCCATAAAAGTACCACCCGCAGCTGAATCTAAAATATTTCTAGATGCAAAATTCAATCCAACATAAAAAAGATTGTACGGTCGTCCATAAACTTAAACCATGAGTAGGGCAATTTCTTATCATTAATTTCATCCTCTCCCATGATTGTGCAGCATGTTCATGATCAAGTTTCTTAAAATTAATTATGTCTTTCCAAAGGGATTTGATCTTACCGGGAGGAAAATACTTGGAAATAAAAGCATCCTTACACTTATTCCATGAATCGGTACTATTTTTTGGCAAGGATGAAACCAAGTTTTAGCGTGATCTCGTAATGAGAACGAAAATAACTTCAATTTCACAATACCATTATCCACATATTTTTTTCATTTGCATATCGCACAATTCAACGAAAGTATTAAGATGGGATGCGACATCTTCATTAGGACTACCAGAAATTTGTTCTTTCATAACAAGATTCAACAAAGCGACATTAATTTCATAAGATTCTGCACTAGTGGTGGGAGAAATCGGAGTACTAATAAAATCATTATTATTAGTATTGGAAAACTCACACAACTTTGTGTTTTCTTGAGACACCGTGACAAAGCAATCAATCTAGCACACAAGCAAACAAAAAGCGAATGAAAAAGACAAATGGAAAGAAGGCAAATATTTTTGTATTTTTCTGGGAATGTTTTTGAAGTGGGGTGGCGGAAAACAAGAGGCAAATGGAAAATAAAGAAAATTCAAGAGATGAGAGTTTATGATAGGTACTTGTTAGGCTTGATGTATATCCTCCCCGGCAACGACGCCAGAAATTCTTCCTCCTACTTGTGAGTTGCGTTGGGATTTCCCTTAAAGAGGAAAGGGTGATGCAGCAAAGTAGAGATAAGTATTTCCCTTAGTTGAGAACCAAGGTATCAATCCAGTAGGAGGAACACACAAGTCTCCAATAATTGCACCTACACAAACAAACAAATACTTGCACCCAACACGATAAAGGGGTAGTCAATCCCTTCACGATTACTTGCAAGGATGATATCTGATAGTGATGGGTATAAAAGATAAGCAAAAGTGCAAAATAAAATAAAGTTAAATAAATTGCAGCAAGTTATTTTTGTGTTTTTATTTTATAGATCTGAAAACAATATGATAAAAGATATACCCGGGGCCATAGTTTTCACTAGAGGCTTCTCTCTCAAAGAAAGCATACGGTGGGTGAACAAAATACTGTTGAGAAATTGATAGAAAATTGCATAGTTATGGAAATATCCAAGGAAATGATCATGTATATAGGCTTGACGTCCGAGACAAGTAGACCGACTCCTGCCTGCATCTACTAGTATTACTCCACACATCAACCGCTATCCAGCATGCATCTAGTGTATAAGTTAATAAGAATAGAGTAACACCTTAAGCAAGATGCCATGATGTAGAGGGATATATCCTATCAATATGAATAAACCCCATCATTATATCATTAATGTTAACAATACAAATATGTGTCATGTACCTTTCTATCACTGGGATTGAGCGCCGCAAGATTGAACCGATTAAAAAGCACCTCTCCCATTGCAAGAAAAATTAATCTAGTTGGCCAAACCAAATCAATAGATCAGAGAGAAATAAAAATCTATATAAATCATGCATAAAAGAGTTCAGAGAAGAATCAAATAATACTCATAGCTAATTTGATCATAAACCCACAATTTATCGGATCTCAAAAAACACACCGCAAAAGAAGATAACATCGAATAGATCTCCAAGAACATCTAGGAGAACATTGTATTGAAGACCAAAGAGAGAGAAGAAGCCATCTAGCTGCTAGCTATGGACCCGTAGGTCTGTGGTAAACTACTCACACATCATCATAAGGGTGGCAAGGTTGGTGTAGATGCCCTCCATGATCGAATCCCCCTCTGGCCTAGTACTAGAAATGGTCCCGGATTAGATCTCACGAGGACATAAACTTGTGGCGGCAAAAAAGTATTTTTGGTGTGCCCTCTGGTCTTTCAGAAATATTTTGGAGTTTATAGAAGAAAGATTAGGGTTGGAGGACTCTTGTGGGGCCTACATGCTTGGAGGGCGTGCCCCCCTGGGGAGCGCCCTGTGAGCATGTAGCCACCCTGTGGCCCTCCACGTGTCTTCCCGAAGTTTCCTGGGTTCCAGGAAAAATTATCAAATAAATCGTTCCATTTGGACTTTGTTGGGTATTGATTTTCTGTAAAGACAAAAACAAGAAAAAAACAACAACTAGTACTAGGCACTAGGTTAATAGGTTAGTCCGAAAAATGATATAAAATAGCATAATAATGCATATAAAACATCCAAGATCGATAATATAATAGTAGCATGGAACAATATAAAATTATAGATACATTGTAGACGTATCACCGGCGTGGGTGTCTTTGAGTGTGCCACATTGTACCTAGAAGCTACCGTGTCACCCGCAGGAGGCATGGCCCCGACCTTGGACTTGGTGGCAAGTGTAGGGTCATTGTTCTCATTTATGACGATATGGTCATCAAAACATCGTGGAGGTTGATCTTGCCCTCCGCCTCCTCCTCCGCCGCCTCTGTCGTCGCCCGTTTGCATGGGAGCTGGTAGATTGGACGTAGAAGTCGCGGTGCCCTTCTTCTTGGGTGCCAAGACGATGAAGCCGACACGCTAACTGCTAATTTTGGTTCGCACAAGCGACCCCCTACCTAGAGCACCAAAGATGTCGTGGGTACGATCATCTATGGGTCATGGTGATCCCTTACGGTTCGGCTGAGGAATTGGCGTGCACGAAGAGCGGAACTACAAGAAAGAGTGAGGTTTTGCCCAGGTTCGGGCCACTATGAAGCGTAAACCCTACTCATGCTTTGTGTATTGGGTGTGTGTATATCCAGTTACAAGGACCGCACAACCTGGCAAGGTGCTCGAGAAGTGCAGCTACGCATGCAAATGGACAGGGTTTCGACCTTTGTTAAGGTAGCCATGGGCCTCCTTTTATACGTTAGGGGATCACCAATGTGGCAATATGGTAATTACATAGGGAAAATAGTGGGTACGGTGCCACGTACCTAACTCACACAGGTTAGGGCAAATGCATTTATTCCGCTGTGATGTGGTGTGTAGATGGAGCTCCCCGGGAAGGTTAGTCTCTCTTTCTGTGTCGCTCGCCCATCTACCACTAATTCCTTTGATACATTGCCTGAACGGGTGTCATTAAAGTTGTATATTTAGAGGCGAGCTGCCACATACCCAGATAAGGCTCACCTAACTGCCTGCCCGCTCGACATCTAATCAACAAGTGACAACCTGATCGATGAGATGGAGCAGTGGCAGAGTAGTGGAATCTTGCCGGGCTCGGAGCTTGCCGAGCTCGCAGCTAGAGGGCTTAGTCAACCTTCTCTTGGAAAGGATCATGTTGGTATCCAAGCTGAGTTCTTTAGTATTTGTGGTCTCTGAGAGCATCTTGGACCTTAGTCTTCTTTATGTGCTCCTTGATCTCACGAAGAGTGGCTTCCCTGGCTCGGAAATCTTCTTTGTGAGCTTACAATTTGGTCTTTAGTTAGTCTTTGGTTATCCTCTGTCAAGCCATGTCACCGGGGAGCTGCTACTACATGTGCATAAGTCTGGGGGTACTAAGGGCCCAAATCTTAGTACACCGACATATACGATCCTTAACGAATGTGACCCCCCTTGTTTTATCTTGTTGACATGGCATGACTCCACCTTTACCGCATAAATATATATCATGAGCACCTCTGTGTTTAACCAAGCAATCAGATCATACTTAGGTGCTTCAGCATTTTCAACTTCATGCAACACATGAGCGTGAGCCATGGACATAGCACTCGTGCAATAGAATGCGGTGGTAGGGACCAATAGGAGAAATGAAAAAGGAAGAAAGTCTCGCATCAACTCGTCGCATCAATGGGCTATGAAGATGCCCATCAATCGATATCGATTCGAGGAGTAGGGATTGCCATGCAACAGATTGATACGTCTCCAATGTATCTATAATTTTTTATTGTTCCATGCTATTATATTATCAATCTTGGACATTGTATATAAATTTTCAAGCAACTTTATATCATTTTTCGGAACTAACCTATTAACTTAGTTCCCAATGCCAGTTCCTATTTTTTGCTTTGCAGAATATCAATACCAAACGAAGTCCAAATGCCACGGAACTTTTTGGAGATTTTCTTCTGGCAATAAGAGACCCAGGAAGCTTTGGGAGGGAACCAGAAGATGAAGGAGGGGCCCACTAGGCACCAGGGCACGCGAGAGGCCCTCGGCGCGCCCTGGTGGGTAGTGGGGCCCACAAGCATCGTTTTGATCTACCTCCGCCTCTATAAGTACTCTAAAATCCCAAAACCCTCAAGGGAGTCAACGAAATACTTTTTTGCCACTGCAAGTTCTAGAACCATGAGATCCAATCCGGAGGCCTTTTTCTGGCACCCTGCCGGAGGGGGTAACGATCACGGAGGGGTTCTTCATCATCCTTGCTGCCCCTACGATGATACTTGAGTATTTACCACAGACCTATGGGTCCATAGTTAGTAGCTAGATGGCTTCTTCTCTCATTTTGATCTTCAATACAATGTTCTCCTTGATGTTCTTGGAGATCTATTTGATGTAATGACTTTTTGTGGTGTGTTTGTTGGGATCCGATGAATTGTGATTTTATGATCAGATCTATCCATGAATATTGTTTGAGTTTTATCTGAACTCTTTTATGCATGATTTATGTAGCCTCATATTTCTTCTATGATTTATTGGTTTAGTTAGGCCAACTATATTGGATTTTCTTGCCATGGGAAGAGGTGATTTGTGATGGGTTCGATCTTGCGGTGCTCAATCTCATTGACAGAAAGAGACATGACACGCATGTATCATTGCTATTAAGGATAAAAATATGGGGTTTATTCATATATGATTTTATCTTGTCTAGATCATGTCATCTTGATTAAGGCGTTACTCCCTTCTTTCATGAACTTAATACACTAGATGCATGTTCATAACAGTCGATGTGTGAAGTAATAGTAGTAGGTGCAGACAGGAGTAGGTCTACTAATCTTGGACGTGATGCCTATATGCATAATCATTGCCTTTGACATCATCATACTTGTTTGCTTTTCTATAAATTGCCCAACAGTAATTTGTTTACCCGCCGTATGCTGTTTTCTCAAGAGAAGCCTCTAGAGAAATCTACGACCCCGGGTCTATTATATTAAATCCAAAAATAACTTGCTTTAATTTTAATTTATTTATTTTCTTTCCTATTTTAGCTATATCTATTTATAAAACCCATGTAATTTAATCTTGCTCATAACTGTTGAGGGATGGACAACCCCTCTACGCGTTGGGTTGCAAGTATTTGTTGTTTGTGTGCAGATGATGTTTACGTAGTGTTGCTTGGTTCTCCTACTGGATTGATAACCTTGGTTTCATAACTGAGGTAAATATTTATCTCTACTGTACTACATCATCCCCTCCTCTTCGGGGAAATCCTAACGCAGCTCACAAGTAGCAGGAAGAATTTCTGGCGTCATTGCTAGGGAGACATCATCAAGATCTATCAAGTACCTACGCATAAACTTTCATCACCTTGCATTTACTTTATTTGCCATTTCCCTCTTGTTTTCATCCCCCACTTCTAAAACGTTTTTACAAGAATACAAAAATATTTTCCGTTTGCCTTTTTCTTGTTTGATCATTTGTTTGCTTGTTTCTGAAACTATCCTCATGATGACTTTGGTATGACAAAAAAGGATGATGGTAGAACTCCTGAAATTGGAGGTTACACTAATCTTGACGCTAAAACTTTTGTTGTGGGACAAGGAATGTTATAGGAAAAAGTGTCATCCAAGAATTCTTCAACTACATCGGAACATTGACTTGTGATGATGATCCTATACTTTAAAAGAACTAGAACTTATGCAGAAGCTATTTACGCTCTTGTTCTAAAACTTGAGAGAAGATTTATTCGCAGTCATCCTACGTTGAAAAGATTCTTTTATGAGTTGTGTGTTATAAAAGATCCTAGAGCTAAAAAGATAGCTACTATTGTCCTTATGGATCACATAGTACGGGAAGCTAGGGAAATCCTTGACTTTTATGGTGTGAACCGTGAAAATCCGGTATTAAACGAGATCCTATATAATAGCGATTAAATGTTCAGAAATTTTCTTGGTAATGATTGCATTTTTTATGAGAACATTAAAAAGGAGGTTCCTCCTTTGAGTATGATCTAACAAGTTTTCAATGATGTTAATCAACATTATTCTTGGATTGTGGCAGGTGATCAAGGGGGGTTTGCAGACGAGCAACTTGATAATGCTAAAGTTTCATGGATGATGTGTTTCTTGTTATATTTGAAAAGCCTCTTGATGGTAATGCTTCTAAGAAAAAGAAGAAGAAAGGTGACAACACTTAGATCTATGCAATATCCCTAGCTAGGGGCATAAAACTATAGCGCTAGTTGGGAGGCAATCCAATAGTTATATATTTTTATTTTTGTTTTTCAATAAATACATAATTATACTACTATTATGATTGTGTTGTAGTGTTTTAATTAGTATTTTTGCCAAGCAAAGCCTTTGGGATGATTTGGGTGATGGTAGATTTGATTATGTGCATTAACACAAACTTTGCATCCAGTAGCAGAATTGTTTGCAATTGTTGGAGCGTGAATTTTTTATTGAAATTTTTGTACATGATTTATATACAAATTGCCCATGTTATCCTAATAGTTCATAATCTTCAAAGTTACATAAGTAAGAGTATATATTACATCTTTACAGACTGTTATGTTTTTGTCAGATTCTGTTTTCGTTGCATTATGTGCTTATTTTGATGAATCTATGGATTGTATCCGAGAGTATAAGCCATGCTAAAGTTAGAATGAAGTAGATATAATGTAATAATAAAATACGAATGTGTTTGCAATAGTACTTAAAGTAAGGATTGGTTTTTCTATGCTAACGGATCTCACGAGGTTTTGTTGAGTTTTGTGTGATTGAAGTTTTCAAGTTTTGGGTGAAATCACGATGGATAAAAGAAGAGTTTTTTACATCTGTGTCCCTGGTTCCTTAGCCATACTCATTCATCCCACGCTCTTAGCATTTGCTTACTTTTCCCCACTCTCTTGTGTGAAACCCTCAGAAATGGTCACAAACGATGGATACCGTCAGGTCAATGCTTTGACCATTAACTCTGATGGGTGGGGTCGCGCTGACTATGTTGCCTGTTGGACATGTTGAGTGGGGTCGCATAGGGCGGTGCCGCTATTTGCACGTTGGGCCCTACGTGCACCGCAACGACATAAGTGATACGTCCATTTTGCATCATGCTTTTATATAGATGTTTATTGCATTATGGGCTGTTATTACACATTATGTCACAATACTTATGCCTTTTCTCTCTTATTTTACAAGGTTTACATGAAGTGGGAGAATGCCGGCAACTGGAATTCTGGGCTGGAAAAGGAGCAAATATTGGAGACCTGTTTTGCACAACTCAAAAAGCCCTGAAACTCCACGAAAGTCAGTTTGGAAAACATAAAAAATATCTGGCGAAAGAAATATAGGAGGGGGCCACCCACCATCCACGAGGGTGGGGGGCGTGCCCTACCCCCTGGGTGCGCCCCCTGCCTCGTGGGCCACGTGGCAGCCCCCGATGCCCATCTTCTTCTATATGAGGTGTTTTGACCTGGAAAAAATCATAAGGAGGCTTTCGGGACGAAGTGCCGCCGTCTCGAGGCGGAACCAATCTAGGGCTCCGGCGGAGCTGTTCTGCCGGGTATACTTCCCTCCGGGAGGGGGAAATCATCACCATCGTCATCACCAATAACTCTCCCATCTTGGGAAGGGTTATCTTCATCAATATCTTCACCAGCACCATCTCCTCTCAAACCCTAGTTCATCTCGTGTATCGAATCTTTGTATCAAAACCTCAGATTGGTACCTGTGGGTTGCTAGTAGTGTTTATTACTCCTTGAAGTTGATGCTAGTTGGTTTACTTAGTGGAAGATCATATGTTCAGATCCATTATGCATATTAATACCCCTCTGGTTATGAATGTGAATATGCTTTGTGAGTAGTTACGTTTGTTCTTGAGGACATGGGAGAAGGCTTCCTATAAGTAGTCATGTGAATTTGGTATTCGTTCGATATTTTGATGAGATGTATGTTGTCTTTCCTCTAGTGGTGTCATGTGAACGTCGACTACATGACACTTCACCATTGTTTGGGCCTAGAGGAAGGCATTGGGAAGTAATAAGTAGATGATGGGTTGCTTGAGTGACAAAAGCTTAAACCCTAGTTTATGTGTTGCTTCGCAAGGGGTTGATTTGGATCCATATGTTTCATGCTATGTTTAGGTTTACCTTAATACTTCTTTTGTAGTTGCAGATGCTTGCAATAGAGGTTAATCATAAGTGGGATGCTGTGGGGACCCCGACTCATAAGTCGTGATCACCGAATGCATGTGTACAGTGATCCCAGAGATCAATGCTCACAGAACACACAAAAGGTGAATAACAAGAGTCTTACATACATATATACCGTATTACACAAATAGGACCATTATGGTCAAGTCTTGAATATAACATTGCAGCGGAAATCTTCAGTAACAACTTGGACCCATGCCATGTGCCTTAACCCTACAGGCATTCTGACTGGGAAGCGTCCTAGCTCACATGTTCGTCATCAAGAGCCCTTCAACATATCCTGTTCTTTCATGCCTGGCCAATAAAATAACCAGTGGTAAGCCAATGAGTACTTTGAATGTACTCGCATGCAACCCAAGTGTGATGACAGAATAATTATGCAAGGCCCTACTGCTAAAATTGGAAGTTTTGCGGAAAGCTAGTTTTTCATATGCAAGTATGATCAACATATAACAAGGGCATGCATGCGTCTGCAACAAGTGTCAGGAGGTTACAGACATCAACATCGGAAAAGAGTTATGAACAACTCTTGCTCAAGCTCATCGTGACTTCCTCACAAATCACGTCAACAGATTTACCCAAACTGTGTTGTTTCCCAGAAACTTAAGGACATAGTCTAAGCAGCACCACCCAACTGTCCTTGACCGTGGACACGACTATTCGAATAGTTTTACACTCTGCAAAGGTTGCGCACTTTACCCACAAGATCCGGGAAGCTTTCATGTCACTCACGACCCCGCAGTACCTCAAGTACTCAGGGGAAACACCCGGTCATTACCTTTCCCTAGACGACCCTAACATAGGGTCCACTCGTTGGTGCACAGCCCTCGTGTACAAACGATAAATCATAGGACTCGCCCTTTTTACAATATCATGCATACACGAAGGGACCAACGGTGTGTCCGGTGCCCTATGAAAACAGTCATGGTCGCCTATCCAAGCACGACCCCGTCCCGGGAGTGACCTTAAGTCTCTCTCGTCAGTAGTGATGTGAGCACCATGCTAGTATCAGCCTAAGTAATCAATAATGCCCCGACCCATAAGGGGTAGAGTGGTTGCACATGTTTGGTTGGGACGGTAATCACACATAAATCTAATCCATCTCTGTAAACAACACTTTCATCAAGCCTCGGAACACTACTTCTCCACCAAGTGGTGCCCTAGTTCCTCATCATCTCCCAAGGTCATTAGTGGCACCCACTGGGTTATTTGCAAGTATGTCAAACCACACTTGTTTCCTTCCATGCATAACCCCGACCCATTTTGCGTAGCCAGCTACCATAGCATATATCTATCTACTTCCACCGGCATAACCCTCATAAGAAGGTAGGGTCATGCACAATACAAGTATGAACGAGGACGTACAGTGACAAACCCTCAAAGTGGTTACCACCTCATCATGATTCCGTTGCAACAACAATATGTTGTTATATGACATGCATAAAAAGGTTTTTCGAACATGGTCAAAGGGCTGCTTGCCTTGTCCTTCCGAGGCTTCAAACCTTCTGGTCCATCTCCAAGTACTCCGTTTATTTCGTCAGCTAATGACGGAAACAATCATAATAAGGAACACAACAAGGAAAAAATAAAAGTGCTGTAAAAATAGGAGTTGGACTTTTCGAGGATACCTCTGGTCATATGAAAAATGACCAAGGTGGTTTCATTGGCATTGGATCAATGGATAGTTGGAATATTTCAATATGAAGGATATAAGGGATTTAATGGATCTGTAAGTTGTCTACAAAATGCCGTTTTATAAAAATGGGTAAAAGTACCCATTAAATCAGGCATGATTTTTGAAACATTTAGAAATTGGTTTCACCAGATTTGGAGTCCAAATGAATATACTATGGATTTTTGAAGTGGACTTATGTGGGTAAGTGACATTTTTATTAGATCCATGGGAAACTAGGCAGGGTAAAAATGTTCAACATGGCTCATTAAATAGATCTTGATTTATGGAGCCAGAAGAAATTTGAATCATCAAGTTTGGACACTATTTGAATATTTGGGAGATTTTACAAGCTTTTGGAAAAAGAAAATGAAGAGGGGATAGGATTAGGAATTATACCTAATCATGCGCTCTGGACGTGGAATAGTTACTGGGCCGGCCTAGCAGCTCAGCCGCACGTAGGGAAGTAGGGGACGTCGAAGGCGCCTACGCCGAGTGCGCTTCTAGAGCGGAGAGGCGGAAACTGTCGGGGCCGTTTCCACTTAAAATGGGTGGGCCCGTGCACTGGCTCGCTAACCTGCGGGTCCCACGCCCACTCCCTCTCTCCTCCCGCCTCCTCCTTCCTCCCGACGGGCAAAAGCAGAGGACAGACGGTGTGCGTGCCGGCGATGATTCCGGCCGCTGCGCTACGCCCGGGGCCAGGCCGGCCGTCTGGGCGGATGCCCCGTTCCACGCCGCGCCCAGAGGTGGTCGTTCTGGATGCGGGGAGCGCCAGAGTCGGGCAGAGTGTTGGCCGGCGATGACAAGGATGGGCACGGTGACCCGGCGAGATATGGGAGGAAATGGAGACCGGGATGGGTCGGTGGTGGTTGTGAGAGGGTGCTGGGGTGTCTAGGGGGGAAAGAGAGGGGCCGAGGCACTCGAATTCGAGTGACGGTCGGCAAGGAAACTCCGGCCAGGGGAGCGCATGGAGGGCGCAGGAGAGGATTGGGCTGGTCCAGGGGGGTGCAAGGGAGAGTGATAGAGCAAAGGAGCAGCGAGGGGCTCGGGGGTGGCCTTTAAATAGGCGGGCGACGGTCCACCGAGGTCTCGTGCGTCGGCGACCTTGTTGTCGTCGCCACGGGTCACGAGGGCACGCGTGGGCATGTCTGGGGTGTTTGTAGGGGTGGTCTACGCCTAGAGAAAGGGAGAGAAGGAGCGGGGATGCGCCAGGGCAGCGCGCGTGTGAGCGTGCTCACTGGAGCTCTCGGTGACCACGGTGCGCGTGCGAGCAGGGGCCGGAGAGAGAGAGGAAGAAGGGGGCCAACCAGCTGCCGTGTCCTGGACGTCGAGGTGGCCTCGGGGGACACGATCCCAACGCCCTAGGCTGTCGGGCGCCTCGGGCAGGACGCGGCTACAGTGCGGGAGCACACTGTAGCGCGCTCCAGAGCGCCCGTATGGCCGGCATGGCCGTGTGCTCACCGCTCTGGACGCGTCTACTTTTCCCAATGGTGTCTAGGGGGTCAGGGGAGGAGTAATGAAGTGGGCTGTGGCCTTGGATGCCATGGAGGGCCCCTGGAGGTAGGAGGGAGGTGAGAAAAGAGGAGAATGCTGCTGTCCAGAAGGGTAAATGGGGTTTTACCCCCCCCCCCCCTCAATCATTGATCTGAGGAGGGAAGGAGTTCCTGGAGGTAGAGGGTGACTAGGAGCAGTTGTGGTAAAAACTTGAGGCAAGGGGGAGTGGTGGAAGTGGATCAAAAGGTGATTTTGGCAAAGTGCCAGAAGGTGTTTGATGATGTTTTGGACAAGCAAATGGAGTCCACATAACATGATACTTAACAGGATGAAATGGCACATACATTTAGGCCCTTCCACCAAATTTGAGCTCATTTGGGCAAAGTTTCCAATGCAACTTTTGTAAACCCTAGAAATCAACAGAAATGGATTTTCCAAGATTAAGTTAAGAAAATCATCTCTCCATGATGCACCACTTGGTTTAGTGTCATCATTTGGGTTTGTGAGCATGTCCACAAAATTTGAGGCCCCAAGTAAAAAGTTGGCAATGTAGAGTTATTCAAATTTGGATCTGGTCAGAAAGGGTTTTGGGGCACTTAGATTAAGTTATGCTTCTCCAATACTTGTGCCATTTGGTCTACATGCATAATGAGACCATTTTAGCATGTGCACCAAGTTTGAGAGCATTTGGACAAGTTTGGCAATGTAAAGTTGCTCAAACTCCAAAATGGACAAAAATGGTTTTGAGGGGATTTGATGATGTTTTCTTGATATTCAAAGCATGAGGCTTTGTAAGATCATCAAATATGTCATATCTGACATGATAGAATTTCCCTGGAATTTTTAGAGAATATTTCCTTCGTAAATATTTCAAAAGTTCGAAATATCCAGAAAGGGTTAATGAAGGATTTGTCCAATATTTTGAACATGACCATGTGTTAAAACTCTTATATATGGACAATATATGTCCTAGGAGTCTCTTTGAATTTTGGCAAATATTTTTGAAATAGTTAAATAATTTTTACCTATTAAAGACCATTTCTGGCCTAAAGAATAAGCATTTGAATAAAATATAAAAATACCTTTTAAAATTATAATTTTGTGGTTTAACGGAGCCCTATACCTAATAGGAGTCAAATATACTTTTTGAAAGATTTTTCACACCCTCAATTAAGTACTTGCAGTGCAAACCTCAATTCAGGTTTTTTGGAAAAACTAGTTTTAGAAAATACTTTTTGGCCAAAATATTTTTATAAGAAAATACTATACTGTTCTATACACATGGCATGATCATTGGGGAAAAGGTTTTGGATCAAGGAGATGAAGTATAAGAGTTGGAAGATTTATTTGATATTTAGAGCACTTGCAAATAGAAATAAGAAAACCAATCAAGCAAGGTCAAAAACACTCAAAAGTTTTTGTCAAATCACATTTTAGCATGTCTATTAGCTTAAGTGTTTGTGGCATGAAATCAGGGTGTGACAGACCTACCTCCCTTACAAGAATCTCGTCCCCGAGATTCTCAGACTAGGCGTGGAAAGGAATATGAAAACTTGGATATGGGGTAGCCTTCACTTCTTGTTGGTTCTGCTTCCGAGTGGTGCTCCATGGAACCTGAAGTGCTTGGTGGTGTGGCTTCTCGCATGTTACCCTCTTTGATGCAGGTTGCTGAGGGGTCTCTTGCATAGGTTAGGCTGAGTTAGTCGTCAAAGGATCGGTGATCGATGTCCTTGCGGGGACCGGGCTAGTTAGGAAGTAAGAAGTACTTCCAGAGTGGTGACTCGTGGAAAATTTTGTGTATGGTGGGTATCTCAGGTGGTAAATCTAGCTGGTAGCCGTCTACTACTCGTCTTGCAGTGAACTTGAAGAAGGTTGATAAATCTTGGTGTGAGCGTCCCTTAGACATGGAAATGCTTGGTTCCTTCGAGAGGAGTGGTTCGTAGATACGCCCGGTCTTCGACGCGGAAGTTTACTTCTTGATGATGGTGGTCGGTGTAGTTCTTCCTTCTTGACATGTCGGTCTTCAAACGTCTTCTAACCATCTGCACAACTCTTTTCCCATCTTCGGGTAGTCAAGTATGTTGCCAAATAAAGATGACAACTAACTTGTCCAAGTACTCCATGAAGTCTATGGGGTAGCAAGGTAGGCTGGGGTATTGGTGGTGGTCTCCGTTGAGTATTGGCAAAGGTCTTCTTAACTTAGAGCCAAGGTCCATGGTCAGGGTCTGACCGTGTTGTGGCTTGGTGGGGCTTAAGGGCTTCAAGGATTCTAGTGTGTGAGTGAACGTTTATCATCTTGTCCTTAAGCACGGTTTCTGAGATGCCAATAGCTCTATCTAGTACTCCAAACGAATAACCTTATACCACAAGCATCCTCTCGTATAGACCAACTTCAATCACCACTCATGCCATACATATCCTCATGCCTCCCAAAAGGAGATATAACAAAATTGTACTTGTCTACGATCCCCAAATCCATATGTATGTCTACCCCTAAAATCCATGGGTAGATCATACATGCTGCTAAGCTTGAATTAAACACGACAATCCAAGTGCTCATCCCATTCTTGCAAGGTTCAAGATAATGCATCTCTATTATAAGGAAACACGTCATATGCCACTCCAAGATCTTGTTTCCTTCCTATAGATCAACTCCAACAGCCCGGTAACTTCCATCAATCACCACATAATCCAACAATTCTACAAATTTGATGTCTACGGTGTTCCACAAGATCTCAAGTCCCTATAATACCCAAATACTTGGAAGGGCTATGCATTATGATATTATGTCCACCAAATTCCCACCATCATGGTCAAGTAAACTCCGAGGTCAAGCTCATACAGATCCCTAGATACACTCCGATAATTAATCCAATCTCCTAGTTTATCGTCCACCGAGAAACATGGATTCATGATCGGGATCATCAGTCTAAACCCAATTTACTACGAACCATGCAGACATACCCAACCAGAATCACCTACTTAAATCCAAATCACATGTCCGATGAGAATTCCTACATTTTCCCCAAGTCATTCTCAAAATGTCATCTATATTCTATCAATATCCCCTGGCTAGGTCAAATCCTTATACTTCCAAGAATTTCATCTTGCGATCACAATTGCCCTGCAAATCCAAGTTACTCCAGGGTGGTGATAGTTACGCTACTCTATTAATCATGATCCCACCAACATGAAAACCTCACAATCCATCAAGGCCTCAGATAATTCCTCGAAGTCACTGATATAAGGTCACCAAATCATCTGCCCTATATCCTCAAATTTGGTCTATCTATGGCATCGTCAGTTCTTGTGCTATATTAAGATGAAAATGTGCTCACTCATTGTGTCCACTAGTTCCATTACGAACCCAGTGTTGTGCAAGGTTGTAGAGGCTTAACTGGTTCTCTTGTAACACTATTGGTTAAGCACATGGTTAAGGATTCATGCTGGAGTATCTCGTGAAGTCTCAAAGGGTCCGGGAATGGGTTCCTAATCTCTAGGGGTAAACATAACTTTACGGGGTTGCACTTGGTTGTGTTGGTTGTAGCGGAGGTCTTCATTGTTAGCTGGTTGCCGAGTTGGAATCCTTGGTACTTCTTATCTTGCCGGTCTTGAGTTGATGAGAGAGAAGAGAGGGAAAAAGTAGCATAGAAGAGGGGAATGCCTAAAAGGGGGTTCTATAGTGCAAGTGCAAATAAACAGGTGCAAAAAGAGCGAAACAAAAGAAACAAGGTAAGGAAGATGATATAGTCGTGTACTTGTTGCCTAGGGCAACAGTGTGACTTATATCAAAACACAAACAATAAAAACAAGCAACACACAATCATGGTTCTATTCGAACCATCACACGGGCTCGACTGCACATAGGGTGTACACGACTCATCCTACCCTAGGGGTTCTCGGACTAGTAGTCGTGCCTTGTGCCTCGTGCAGTCTTCTGAGTTTTCCTCAGGTGTTGCTATGTCCCTTGTAGTTGCTTGATGAATGATCCGGGTTAATCCTGAAGAATCTTCAACAACTTCTCGCCTGATGAGGTGATATGGTGAAGGTGTCTCCTCGTAGCTGGCGTTGACTTGGTCCCTTTTTGTCCTCTTAATCATAACGATCCCTTATGCCTTCTGGGGCGTCGAGGGTACCAGGTAGGCAATCCTTTATACAATGATATTTACAAGGCATAATAGAGGTCCAACATGTCGGTTACGTTGATGACAACATCGACACCCAGAGCGGGGGAAGAAGAGAACCGTTTTCCTGCTCACTATAGTGAGGCGGACCAAATGGCGAGGTTCTCATCCACCAGTGGTTGCCGATACAACAACGGTAGTGACATGATTACTCAATTAGCAGTTTTTATCATGATCTTGCACACCCTGTACCCTGGTCATTGTAGGCTAAGGTTGCACCATCTTGGGGCAGTGTCAAGGGTGTCACCATCTTCTGGGTCTTCATGTCCTCATTCCTCGAGGATGTATTTTCAGTTGGTATCGTCTTGTCCTGGTGTCACCAATCTTGTGTTCAGAAGAGGTGGGTGAGTGTTTGGCAAGGCATCTTCCTTCTAGATCATCCACGAGGACTACAGAAAATCCAGTGGTCAGGGGCATAAGGATTCTAACGACCGAAAGTTTTGAAGGGGAAGAGATCAATAAGGAAAGTATAGCCTAGTTTTCGAAAAACTGAGAGGGGAACAGAAGTATAGATAGTTCTGAAAAATAGTAATAGTTTTGGAAATAGTTTTACCCTAAATAACGACCATGCTAACTAAGGCTTCCTACAGTCAGGATGGCTCTGATACCAGCTCTGTGGGGACCCCGACTCATAAGTCGTGATCACCGAATGCACGTGTACAGTGATCCCAGAGATCAATGCTCACTGAACACACAGAAACTCAATAACAAGAGTCTTACATCCATATATACCGTATTACACAAATAGGACCATTATGGTCAAGTCTTGAATATAACATTGCAGCGGAAATCTTCAGTAACAACTTGGACCCATGCCATGTGCCTTAACCCTACAGGCATTCTGACTGGGAAGCGTCCTAGCTCGCATGTTCGTCATCAAGAGCCCTTCAACATATCCTGTTCTTTCATGCCTGGCCAATAAAATAACCAGTGGCAAGCCAATGAGTACTTTGAATGTACTCGCAAGCAACCCAAGTGTGATGACAGAATAATTATGCAAGGCCCTACTGCTAAAATTGGTAGTTTTGCGGAAAGCTAGTTTTTCATATGCAAGTATGATCAACATATAACAAGGGCATGCATGCGTCTGCAACAAGTGTCAGGAGGTTACATACATCAACATCGGAAAAGAGTTATGAACAACTCTTTCTCAAGCTCATCGTGACTTCCTGACAAATCACGTCAACAGATTTACCCAAACTGTGTTGTCTCCCAGAAACTTAAGGACATAGTCTAAGCAGCACCACCCAACTGTCCTTGACCATGGACACGGCTATTCGAATAGTTTTACACTCTACAGAGGTTGCGCACTTTACCCACAAGATCCGGGAAGCTTTCGTGTCACTCACGACCCCGCGGTACCTCAAGTACTCAGGGGAAGCACCCGGTCATTACCTTCCCCTAGACAACACTAACATAGGGTCCACTCGTTGGTGCACAACCCTCGTGTACAAACGATAAATCATGGGACTCGCCCTTTTTACAATGTCATGCATACACGAAGGGACCAACGGTGTGTCCGGTGCGCTGTGAAAACAGTCATGGTCGCCTATCCAAGCATGACCCCGTCCCGGGAGTGACCTCAAGTCTCTCCCGTCACTAGTGATGTGGGCACCATGCTAGTATCAGCCTAAGTAATCAATAATGCCCCGTCCCATAAGGTGTTGAGTGGTTGCACATGTTTGGTTGGGACGGTAATCACACCTAAATCTAATCCATCTCTGTAAACAGCACTTTCATCAAGCCTCGGTACACTACTTCTCCACCAAGTGGTGACCTAGTTCCTCATCATCTTCCAGCGGCATTAGTGGCACGCACTGGGTTATTTGCAAGTATGCCAAACCACACTTGTTTCGTTCCATGCATAACCCCGACCCATTTTGCGTAACCAGCTACCATAGCATATATGTATCTAGTCCTACCGGCATAACCTCATAAGAAGGTAGGGTCATGCACAATGCAAGTATCAACGAGGAAGTACAGTGGCAAACCCTCAAAGTGGTTACCACCTCATCAGGATTCCCTTGCAACAACAATATGGTGTTATATGACATGCATAAAAAGGTTTTTCGAACATGGTCAAAGGGCTGCTTGCCTTGTCCTTCCGAGTCTTCAAACCTTCTGGTCCATCTCCAAGTACTCCATTTATTTCGTCAGCTAACGATGGAAACAATCATAATAAGCAACACAACAAGGAAAAAAATCAAAGTGCTCTAAAAATAGGAGTTGGACTTTTCTAGGATACCTCTGGTCATATGAAAAATGACCAAGGTGGTTTCATTGGCATTGGATCAATGGATAGTTGGAACATTTCAATATGAAGGATATAAGGGATTTAATGGATCTGTAAGTCGTCTACAGAATGCCTTTTTATAAAAATGGGTAAAAGTACCCATTAAATGAGGCATGATTTTTGAAACATTTAGAAATTGGTTTCACCAGATTTGGAGTCCAAATGAATATACTATGGATTTTTGAAGTGGACTTATGTGGGTAAATGACATTTTTATTAGATCCATGGGAAACTAGGCAGAGTAAAAATGTTCACCATGGCTCATTAAATAGATCTTGATTTATGGAGCCAGAAGAAATTTGAATCATCAAGTTTGGACACTATTTGAATATTTGGGAGATTTCATAAGCTTCTGGAAAAAGAAAATGAAGAGGGGATAGGATTAGGAATTATACCTAATCATGCGCTCTGGACGTGGAATAGTTATTGGGCCGGCCCAGCAACTCAGCCGCGCGCAGGGAAGGAGGGGACGTCGAAGGCACCTCCGCCGAGTGCGCCTCCAGAGCGGAGAGGCGGAAACTGTAGAGGCCGTTTCCACTTAACATGGGAGGGCCCATGCACTGGCTCGCTCACCTACGGGTCCCTCGCCCACTCTCTCTCTCCTCCCTCCTCCTCCTTCTTCATCCCGACGGGCAGAAGCAGAGGACAGACGGTGCGCGTGCCGGCGATGATTCCGGCCGCTCCGCTGCGCCCGGGGCCAGGCCGGTCGTCTGGGCGGATGCCCCATTCCACGCCGCGCCCAGAGGTGGTCGTTCTGGATGCGGGGAGCGCCAGAGTCGGGCGGAGTGTTGGCCATGGTGGAGACCGGCGACGACGAGGATGGGCACGGTGACCCGACGAGATATGGGAGGAAATGGAGACCGGGATGGGTCGGTGGTGGTTTTGAGAGGGTGCTGGGGTGTCTAGGAGGAAAGAGAGGGGCCGAGGCGCTCGAATTCGAGCGACGGTCGGCGGGGAAACTCCGGCCAGGGGAGCGCATGGAGGGCGCAGGAGAGGATTGGGCTGGTCCAGGGGGGTGCAAGGGAGAGAGATAGAGCAAAGGAGCAGCGAGGGGCTCATGGTGGCCTTTAAATAGGCGGGCGACGGTCCACCGAGGTCTCATGTGTCGGCGAGCTCATTGTCGTCGCCACGGGTCATGGGGGTGCGCTTGGGCGTGTCTGGGGCGTTTGTAGGGGTGGTCTACGCCTAGAGAAAGGGAGAGAAGGAGCGGGGATGCGCCAGGGCAGCGCGCGTGTGAGCGTGCTCACTGGAGCTCTCGGTGACCATGGTGCGCGTGCGAGCATGGGCCGGAGAGAGAGGAAGAAGGGGGCCGACCAGCTGCCATGTCCCGGACGTCGAGGTGGCCTCCGGGGACACGATCCCAATGCCCTAGGCTGTCGGGTGCCTCGGGCAGGACGCGGCTACAGTGCGTGAGCACACTGTAGCGCGCTCCAGAGCGCCCGTATGGCCGGCATTGCCGTGTCCTCACCGCTCTGGATGCGTCCACTTTGCCCAATGGTGTCTAGGGGGTCAGGGGAGGAGTAAAGAAGTGGGTTGTGGCCTTGGATGCCATGGAGGGCCACTGGAGTGAGGAGGGAGGTGAGAAAAGAGGAGAATGCTGCTGTCCAGAAGGGTAAATGGGGTTTTACCCCCCCTCAATCATTGATCTGAGGAGGGAAGGAGCTCCTGGAGGTAGAGGGTGACTAGGAGCAGTTGTGGTAAAAACTTGAGGCAAGGGGGAGTGGTGGAAGTGGATCAAAAGGTGATTTTGGCAAAGTGCCAGAAGGTGTTTGATGATGTTTTGGGCAAACAAATGGAGTCCAAATGACATGAGACTTAACAGGATGAAATGGCACATACATTTAGGCCCTTCCACCAAATTTGAGCTCATTTGGGCAAAGTTGCCAATGCAACTTTTGTAAACCCTAGAAATCAACAAAAATGGATTTTCCAAGATTAAGTTAAGAAAATCATCTCTCCTTGATGCACCACTTGGTGTAGTGTCATCATTTGGGTTTTTGAGCATGTCCACAAAATTTGACAACCCAAGTAAAAAGTTGGCAATGTAGAGTTATTCAAATTTGGATCTGGTCAGAAAGGGTTTTGGGGCACTTAGATCAAGTCATGCTTCTCCAATACTTGTGCCATTTGGTCTAGATGCATAATTAGACCATTTTAGCATGTGCACCAAGTTTGACAGCATTTGGACAAATTTGGCAATGTAAAGTTGCTCAAACTCCAAAATGGACAGAAATGGTTTTGAGGGGATTAGATGATGTTTGCTTGATATTCAAAGCATGAGGCTTTGTAAGATCATCAAATATGTCATATGTGACATGATAGAATTTCCCTGGAATTTTTAGAGAACATTTCCTTTGTAAATATTTCAAAAGCTTGAAATATCCAGAAAGGGTTAACGAAGGATTTGTCCAATATTTTGAACATGACCATGTGTTAAAACTCTTATATATGGACAATATATGTCCTAGGAGTCTCTTTGAATTTTGGCAAATATTTTTGAAATAGTTAAATAACTTTTACCTATTAAAGACCATTTCTGGCCTAAAGAAAAAGCATTTGAATAAAATAAAATAATACCTTTTAAAATTATAATTTTGTGGTTTAAGGGAGCCCTATACCTAATAGGAGTCAAATATACTTTTTGAAAGATTTTTCACACCCTCAATTAAGTACTTGCAGTGCAAACCTCAATTCAAGGGTTTTTGGAAAAACTAATTTTAGAAAATACTTTTTGGCCAAAATATTTTTATAAGAAAATACTATATTGTTCTATACACATGGCATGATCATTGGGAAAAAGGTTTTGGATCAAGGAGATGAAGTATAAGAGTTGGAAGATTTATTTGATTTTTAGAGCACTTGCAAACAGAAATCAGAAAACCAATCAAGTAAGGTCAAAAACACTCAAAAGTTTTTTTCAAATCACATTTTAGCATGTCTATTATGTTAAGTGTTTGTGGCATGAAAATCAGGGTGTGACAGATGCTTGTCCAAGTAAGGGCACTACCCAAGCACCGGTCCACCCACATTTCAAATTATCAAAGTAACGAACGCAGATCATATGAGCGTGATGAAAACTAGCTTGACAATAATTCCCATGTGTCCTCGGGAGCGCTTTCCTTTATATAAGAGTTCGTCCAGGCTTGTCCTTTGCTACACAAAGGATCGGGACATATTGTTGCACCTTATTTACTTTTACCATTTGTTACTTGTTACCAATTACCCTATCACAAAACTATGTGTTACCGACAATTTCAGTGCTTGTAGAGAATACCTTACTAAAAACTGCCTATCATTTCCTCCTGCTCCTCGTTGGGTTTGACACTCTTACTTATCGAAAGGACTATATATATCCCCTACACTTATTGGTCATCAAGAATCATTTTTGGCGCCATTGCAGGGGAGTGAAGCGCCTTTGGTAAGTGAAATTTGGTAAGGAAAAATTTATATAGTGTGCTGAAATTTACTGTCACTTGTTACTATGGAACTTAATCCTTTGAGGGGCTTGTTCGGGGTGTCTTCACCCCGACCAGTAGAGCAAAGAGTTGCTCCTGAACCTACTGAACCTACTGAAAATGTTTGCTTTGAAATTCCTTCGGGTATGATAGAGAAACTGCTAGCTAATCCTCTTACAAGAGATGGAGCATTGCATCCTGATTTGCACCTAATCTATGTGGATGAAGTTTGTGGATTATTTAAGCTTGCAGGTATGCCCGAGTATGTGATCAAGAAGAAGGTATTCCCTTTATCTTTGAAGGGAGAGTCATTGACATGGTTTAGGCTATGCGATGATATTGGATCATGGAACTACAACCGATTGAAGTTGGAATTTCATCAGAAGTTCTATCCTATGCATCAGGTTCATCGTGATCGTAACTATATATATATAATTTTTGGCCTCGCGAAGGAGAAAGTATCGCTCAAGCTTGGTGGAGGCTTAAGTCAATGTTATATTCATGCCCCAATCATGAGCTCTCAAGAGAAATGATTGTTCAAAATTTTTATGCTCAGCTTTCTCTCAATAATCGCTCCATGCTCGATACTTCTTGCACTGGTTCTTTTATGATGAAGACTATTGAATGCAAATGGGATTCATTGGAAAGAATTAAATGCAACTCTGAATATTGGGATCTCGACGAAGGTAAGGAGTCAGGTATAACACCTAAGTTTGATTGTGTTAAATCTTTTATGGATACCCATGTTTTCTGTGAATTTAGCACTAAATATGGACTTGACTCTGAGATAGTAGCTTATTTCTGTGAATCTTTTGCTACTCATGTTGATCTCCCTAAGGAGAAGTGGTTTAAATTTCATCCCCCCATTTAAGTAAAAGTAGTTGAACCTGTTAGAGTTGAAGAAAAGACTATCACTTATAATGTTGATCCTATTATTCCTACTGCTTATATTGAGAAACCACCCTTCCTTGTTAGAATAAAGGATCATGCTAAAGATTCAACCGGTGTTCGTAAGAGTAATACTAGAACACATATACCCTCTGAACAAATTAAAGTTGAACATAGTATTGCAATGGTTAAGGATCTCTTGGGCGATGATATTGATGGGCATGTTATTTACCTTTGTGATGAAGCTGCTAGAATTACTAGACCCGATACTAAGAGTAAACATAGACCTATTGTAGGCTTGCCTGTTATTTCTGTTAAAATAAGAGATCATTGCTATCATGGCTTATGTGACATGGGTGCTAGTGCTAGTGCCATACCTCATTCCTTATATGAGGAAATTATGCATGATATTGCACCTGCTGAGCTAGAAGGTATTGATGTTACTATTAAGCTTGCCAATAGAGACACTATTTCACTAGTTGGGATTGTTAGAGATGTTGAAGTCTTGTGCGGGAAAGTTACATACCCTGCTGATTTTCTTGTTCTTGGTTCCCCACAATATGATTTTTGCCCCATTATATTTGGTAGACCCTTCTTGAATACTGTTAATGCTAAGATAGACTGCGAAAAATACATCGTTATTGTTGGTTTAGGGGATATGTCTCATGACTTTAACTTTGCTAAATTTCGTAGACAACCCCATGATAAAGCATTGCCTAGTAAGGATGAAATTATTGGTCTTACTTCTATTGTTGTGCCTCCTAATGATCCTCTAGAACAATATCTGCTAGACCATGAAAATGATATGTATATGAATGAAAGAAGAGAAATAGATGAAATATTCTTTAAACAAGGACCCTTATTGAAACACAATTTGCTTGTTGAAATTCTAGGGGATCCTCCTCCACCCAAGGGTGATCCCGTGTTTGAACTCAAACCATTACCTGATACTCTTTAGTATGCTTATTTTGATGAAAAGAAGATATATCCTGTTATTATTAGTGCTAACCTTTCAGAGCAGGAAGAAGAGAAATTATTGAAACCTCTGAAGAAGCACCGTGCTGCTATTGGATATACTCTTGATGATCTTAAGGGAATTAGTCCCACTCTATGCCAACACAAAATAAAATTGGAGAAGGACGCTAAACCGGTTGTTGATCACCAATGGCGGTTAAATCCCAAGATGAAAGAGGTGGTAAGAAAAGAAATACTAAAGCTTCTAGAGGTAGGTATAATTTATCTAGTTGCTGATAGTCAGTGGGTAAGTCCTGTCCATTGTGTACCTAAGAAAGAAGGTATTACTGTTGTTCCTAATGATAAAGATGAATTTACCCCGCAAAGAATTGTTACAGGTTATAGGATGGTAATTGATTTCCGCAAATTAAATAAAGCTAGTAAGAAAGATCATTACCCTCTACCTTTTATTGATCAAATGCTAGAAAGGTTATCCAAACATACATATTTTTGCTTTCTAGATGGCTATTCTGGTTTCTCTCAAATACATGTGTCAAAAGAGGATCAAGAAAAGACCACTTTTACTTGTCCCTTCGGTACCTTTGCTTATATACGTATGCCTTTTGGTTTATGTAATGCACCCGCTACCTTTCAAAGATGCATGATGGCTATATTCTTTGATTTTTGTCAAAATATTGTTGAGGTTTTCATGGATGATTTTTCTGTTTATGGAACTTCTTTTGATGATTGCTTGAGCAACCTTGATCGAGTTTTGCAGAGATGTGAAGAAACTAATCTTGTCTTGAATTGGAAAAAGTGCCACTTTATGGTTAATGAAGGTATTGTCTTGGGGCATAAAATTTCCGAACGAGGTATTGAAGTTGATAAAGCTATGGTTGATGCTATTGAAAAGATGCCGTGTCCCAAGGACATCAAAGGTATAAGAGGTTTCCTTGGTCATGCCAGTTTTTATAGGAGGTTCATTAAGGACTTCTCCAAAATCTCTAGGCCTCTGACTAATCTCTTACAAAAAGATGTTCCCTTTGCCTTTGATGATGATTGTGTAGAAGCATTTGCAATACTTAAGAAAGCATTGATCTCTGCACCTATTGTCCAGCCTCCTGACTTGAATTTACCCCATTTGAGATTATGTGCGATGCTAGTGATTATGCTGTAGGTGCTGTTCTAGGACAAAGAGTTGATAAGAAATTGAATGTTATCCAATATGCTAGCAAAACTCTAGACAGTGCCCAAAGAAATTATGCTACTACCGAGAAATAATTTTTAGCAGTCGTATTTGCTTGTGATAAGTTTAGACCTTATATTGTTCATTCTAAAGTAACTATTCACACTGATCATGCTGCTATTAAATATCTTATGGAAAAGAAAGACGCTAAACCTAGACTTATTAGATGGGTTCTCCTGCTACAAGAATTTGATTTGCATATTACTGATAGAAAGGGAGCTGAGAACCCCGTTGCAAACAACTTATCTAGGTTAGAGAATATTCTTGATGACCCACTACCTATTGATGATAGCTTTCCTGATGAACAATTAGCTGTCATAAATGCTTCTCGTACTGCTCCATGGTATGCTGATTATGCTAATTACATTGTTGCTAAATTTATACCACCTAGTTTCACATACCAACAAAACAAAAAGTTCTTCTATGATTTAAAACATTACTTCTGGGATGACCAACACCTTTATAAAGGAGTAGATGGTATTATTACACGTTGTGTACCTGAGCATGAACAGGAACAGATCATACGCAAGTGTCACTCCGAGGCTTATGGAGGACACCATGCTGGAGATAGAACTGCACATAAGGTATTGCAATCTGGTTTTTATTGGCTTACTCTCTTCTAGGATGCCCGTATGTTTTTCTTGTCTTGTGATGAATGTCAAAGAATTGGTAATAGTAGTAGACGTTAGGAAATGCCTTTGAATTATTCACTTGTTATTGAACCATTTGATGTTTGGGTCTTTGATTATATGGGACCTTTTCCTTCCTCTAATGGGTATACACATATTTTAGTTCATGTTGATTACGTTACTAAGTGGGTAGAAGCTATTCCAACTAGTAGTGTTGATCATAACACCTCTATTAAGATGCTTAGAGAAGTTATTTTTTCGAGGTTTGGAGTCCCTAGATACTTAATGACTGATGGTGTTCACATTTCATTCATGGTGCTTTCCGTAAGATGCTTGCTAAGTATGATGTCAATCATAGAATTGCATCCCCATATCACCCACAGTCTAGTGGTCAAGTAGAACTAAGTAACAGAGAGCTAAAATTAATTTTGCAAAAGACTGTTAATAGATCTAGAAAGAATTGGTCCAAGAAACTCGATGATGCATTATGGGCCTATAGAACTGGATATAAAAATCCTATGGGTATGTCTCCGTATAAAATGGTTTATCGAAAAGCATGTCACTTACCTCTCGAACTAGAACATAAGGCATATTGGGCTATCAAAGAGCTCAATTATGATTTCAAACTTGCTGGTGAGAAGAGGTTATTTGACATTAGCTTGCTTGATGAATGGAGAACCCGGGCCTACGAAAATGCCAAACTATTTAAAAAAAGGTTAAAAGATGGCATGACAAAAGGATACAAAAGTGTGAGTTTAACGTAGGTGATTATGTCTTGCTATACAACTCTCGTTTAAAATTTTTTGCAGGAAAACTTCTCTCTAAATGGGAAGGTCCTTAAGTTATCGTGGAGGTCTATCGATCCGGTGCCATAAAAATCAATAACTTCGAAGGCACAAATCCGAAGGTGGTGAACGGTCATAGAATCTAACATTATATCTCAGGTAATCCCATAAATGTTAAAACCAATATTATTGAAACCGTAACCCCGGAGAAGTATATAAGGGACACTTTCCATAACGATTCATACTCTGAAAAGGAAGAGGTATGAGGTACGGTAAGTAAACCAACTCCAAAACAGTTATAATGGCATTTTTTTTCTCCGTTTTGGAATATTAAGCAGTCCGGAAAGGACACGAGGCATCCACGAGGGCGGAGGGCACGCCCTACCCCCTTGGTCACGCCCCTACCTCGTGGGCACCTCATGTGCCCTCTGGACTTTGTTTTCTTGCATGTTACTTCTTTTTGTCTGTAAAAATTCATTATATAATCTCCCGAAGGTTTTGACCACCGTATCATGCCAAAATCCTCTGTTTTGTTTCGAGCTGTTTCCATCGCAGATTAGAGCAAGATGTCTTCTCATGAGTCAGTTGGAGAGAGTCGGGTGTCTCATCCGACACTGAGACCAGGAGCAAACAGCGATGCCGACCACTTTGGGCCATCAACGGAGGAAGAGATGGAGGCTGACTTGAAAAGGATAGATGCCATGGAGGAAGATCAAGAAGTTACTTCTCGGTTTCGAGCAGGATTCACGATGGGGGAACTACAGAGCTCAGCTATTACAAACTCGGTCATCCCTTCCAATGTCAGGTTTCTTTCTTATAAAAATATGAAAAAGAGTGTCACTTGTTCTCTCGCAGCTATGCAACATCCTTGGGTGAAAGGAGCTTTAGCCGTCACGGGCAAGCTCCGTAGGGAAACAATGGACCTCAAGCGGCAAGTCAATAAGCTCGAAGAGGAGAATCATATCCTAAGGGGTATCATCGCCAAACATATCACATCACCACCTTCGAAGACGGAGACATGATCACATGGGTATGGGCACTCCCCTTAGCAAGTGCCAAGCTTGGGAGAGGTGCCCCGGTATCGTATCACCATCACTCCTATCTTGACCATTTTTCTTTGTTTGATCCTTTTGATAATATATTGATCTAGTAGAATAAACTTTAGTATAATCTAGATGTGAGCTTTGCTTTATGATCTTTATCTTTGTATTGGAGTCCGTGAGCTATATATAATAAAGATTAGTTTTGAGTCAAGGGCTTGATTATCTCACTATGATCATGAGAGGACAAAAGAAAATGTAAAAAGTATCAAAGAGATGATATCGATCTTATGGAAAGTAATGACTTCACATATAAAGAGTATGATGAATAAAAGTTGTTGAGAGTTGACAACCATAGTTTTGGTCATCGTTACAATTAATAGGAAGTAATGAGGAAAGAGAGGTTTTCACATACAAATATACTACTTGGACATCTTTTATGATTGTGAGCACTCATTAAAATATGACATGCTAAAGAGTTGATGTTGGACAAGGAAGACAACGTAATGGGTTATGTCTTCTTATATCCGAAATAAAGTATATTGTCATGGATCATCCAACATGTTGAGCTTGCCTTTCCCCCTCATGCTAGCCAAAACTCCTTGCACCAAATAGAGATACTACTTGTGCTTCCATACATCCTTAAACCCAGTTTTGCCATGAGAGTCCACCATACCTACCTATGGATTGAGTAAGATCCTTCAAGTAAGTTGTCATTGTTGCAACTCCCCAAAATATGTATGATCTATTAGTGTGGATAAAATAAGCTTTATACGATCTTGTGATATGGAAGCAATAAAAGCGATGGACTGCATAATAAAGGTCTATATCACAAGTGATAATATAAAGTGACGTTCTTTTGCGCTAAGATTTTGTACATCCGACCATAAAAGCACATGACAACCTCTGCTTCCCGCTGCGAAGGGCCTATTTATTGCTCTTACCTTATTAGAGTCATGGTGATCTTCACCTTTCCTTTTTACATTTTATCCTTTGGCAAGCACATTGTGTTGGAAAGATCCTAACAAATATACCCACTTGGATGTGATCTATCATGATCTATTACTGTTGACATTACCCTTGAGGTAAAAGGTTGGGAGGCAATACTATAAGCCCCTATCTTTTTCTGTGTCCGATCAAAACTCCATACCCATAAGTATTGCATGAGTGTTAGCAATTGTGAAAGACTAAATGATACTTGCATATGTGGATTTGCTGAAAAGCTCTTATATTGACTATTTCCAATATTATGATAAATTGCAATTGCTTCAATGACCGAGATCATAGTTTCTTAGTTTTCAATGAAGTTTCTGATTCATACTCGACATTGTGAATAGATTGTTACTTTAGCATAAGAAATCATATGACTATATATATATATATATATATATATATATATATATATATATATATATATATATATATATATATATATATATATATATATATGTTGCTGTTATAAGAATGATCACGATGCCCTCATGTCCGTATTTTATTTTATCGACACCTCTATCTCTAAACATGTGGACATATTTTTTGATATCGGCTTCCGCTTGAGGACAGGACAAGTGAGGTCTAAGCTTGGGGGAGTTGATACATCCATTTTGCATCATGCTTTTATATTGATGTTTATTGCATTATGGGCTGTTATTACACATTATGTCACAATACTTTTGCCTTTTCTCTCTTATTGTACAAGGTTTACATGAAGAGGGAGAATGCCGGCAACTGGAATTCTGGGCTGAAAAAGGAGCAAATATTGGAGACCTGTCCTGCACAACTCAAAAAGCCCTGAAACTCCACGAAAGTCAGTTTTGGAAATTATAAAAATATCTCACGAAAGAAATACAAGAGGGGGGCCACCCACCGTCCACGAGGGTGGGGGCGCGCCCTACCCCACTGGGCGCGCCCCTTGCCTCATGGGCCACCTGGCAGCCCCCCGATGCCCATCTTCTACTATATGAGGTGTTTTGACCTGGAAAAAAAATCATAAGGAGACTTTCGGGACGAAGTGCCGCCGTCTCAAGGCGGAACCTTGGCAGAACCAATCTAGGGCTCCGGTGGAGCTTTTCTGCCGGGGATACTTCCCTCCGGGAGGGGGAAATCATCGCCATCGTCATCACCAATAACTCTCCCATCTTGGGGAGGGTTATCTTCATCAACATCTTCACCAGCACCATCTCCTCTCAAACCCTAGTTCATCTTTTGTATCCAATCTTTGTATCAAAACTTCAGATTGGTACTTGTGGGTTGCTAGTAGTGTTGATTACTCCTTGTAGTTGATGCTAGTTGGTTTACTTGGTGGAAGATCATATGTTCAGATCCATTATGCATATTAATACCCCGCTGATTATGAACATGAATATGCTTTGTGAGTAGTTACGTTTGTTCCTGAGGACATGGGAGAAGTCTTGCTATAAGTAGTCATGTGAATTTGGTATTCCTTCGATATTTTGATAAGATATATGTTGTCTTTCCTCTATTGGTGTCATGTGAACGTCGACTACATGATAGTTCACCATTGTTTGGGCGTAGAGGAAGGCATTGGGAAGTAATAAGTAGATGATGGGTTGCTAGAGTGACAGAAGCTTAAACCCTAATTTATGCGTTGCTTCGCAAGGGGCTGATTTCGATCCATATGTTTCATGCTATGGTTAGGTTTACCTTAATACTTCTTTTGTAGTTGTGGATGCTTGCAATATAGGTTAATCATAAGTGGGATGCTTGTCCAAGTAAGGGCAGTACCCAAGCACCGGTCCACCCACATACCAAATTATCAAAGTAACGAACGTGAATTATACGAGCGTGATGAAAACTAGCTTGACGATAATTCCCATGTGTCCTCGGGAGCGCTTTCCTTTATATAAGAGTTCATCCAAGCTTGTTCTTTGCTACAAAAAGGATTGATCTATATTGATGCACCTTATTTACTTTTACCATTTGTTACTTGTTACCAATTACCCTATCACAAAACTATTTGTTACTGATAATTTCAGTGCTTGCAGGGAATACCTTACTGAAAACTGCCTATCATTTCCTTCTACTCCTCGTTGGGTTCGGCACTCTTACTTATCGAAAGGACTACGATAGATCCCCTACACTTGTGGGTTATCAATAAGCCTGTTATGCATGCATGACATGTCCAGCTAGCCTACTATGCATGCACGTAGCTAGCCTACCTGCATGCGCTGCTGCCCACCGCCACGATGCGCTTACCGGACTCTTTCTGCATGCGAGCCACCACGGACGCTGTCGGTGCAACAAACCCTGGGTCTGTTGCCCTGACTGTGCACAGTCACAGGAGCAAGATTGAGGCACCAACCAAGTCAGAGTACAAGAAACCAAGAGGTTCGAGGAACCAGCAAGTAGACCAGAGAGACCAAGGCCAAGCCAGAGAAGCAAGATATCGCCAAGAGAAAGGCCTCCCTTGCTGGACAGGTGAGCCCGGTAAGGGGTTATGGAGTCCTGGATTAAGGGGTCCTTAGGTGGCCGGAACGTTCATTATGGGTCGGACTAGTGGGCTGTGAAGATTATCAATGAAGACCATGTCCCATATCCGGATAGGACTCCCATATGTGTAAAATAGCAAGTTTAGAGTCCGGGTGTAATACTTTCCTTCCTCTGCAAGGTGATCATGTACAAACCCTAGGTCCCTCCGGTGCATATATAAACCAGAGGGTTTAGTTCGTAGAGGCAACAGAATCATAGCTATCACAGAGGCTAGACTTTTAGGGTTTAGCCATTACAATCTCGAGGTAGATCAACTCTTGTAACCCATATTCATCAAGATCAATCAAGCAAGAAGTAGGGTATTACCTCGATCGAGAGGGCCCGAACCTGGGTAAACATCGTATCCCTAGTCTCCTTTACCATTGATCCCCAGACGCATAGTTCGGGACCCCCTACCCGAGATCTGCTGGTTTTGACACCGACATTGGCGCTTTCATTGAGAGTTCCACTGTGTCGTCAACTAAAGGATTAATGGCTCGCTTCGACATCTACGACGGCACCACCGCCGAGGGAATTTTTTCCCCAGCCAGCTTTTTGCGTTCGGCGGCTTCGTGCTTCGTGCCAACACTAAAGGCCACCTCGAGCAGGCTGACAGCTATGCCCCTGGTCATCAGATTAGGTTTGGAACCCTAAACTGTTGCTGACGTCCGCGGAGATTTGATCTTCGACAGGTTCGCACCCATGGCAGATGATCCCTGCCACCACGATGAACACGACCTAGATCTGTCATCAGGCCCCGTCTAGGGGACAGCACCTGCAACAGCTCTGGCCTTAGATCCGGAGCAGATCGCTTCATCCGATGACGGGAACATCAACCCCGCCACGGAGACCGCACACCCAGCGGCACTTGAGCCGCACATAGACCCAGCCTTGAGCGGGATTCCCTCCATCGGAACTCCGGACTCGTCTCCATCCACAAGTTCCGAACTCTCAGGATCTGCATCCTTTGGGCTCGATCGAGCGGCTTTACCGAACTCAGCCCTGCAGATATCCGAACACATGTCCGGCACTAGCCCTTAGACGAAGTACTGGTCTTACTGAAATCTATCTCCCTAGCAGTGAGTTCCTAGCCGAATTATGCCCAGTTCGAACTGGGGGCTGAGGATAGGGAATTTTGTTTCCCACCCACCACCCACTTAGTAGTCACGGTCGAGTACTTAACCGATCTATTAGATCCGCTTCCGAAGACATTGACAGGATGGACCACGATGCCGAAGCTTATCTAAGTACAAACCCGCCCGCAACCGGGCGATGGACGACTACTTCTACGTACGATGTATACATGGTGGACACACCCAATGAGAAGGAGGGCGACAGTGATACCAATCCAAAACAGGACAAGCCTGTCGATGAACCTCCCAAATGCCAACGTCAGAAGCGTCAATATCTATCACGTAAGGGGAAGGAGAGCAACACTATCACTGAAGGCGATGACGATCCAGAACAAGCCGATGACCCCGTAGAGCCAGCGGTAGAGCAGGACGAATAGGAGGATGGCGAACACAGTCCAAAAGAACCACTGGCCGATCACAGCGGCGCGGATGACAACAATTATCAACCTGTCTCCGAAGAGGACATCGGCCTGGGAGACGAAGAATACATCATCCCAGAAGAACCTCTCGAACAGAAACGTTTTCCACAACAACTCATTGCCACCTCAAGGAGCCTGAAGAGGGAGCTGCCGCGGCTTAGAGCTGAATAGGATACGCTCAACGACAGATGGAACGATGTGCTAGACGCTGAAGAATGATAAGGCTATAAGGGCCAAACAAAGAGCTATCCTAAGCGCAAATGACTACCCCAATTCGACGATGAGGCCCTAGCGCCAATTCCGCTGAAGTATGATCAGTCCGATCAACCGGACCGACCACCCCGTGGACAGGACAAAGCGGTCAGCAACGCCGCACACAAGCCCACACCTCCTCACCATAAAGGCAAGGATACAACGGCTCAGGGCCATAAGTACGACCTACGTCAGGACCTGAATAAAAAGGGTAGCCAGACCAGATCAATCTACGCACCGAGGGAACGTACCCGCACACGGAGCGGCGACTATCAAGCCAAACAGATCGATCACATTCCAGTTCGGAGCCAACACCGAACACTTATACTGTCCGAACTATGCCACGATATCGCAAAATACAGGGGTGCCTCATACCCTCTGTGCTTCACCGATGAGGTGATGGATCATGCATTTCCAGAAGGGTTTAAACTTGTAAACATCGAGGCGTACGATGGAACAACAGACCCCGCTGTATGGATAGAAGAGTTTATTATTCACAAACACATGGCTCGTGGAGATGATCTCCATGCTATCAATACTTACCTCTGAAGATGAAAGGACCAGCTCGGCACTGGTTAAACAGCCTCCCAGAGAACTCTATTGGAAGCTGGGAAGAACTTGAGAATGCTTTTCGGGCAAACTTTCAGGGGCTTATGTACGGCCCCCGGATGATGATGATTTAAGTCATATAATCCAGCAACCCGGGGAGTTAGCCCGTAAGCTTTGGAATCGGTTCTTAACTAAAAACAACCAAATTGTAGACTGTTCGAATGCCGAAGCCTTAGCGGCATTCAAACACAATGTCCACGGCGAATGGCTGGCTAGACACCTCGTCCAAGAGTAGCCGAGAATAATGGCAGCCTTAACTACACTCATGACACGCTTCTGCGTGGGCGAGGATAGCTGGCTGGCTCATAGCAGCAACAACACCAGCGACCATAGCACATCTGAAGTTAGGGATGGCAATGGCAAGCCATGGCGCAACAAAAACAAGCGTCGAAACAATACCAAAAGCACAGATGATATGCCGGTAAACGCCGGATTCAGTGGCTCCAGTCCCAGTCAATGGAAGAAGCCATTTAAAGGCAACAGAGATAGTCCATCTAGCTTGGACAAAATACTAGACATGTCCTGCCAGATTCATGGCACCCCTGATAAACCCGCAAATCATACCAACCGTAATTGTTGGGTCTTTAAGTAGGTCGGCAAGCTAAATGCCGAACACAAGGGAAAAGAACTTCATAGCGAAGAGGAGGATGAACCTCGCCAGCTGAACACGGGGGGGGGGGGGGG
>LR738710.1:193374354-193469852 GCA_902687465.1 Secale cereale | reverse complement strand
GCAGAAGAAATTTCCTCCAGAGGTGAAAACCGTGAACATGATCTACGTCACCCATATCCCCAAGAGGGAGCGCAAGCGCACACTCCGGGACATATATGTTGTCGAGCCTGTCGCCCCAAGTTCAACCGATGGTCGGCTTGTCCGATCACCTTTGATCGTAGGGATCATCCAACCAGTATCCGTCTTACTTGAGTCCCATAATTGACGGATACCATCTTACTTGAGTCCTTATGGACGGCGGCAGCGGTCTCAATATGATATACCAAGACACTGTCGGCAAGATGGGGATAGACCCATCAAGAATTAAGCCCAGCAGCACTACCTTTAAAGGAGTGATACCAGGCGTAGAAGCCCGCTACACGGGCTCATTAACATTGTAAGTCGTATTCGGCTCCCCCGATAACTTCCAGAGCGAAGAGTTAATCTTCGACATCGCTCCATTCTGTAGTGGCTATCACACACTACTTAGAAGAATGACCTTCACCCGCTTTAATGCAGTCCCGCATTATGCCTACTTAAAGCTCAAAATGCCTGGACCACGCGGTGTCATCACAGTCAATGGAAACATGGAGCGCTCCCTCCGTATGGAGGAAGTCACTGCGGCCCTAGCGGCCGAGGTTCAAACCGGCTTATTTAGGCCGAATAGTTCATCGGTCGTCAAGACCACATACACGGCTAAACATGTCTGGTCCGCACTACAATGCGGAAGCTCATAAGAACCTGAGCTTAATTAGCGGTTGCACCCCCGTCGACTGCCCCATAAGGTGGTAGCATACGTAACTCACGTACACAATTATGCTTAAAATACCATGGGCGGCGCTGGGGGCACACAACATATAAATAGTCCATAGTTCGGCTTGACCCTATTTGGACTCTAAAATACATCCTCTTTTTCAGGTTCGTTTAAAAGAACTTACATTGTTTACGACTTATCGGATACTCTTTTCTAGAATCCTGCCTTTTCATTTTTTACAGGTGATGACCCACAAGTGTAGGGGATCTATCGTAGTCCTTTCGATAAGTAAGAGTGTCGAACCCAAGAAGGAGCAGAAGGAAATGATAGGCAGTTTTCAGTAAAGTATTTTCTTCAAGCACTGAAATTATTGGTAACAGATAGTTTTGTGATAAGGTAATTGGTAGCAAGTGACAAATAGTAAAAGTAAATAAGGTGCAGCAAGATGGCTCAATCCTTTTTGTAGCAAAGGACAAGCCTGGACAAACTCTTATATGAAGGAAAATGCTCCCGAGGACATATGGGAATTATCGTCAAGCTAGTTTTCATCACGATCATCTGATTCACGTTCGGTACTTTGATAATTTGGTTTGTGGGTGGACGGGTGCTTGGGTGCTGTCCTTACTTGGACAAGCCTCCCACTTATGATTAACCTCTAATGCAAGCGTCCGGAACTACAAAAGAAGTATTAAGGTAAACTTAACCATAGCATGAAACAAGTGGATCCAAGTCATCCCCTTACGAAGCAACGCATAAACTAGGGTTTAAGCTTCTGTCAGTCTAGCAACCTATCATCTACTTATTACTTCCCAATGCCTTCCTCTAGGCCCAAACAATGGCGAAGTGTCATGTAGTCGACGTTCACATGACACCACTAGAGGAGAGACAACATACATCTCATAAAAATATCGAATGAATACCAAATTCACATGACTACTTATAGCAAGACTTCTCCCATGTCCCCAGGAACAAAAGTAACTACTCACAAGACATAATATTGTTCACGATCAGAGGTGTATTAATATGCATAATCGATCTGAACATATGATCTTCCACCAAGTAAACCAACTAGCATCAACTACAAGGAGTAATCAGCACTACTAGCAACCCACATGTACCAATCTGAGGTTTGGGTACAAAGATTGGATACAAGAGATGAACTAGGGTTTGAGAGGAGATGGTGCTCGTGAAGATGTTGATGAAGATACCCTTCCCAAGATGGGAGAGTTGTTGGTGATGACGACAGTGATGATTTCCCCCTCCCGGAGGGAAGTATCCCCGGCAGAACAGCTCCACCGGAGCCCTAGATTGTATCCGCCAAGGTTCCACCTCGAGACGGCGGCGTCTGGTCCTGAAAGCATCCTTATGATTTTTTCCAGGTCAAAACACCCCATATAGGAGAAGATGGGCATCCGGGGTCACCGGGTGGCCCACGAGGCAGGGGCGCGCCTAGAGGGGGGGGGGTGGCGCCTCCCACCCTCGTGGACACGTGGTGGCCCCCCTGGTGAATCTCTTTTGCCAGATATTTTTTATATTTTATGAAATGGTGTCTCGTGGAGTTTCGGAGCTTTTTGAGTTTTGCAGAATAGGTTTCCAATGTTTGCTCCTTTTCCAGCCCAGAATTCCAGCTGCCAGCATTCGCCCTCTTCATGTAAACCTTGTAAAATAAGAGAGAAAAGACATAAGTATTGTGACGTAATGTATAATAACAGCCCATAGTGCAATAAATATCAACATAAAAGCATGATGCAAAATGGACATATCAACAGGAAGCCATCATAATTCTCCTTCTCAAGGACATATTACCAAGGAGAAAAAGGCGCAGACATGGAGCAGTGCCACGTCTTGAAATTTCTTTTTTAGATTCACGCTATGTGTAAAAAATTTTCTTCTCTTTTATTTTCTTTTACTTTTTGGCATGTCAAATGCCCGAGGATGTTATCGGCATTATCTGTAACCTCACGGCTTGCCATATTAAACGGGATATAAAAGAAGAAGTTTGGTTCCAATTCGCTTGGAGCTTATTCTATTTTACCACATGTATTCTCCACTCCCAAGTGAGATCGCCGCATAAGCTGTCGGGTCTTGGGATCCGACAAAACCCTTGTGGTTCAAACTCTGGGGTGCACACGAAGATCTATCCTCCCGCCCAAGCTCGTCTACTCGCCGATCCCTAGGCCTAGCTCGTCAGATCCGAAGAACAAGGAACACAAGGTTTATATTGGTTCGGGCCACCGTTGTGGTGTAATACCCTAATCCAGTGTGGTGTGGTGGATTGCCTTGTAGGCTGAGGAAGAACTAGTACTTGGAGTGAACTGCCTCCTGAGGAGAGGTGTTCTTGTGCTTGAGTGAGCTTGTGAGTGTGTGGCCTTCTATCTGATCAACTCAAGATGAGATCCCCCTCCAATGGTGGTGGCTAGTCCTATTTATAGTGACCTGGGTCCTCTTCCCAAAAATTAATTGGGAAGGGATCCCACAACGACCAAATTTGAAGGGGGGCAGCTAGTACAAGATATCCTGACAAAAGGTGGTCTTCGCTCGCCAAAGGCTCTGGTGGTGACACCGTCGTGGGCTCCGCGATGACCTCCGCTCTGCCGTCCTGCTGGTCTTGGTCTTGTTGCACCGATATGGAAACATTTGCCTGACGCCCCGGGACTTCTCGCCTGCACATGCTCCTTTAGCACCAAAGAGGAAATTGACGCTCTGCGCCCGCTCGTGCCCGCCTGGCCTTGGTCGTCACTGCTCACGTCACAAGGACCTCGTGAGGTGCCCCTTGCCTTGGTATCCCCGCTCCTCAGGAGCCAGCCTAGTGAGGCCGCCCCAGGGGAGGTCTTGCGTCGTCTTCCTCATGAGGCTCGGCCCCTCGCGAGGGTCTTGAGTGGTTGTTGAAGAGGTTGGGCCATACCAGGCCGCCTGATGAGCCACACCCTGGTTCGCAGGCAAGCAAGTCTGGCTACCCCCATTCCCAGAATGCCGACAGTAGCCCCCGCGCCCAAGGTGCGCTCGGGCTTAGCTTCACGGCGAAGCCAAGGGCCAAGTGCAGAGCACCTCGGGCCCCAAAAGCCTGCGACCTTGATTAATGCATGGCGATTGATGGGACGTGGGCGTCTCCACTTCCCACGCCGCCTCGGCAACCGCACGGGTGACAAAAAGGCAAGTGCGTGCTGTTGTGCCTTCATTGCTGCCCATTGCCTTGCTCTAGATCCCCTTTCTTGCTTCTCTCCTCCACAAGGCTCCAGATCTCTGCCGTCTCTCCTCCGAGCTCGCAGCTGATGGCGTCCGGCAAGTCGAAGGCCGCTGCTCCGCCCACCTGGTATGAGCTGGCCTTGTGGGCACCCATCGTCTCGGAGACGAACCATGCCACCGTGCTCCTGATGATGGCGGAGGACACCAATGAGAAGGGGAAGACCGTGGTCGAGCCGCCTCCACCGAGCCGGAGGACTCCAAGAGTACCTTCTATCCCCTCTTTATGAGCAGTGTTGTTGCGGGGCTTGTCCCTCCTTTCTCCGATTTTTTTCTCCGTCCTCAGCCACTATAAGCTACATGCCCTTCATCTTCATCCCAATTCCGTCCTCCTCCTGTCGATCTTTGACTTCTACCAAGAGGCATTTGTTGGGGTGATGCCATCCGTAGCGCTGCTTTGCCACTTCTTCTACCTCAGGAACAAGGGCACACTTCGTTCTGGGAGTGCCAATTTCGTCGTGGCGAACGGGGCCAACGTGATCTCAAAGGCCGGGATGAAGGCCGGGAACTTTATGAACAAGTGGGTCCTCGTGGACACCAAGTGCTCCCATCCTCGGCTGGTGCTGCCGACAGCGATGCCCGAGTCGAGCGATAGGTGGCTTAGCGCGAAGCTCACCGACCCCCGGGCAGGGAAGGTGTTGGAGAAGATGAGTGCGCACCTGAAGCCCGATGACCCTGAGGCGGCGAAGCTGATGGGGGACATGATTGTCAAGGAATTCTTGGCACGCCGCGTGGCTCCACTCCAGGCACGCTCGCGCCTGATACGTCTAAAACGTATCTATAATTTCTGCTTGCTCCATGCCTCTTTTGGGTGATATTGCTATGATATTTATACATTTCCATACACTTTTGATCATATTTGGACTAACCTATTAACTCAGTGCACCCCAGTGCCAGTTTCTGTTTTCTGCTGTTTTTGTATTTCAGGTTTTCCCATCACGAAAACTGCCAGAAAAATCCCGGAAAAATTATATAAAAAATCAGCGTTCCGGAAGCTTCCACACGACCGAAGTAGGGCCGGAGGGGGGCCACCAGGGCTCCAGGCGCCCTGGTGGCGCGGTCCCCCTCCTGGCCGCGGCGGGGGGCGCCTGGGCCCCCCAGGCCTCCGCTGATGCCCCCCTTTGGCATATATTTATATCGTGCCCGAAACCCTCGAGGACGGAACCCTTTTTCGCGATCTCATCTCTGTTCCGCCGCCGCCGCGCTTCCAAGATCGGGAGCACCAGGAGAACTCTTCCCGGCACCCTGCCGGAGGGGAGGATCACCACCGGGAGCCTCTCCACCACCATGGACGCCTTCCGGATGAGTTGTGAGTAGTCTCCCTTGGACCATGGGTCCATGACCAGTAGCTATGTGATGTTCTCCTCCCCTTCTTGTGCTTCACTAATTAGACCTCGTGAGCTGCCCTACATGATCGAGGCACATATGTAATCCTTATGTTATTGCTATGTTGAGTTTGCTGGGATCCGATGGATTGTGAGATTATGTTCAGATTGTGTTTGAGTAATATATTTGATTTACCTCTTTTATATTTATGTTCGTAAGTAATTCTTACATGTTCTCCGTTGTTTTTTATTGCTTTGGCCAAGTAGTAGGTAGTGACTCCAAGAGGGAACGTTATGCTTGATTGTGGGTTCATGCCCCTCGATGACTAGCTTGAGTGATAGAAACATGAGTCTAGGGGATGTGCTGTTGCCACAAGGGGGAAAACAACGGTGCTTGTGCCCGCGGGTGCAAGGATTGTTTACTTTACGCAAAGTTCTTTTAATGCAGTTGTCTGTTGCTTTGAGTTTACACTATGGGTGGGACTCGCAACTTAATACCAGCGAGATGTTCTGGATAGATATCTCAAGGTGGATGATTAGTAGTAGATGCAGATGGATTTCGGTCTACTTGCCTTGGCGTACCGCCCATGCTTTGAACCTCTAGCTTTCTTGCAACATAGTTAGCATTGGTTTGCGCACATAATTCTGTCAATTGCCCAGCTGTAATTCGTTTACCTCACATAGCTGTTTTATCGTCTTTTGGGAGAGAGACATCACTAGTGAACATCATGGGACCCCGGTCCATATTACCATCACTGATCACATCCGCTATTTACTTTCTGCTTTTACATACTAGTTACAGTTTTACCTATCACTATTATCACTTGCGTTTGATCCTTTGTAAATGAAAAGGCCGGAGGGATTGACAACCTCTCTGTACTCGTTGGGAGCAAAGTTATTTGTATCTGTGTGCAGGTCCACGTTGGTTGCTAATATCTGACGCCGTTAGCAGTTGACACCTTCTTGTTGAAACTAGGAGTCTCAGGGGAAATCGATCCTTGGTATCTTTGCCAAGGGAAAACTTCCGCTACACTGCATCTCAAACCTTCCACTTGGGGTAACCAACGAGGGGCGAGAAGCCATCAAGCAAAGTTTTCTGGCGCCGTTGCCGGGGACTCCACTCTTCAAGATAGGGGAGTTGCACGCTATCTTTTATCTTTGCTTTTTAGTCTTGTTAGTTTACCTTTCAGTTTTCTTTATGTCTTTTCACTAGTTTTGCTTAATGGAAAACAACAAAAATATGAGAGAGCTTTATAAGCTCTACCTTGCTTTGGGACATGATGTGTTTGAAGAGAAAATTAAAAAACCTATGGTACTTTATTATTTGCATAACAATCATGATGGTGGTGATGTTATTAGTATGCTTTCTTTGAATATCAATATTGCTAATGACATGGAAAGATCTAAGCTTGGGGATGACACGTTTGATGAACATGATATTTTTAGTCCCCCAACTTTTGATGATACTTTGCTTCCTATATATGATGATTACAATGTTGTATATGATGGTTTCAGTCCACCTACTATTGAGGATAAAATTTATTATCATTATGATATGCCTCCTAAATACAATGATTACCATGATGGTTATGATTGCTTTACTCTCACTATTCCTAATAAGAAAGATTTTGCTTATATGAAGAGTAATGATACCTTTTTGCATGTGGATCATGGTAACAATGCTTTATGTGATGCTTATATTGTTGAGTTTATTCGTGATCCCACTGAAAATTATTATGAGAAGGGAACATATGCTTATAGATGTTTCAATAATATCAAGTTCCCTCTCTTTATGTTGAAGGTTTTGAAGCTGCACTTGTTTTGTCTTCCTATGCTTATTGCTTTGTGCTTCAGTGAATTATTGTATTGCAATATTCCTATGCATAGGAAGCATGTTAGGCTTAAATGTGTTTGGTATTTGCTTCTTGATGCTCTCTTTTGTTCTTCAACTCTTATTCCTACGAGAGCATCATTAAAGTCTTAAGCCTATCTTTATGGCTATAAAGAAACAGCTCTAGGGAGACAACCCTCGTTATCTTTGCTTTCAGTTTGTTCTTTCAGTTTTTAGTGGTCTTGATGTTTGTTACTACTGTAGCAACATCATTGTATCTTTATTTTTCAGCTTTGTGCCAAGTGTAGCCTCTGATTGCAAGAAAGTTCAAAAGTTGTGACGTGCTGTCCAGGAAACAGATTCTGTCCTTGGATAGAAAAATTCGTATAAAATCACCAGATCATCTTTTTGGTCTAAATTGTTTCGATAGCATGCTCTATACAATTGTCTTTCGTGCGTCTGTTCTGAGTTTTTTGATTAGAGTTGCAGAAGTGCCCCGAAAAAATCATTTACTACATGATGTTCTGTTTTTCACAGATTCTGTCCTGTTTTGCCTTTCCTTTATTTTGCAAACCTTGAGCTTGCTTTTTCTTTGCAAAAACCTTTTGGCAATCTTGAGAAACAGTAGACCTTCAAGAATATCCTTAATTCCAGCAAGGAACAATTATTTTATTAAGGGTACTAACCTCGCTAATCAGATTATGATGAGTTATGTATGAAGGGAGTTTTCAAGTGTGCGAGGGAAGATGATAAAAAGATTCAGGAGTGTCAAACGCTCAAGCTTGGGGATGCCCCCGTGCACCCCCAAGAAATATTCAAGGAGACTCAAGCGTCTAAGCTTGGGGATGCCCCCGTGCATCCCCTTCTCCATCAACATTATCAGTTCGTCTTTCGTTCCACTATATTTTTATCACTTCATGTGTTATGTGCTATGCTTGGAGCGTCTTGCTTTTAGTTTCCTTTTTAGTTTTCTTTAGCTTTTTATAACGAGTCGGAACTCAGTTTTCTTTGTGTGGGAGAGAAACACGCTCCACTTCAACCTAGAACATAACATAGAATTTTCATGTCTATCTTTGCTGTGTGTGTTCTTGATCTTTCAATAGCTACTATCATGCTTAGCTCTTAGTTTTCATGCTTATCTTTTAAAAAAACTTTTGTTTAGTTGATTGCTTGAACTCTCTTTAGTTATCATGCTTATCTTATTAAGAGAGTTTGCTTATGTTGCATTGGTCGATATGTCAATGATAAAAATGCTACGTGCATAATGGTGCTTAGTAGTTCATGTTTTCTTATGGTTAGTCTCAAATAGCTGGGGGGTTCCCAATGTGTTATTGGAGTACCAACATGATTTGTTTGCCTATGATGTGGTATGGTTTAGTAATATCTTCCTTCAAGAATTTACTTTGATTGACTTGGCGTATGCTCACACATATTTAAGACTGTAAAGAAAGTCTGTCAAGCCTTGATGATCTTTAATTTCTGAGCAACGATATAACTTCCATGCCTGATTCAATGTTGCTTTGTCGCTCTGCATGATTATGACCGTCATTGCTCTTTTAGTTGGTCGCTCCCAGTCTTTTGCTAACCTCCACCTGTACTAAGCGGACTGATTGCTTGTGCATCCAAATTCTTTTAAAACAGTTATGCCATATGAGTCCACCATACCTTCCTATACATGGTATTAACCTGCCATTCCTAACGAAGACTTTCATGTACCATCTCAAAATTATTCAAAAAAAGCATTCCTATTTTGTGCCTCTGTATTAGTTCATGAGGAAGTAGTAGTTAATTCATGATCTTTTTAAGTTGGACAAGCTTCACCCCGGGATTGCATGTCTAATGTGCAAACCCATAATACGAGAAGGAACTGGCAAAGAGTGCGCCCGGCTCAAAATTAATATAACAAACAAACCCTCCTTCACGCTTTGTTCATGAGAAATCAGAAAACTTTGGTAGTGATAAACAAAGGAGATTAAGAGGATGTGATCGTCCTCATTCGGGAGCCGTTCCTCGAAACTTGTCCATCTCAAGAAGTGATTGAGTTATCTTCTAGCATTCATTGACGGAACATGCATAATCTAAAAATAATAATTATTACCTCTGTTTTTAAAACCAAGAGCTCTGGTACATGTTTTGTCTTTGTTTCCGACCACGGGTTTTCAACCTTGCCAACAAAAGCCACGGTTCGAGAGTTTCCACCTTCTTTTAAAAACACCAACTATTAAGAGCATGATTGTCATTCTGAGTGTAATGTGCATTGTCCCAAAGTAGCATTGTCTTTTGCATGATTGTGATATCGTTTATTCTGAAATTATTGTATCTAGTCATCACTTAAACCTTGGAGGTGCCCCTGCATTTATGTTTTGCTTCACTAAAGGGGGCAAGCGAGATATTACTTTATCATATTTGCACACCATGCTCATTACAAATCTATTTGATGTTTCAGTATCATATTGTAAAACTTTCAGTTCTTTGTGATTTTCTCATGAGGCAACTTAATTACTACAGATTCATTGTCTCAGTAAGCTTTTGTCATGTGACTATGAAAAGTCCTTATATGGTTAATAGCATGTCACCACAGAAATTATTCTTGTTATCATTTACCAACTCAAGGACGAGCAGGAATTAAGCTTGGGGATGTTGATACGTCTAAAACGTATCTATAATTTCTGCTTGATCCATGCCTCTTTTGGGTGATATTGCTATGATATTTATACATTTCCATACACTTTTGATCATATTTGGACTAACCTATTAACTCAGTGCACCCCAGTGCCAGTTTCTGTTTTCTGCTGTTTTTGTATTTCAGGTTTTCCCGTCACGAAAACTGCCAGAAAAATCCCGGAAAAATTATATAAAAAATCAGCGTTCCGGAAGCTTCCACACGACCGAAGTAGGGCCGGAGGGGGGCCACCAGGGCTCCAGGCGCCCTGGTGGCGCGGCCCCGCTCCTGGCCGCGGCGGGGGGCGCCTGGGCCCCCCAGGCCTCCGCTGATGCCCCCCTTTGGCATATATTTATATCGCGTCCCGAAACCCTCGAGGACGGAACCCTTTTTCGCGATCTCATCTCTGTTCCGCCGCCGCCGCGCTTCCAAGATCGGGAGCACCAGGAGAACTCTTCCCGGCACCCTGCCGGAGGGGAGGATCACCACCGGGAGCCTCTCCACCACCATGGACGCCTCCCGGATGAGTTGTGAGTAGTCTCCCTTGGACCATGGGTCCATGACCAGTAGCTATGTGATGTTCTCCTCCCCTTCTTGTGCTTCACTAATTAGACCTCGTGAGCTGCCCTACATGATCGAGGCACATATGTAATCCTTATGCTGTTGCTATGTTGAGTTTGCTGGGATCCGATGGATTGTGAGATTATGTTCAGATTGTGTTTGAGTAATATATTTGATTTACCTCTTTTATATTTATGTTCGTAAGTAATTATTGCATGTTCTCCGTTGTTATTTATTGCTTTGTCCAAGTAGTAGGTAGTGACTCCAAGAGGGAACGTTATGCTTGATTGTGGGTTCATGCCCCTCGATGACTAGCTTGAGTGACAGAAACATGAGTCTAGGGGATGTGCTGTTGCCACAAGGGGGAAAACAACGGTGCTTGTGCCCGCGGGTGCAAGGATTGTTTACTTTACGCAAAGTTCTTTTAATGCAGTTGTCTGTTGCTTTGAGTTTAGACTATGGGTGGGACTCGCAACTTAATACCAGCGAGATGTTCTGGATAGATATCTCAAGGTGGATGATTAGTAGTAGATGCAGATGGATTTCGGTCTACTTGCCTTGGCGTACCGCCCATGCTTTGAACCTCTACCTTTCTTGCAACATAGTTAGCATTGGTTTGCGCACATAATTCTGTCAATTGCCCAGCTGTAATTCGTTTACCTCACATAGTTGTTTTATCGTCTTTTGGGAGAGAGACATCACTAGTGAACATCATGGGACCCCGGTCCATATTACCATCACTGATCACATCCGCTATTTACTTTCTGCTTTTACATACTAGTTACAGTTTTACCTATCACTATTATCACTTGCGTTTGATCCTTTGTAAACGACAAGGCCGGAGGGATTGACAACCTCTCTGTACTCGTTGGGAGCAAAGTTATTTGTATCTGTGTGCAGGTCCACGTTGGTTGCTAATATCTAGCGCCGTTAGTAGTTGACACCTTCTTGTTGAAACTAGGAGTCTCAGGGGAAATCGATCCTTGGTATCTTTGCCAAGGGAAAACTTCCGCTACACTCCATCTCAAACCTTCCACTTGGGGTAACCAACGAGGGGCGAGAAGCCATCAGCGCCCCTTGTGGACACTCGGGGACGAGGCAGACAATCTCCGACTGCGCCGCGACGCACTGTCCGCCAAACAGCTTTGGGCAGCTCTCCGTCTCCTCGTTGGGGACGATCTGGGATATCCTCCTGCTACCCATGTCCCCTTGTACCGTCGCCACGATAGGGCTACGATGGTGGCCTCAATGCCCACCTTCGACGGGCGCGGGCTCGTGCCTCCGCCGCCCCCTGAAGCTCAAGTGGCAGCAAAACCGGTGGAGCTGTCTTCGGGCGACTCTAGCAGGGAAGATGACTTAGAGGCGACCGTAGAGGGGACCGGGGAGTCCTCCCTTCCATGGAAGGCCGACCTCCTTCACGCCTTGCCTGATGACGACGACACCGACGACCACCCGGTGAAGGAGGCGGCACCCCTGGTCGGGGTTGTCACGAGGTCCAAGCTCACCCCCTCGAAGAAGCCGCTGGCTGGGGTCCTGACAAAGAGGAGGTCGGCGTTGATCTCGCGAGGCAATGCTCTTGTTCTGAGGCTGCCTGGCGCTACTGCTGTGCCGGCTGGCGCGGCTTTGTCTGCTCTGGGGGCTCGCACTCCCGCGGTGCAGGCTGAAGGGCCCCTAGGCTCCATGGTTCTGAAGAGGCCTCGAGGTTTCACAGTCGTGGACCAGTGAGTGCCTTGGCCTAGTTTTTTCTTCATTCTTGATTCCGTTGTTGATTCATAACGTCTTCCCCTGTATTGATAGGTCAGCGCCGTCGGCGAAGAAGAAGAGGAAGGAGGTGGTCGCATCAGAGGCCCAACGGCCTGGCGTGACTTTGCCCCCTTTGGCACAGATGGGTGGCGGTGGAGCCCCTGCTTCTGCTGCTCGGTCGCCGTCACAAGGCCCAGTCAACGAACCTCAGGTGGGGGTCACGTCCTTGTCCGAGCGGGCTCTGGAGGCACCCATCGTCAGCTCCTCTACTAGCACTGCCAGGGCTCAGGAGGTCTTGACCATGCCTCAGCCCCCTCCTGCGATCGTGTCGCTGGCTCATGGTCCTCCAGCTTCACCCGGCGCCCTGAAGGAGGTTTTCTCCGCGCTAACACAGCTCCAAGATGACCTTCAAGGTGCCGTTCGTTGTCTGGTGGCTAGGCGTTTGGAGCTGGTTTCCGGCTGGCTAAACTCCAACACGTCTGTCCGGGACGCACTGAGCCGAGTCGTGGCGGCTTCCGAAGAGGACAAGCAGGCCGTCGACCAGGCCACAGCCGCTCACGAGGCGGCGCTGAAGGATGCGCAAGCCGCCACGGAGCACTTCCAGTCGATGGAGAATGAGCTGCGGGCCATCCGCAGCAAGTGCAAGGAGAACGAGGAGAGGATGAAGGCCCGAAAATACACCGTAGCCAGCCGCGACGCTGAGTTGGCGTAGTTGACGAAGGAGCTGTCTTCAGAGTGCAGTCGCCTAGAGGAGCTGAGGTAGGTGACGGAAGCGAAGGAGGCCCAGTTGGCAAACAAGGCGAAGGTTCTGGCCGAAGACCACGCAACCTTCAAGTCCCTTGAGGAGAGGTCCCGCCAGGCGCTGAGGGCACTCTACAAGAAGGGCTTGGAGAAACCGCTGGTGACGGACGATGAAGACCCCGCCCAGCTGCTTCCTTATCTTGCCTTGGCGTTCGAGGGTGTCGTCCGCGAGATCGGCCCCCTGGCGCGGGAGGAAGCTCGCGTGCTTTCTTCTTCTGCCCTGACACGCGTTCTTAGCCACCTGCACCTTTGTGCTACCAACGCCGATCTTAGGGCACTGCTCGAGCCCGTGGAGGTAGAGCACTGCGAGGCCGCTGCTCAAGCTGTGAAGGACCATGTGGAGGCCTTGTTGAAGAAGTTCCTCGCCATCGACCCCTCACCCCCAACCGACGGCGCCACCGATCCCGCGGTCAAGGCCGACTCCTCAGGCCGTGGCGATGCCTTTGGCGAAGAAGTGCTTCCTGGTGGCGGCGCCTAAGGCTGAAGTAAGGGCCTACTGGTGAGTGACGGTGCTCCTCCCTATCTTCGTTTTCCTGCGACATGTTAAGGGCCTCGTGGAGGCATTAAAACTTCTGTTTGATGCAGGGCAGTAAAATTTGGCTTGTAATAATTTCTAGATATTCGCGTTTCCCTTCCTATTTTTCGTTCTACGTCGGCAGGGCCCGGCCCTGTGCGTACCTCAGCTGCTGCTGGCTTGTCCGAATCACCGGGACAAGACCAGGGAGTGAGGGGCTATGTGGCCAGTTAGGCTCCTGAGTCGCGATGCTCAGGAGTCCCCCTTGATGTGCAAACAGTCCCTAGGTGGGAAGCGCTAGGCAGGGCTTTTGTGTTCTGCGTCGGCAGGGCCCGGGCCCGCGCGTACCTCAGCCGGCGCTGGCTGGCCGGATCACCAGGACATGACTAGGGAGTGAGGGGCTACGGGACCAGTTAGGCCCTCGGGTCGCGATGCCCAAGGGTCCCCCTTGACGTACGAACAATCCTGAGAGAAGTAGTGCGCGAGCCGGCCTTAGCATTCTGCGTCGGCAGGGCCCAGCCCCGCGCGTACCTCAGTCGCCGCTGGCTTGGCCAGACCACCAGGACAAGACCAGGGAGTGAGGGGATACGGAACCAGTTAGGCCCTTGGGTCGCGATGCCCAAGGGTCCCCCTTGATGTATGAACATACCTCATACCTGTCCTCGTCAGGCTTGCGCTTGGGAGGGTTGCGTGTCGACCAGGACCGGGGAGTCTGGTGGGGCGTACGGCATTCGTGACCTGAGCGCAGCCCCCGTGCCGAGCCCCCTCGCGCTACCCTCCCGAGGGGAGAGCAGCGCGATGGGTCTGGTCACTGAGCCGAAGGGCTCCCTGAGGTTAATGCATCCATGAGGCCACCCCCAATTGTTTATCACCAGTGCGGAGGATGGCGCTACCATTCTTGCACGGGCATAGCCGCTCCTCGACCATGTCGACTACTAGCACGGAGCATGGTGCTTCCACTGGAATGTGGGAGGGGAATCCCTACTACGGAGAGCCCCCGGGGCATGTACAGCCCCGCCCTGACGCGTGGCTGGCACGGTAGGGCTAGACGAGGTGTATCTAGGCACCCGTGAGCCAGCGCGGGACTCACGAGGCCCTACCTCAAGGCGGGTTGCACCTGGTCTTGAGTGAGAGTGCCTGAGGTGGTCCTGCAAGATGGTTAAGCAATCCTGTGCCGACTGAATCCCTTGAAGCTTCCACATGAGAAGGTCGTGCACCAATGACCCCAGGAGGTGACGTGAACGGGGCCGGCCCGCTAGATAGAGCTCAGCCGTTGGGTTTATCGACGCTGCAGGGACGGACTCGAGCACATACGCCGTGCCTAATCTTCTCATGTGGATGCCCTAAGAAAAGACAACCGGCGCGCGGCTCCCGTAGCGACGGGGCACCGTATTGTGTGCCCCAACTCTCCTACTAGCATCTATCTCACGCTAGGGTTAGGCACCAATGGCCACGGGAGGTGACATACACGGGGCTGGCCCGCGAGCTAGAGCTCAGCCACTTGGGTTTGGCGATGCTATAGGGATGGACCCGAGCACAGACACCGTGCCTGCCCTTGATCATAAGGCGGGTGCAAGCAAGCTAGTGAGGGCGCACAATGTTCATGGCATCGGGGTGATGGTCAGACTGACGAGTGATTCTAATGCAGCTGACAGAAATGGCAACGCTAGCTTAGGTAAGATGCAAGGGCGATACATGCCACCAGGACGAACCTGTGTGGCCTGGGGATGATGCAGCCCGAGGGGCGCTCCCAACAAGGTAAACTAAGGATGCAGAAGGATACACGCCGCAGGGGCAGGCCCATGTTGCCTGGGAATGATGCAGCCCGATGGGCGCTCCCAGCTGAACAAAACCGGAAAATGTCACCTGACACAGTTGTTGAAGTAGTGTCCGTGTAGATGAAGATGCTTGATGCAGACACTGCTCCTCATGCACCGCCTGCCTCCGGCACCCCGCGAGGATCTGGGACCTCCCAGATCTCGTGGAGAACCGAGTCCAACCCTGCCTGGATCTCCTGATGCCTGGCCTCGCGAGTCGCCAGGATCTCCCGCATATGACGCTGGTGCAGGGTCACTTGGTTCGGTAGGCCTAAAGGCATGCGAACATAGCTATGAGGGGGACCCTCGCACCGGCCCACCTGGGAAGGCCGGTAGAGCTCCTGAGATGCGATCATGTTGAGCGCGGGGACGTTGATGCAGACACGTAACCCGTCGCCTAAGCTTGGGGCGATTGCTGCACTCCGAGGCGCCGAGTGGTGCTCGCCCCGCATTGCCCTTGGCACCTATAGGTCTTCAATGGTCTGGCTAATGAACTCCTGAGCGCTTGGTGCCTCATGCCTTCAGGCCTCCGGAGGGAAGCCTGCGGTGAAGCACTCCTCCACATGGTGCCCGAGTGCCTCCCTCATACATTGGCTAAGTCAGAGGTCCTCCAAAGGAGAGCCCCCAAGCCCAGCCTGGGAGGGGGGCACCGGGCGCGCCTTCCTATGCGAGGGAGGGATGCGGCTATCGGATTATGGGCTCCGCAAACCCAAGAAGTTCGAACGCAGGGGCGTGAACGAAGATCTCTCTCACTCACGTCTACCTAGCGTCTCGCTCTCGTCCAGTGAAGAGATTCTAGTGAACAACAAGTAAAGCACACAAGAGTTTACCCAGGTCCAGGCCACCTTGCGGTGTAAAACCCTACTTCCTGCTTTGGTGGATTGGCCTCAGGAGGGCTGGAGTATGAATGAGTATAGTGGTTCCTGAGCTCAGGAGGGGAGTTCAGGAGGGTCAGGAGGCAAGGGTTCCTCCTCCTTTGTGCAAGGGTAGAGTTTCTGGATCTGATCCCCCCATAGTGGGGATCCTAGCTACTTATATAGGCGGCCAGGGTCCTCTTCCCCCGGAATTTTTCGGCGGGAAGGGATCCCACAACGGCCATTTTGAGCGGGAACACAAGGACGTTCCTACCCTAACAAAAGCGGTCTTCGCATGCAAAGGGATCCGGCGATGACGCGGTGGTGGGCTCGGTGGTGACATCGTCCCTGTCGTCCTTGCGGTCTTTAGTCTTGTTGCCCCGAAGGGGAAACCTTTGCCCCGCTCCTCAGGAACCTACGGCTTCGCTGTCTCCTTTGCACCAAAATGGCAACTACGTCGCTGGCACCCGCTGGTGCGGTGCGTCACCGCTTGCGTCACTGCCTCCTCCTGAGGTAGGCTTGGCCTTGGATTCTCCGCCCCTCCGGAGCAGCCTAGCCGAGGCCGCTCCTGAGGGGGTCTTGACATCGTTCTCCTCGCGAGTTCTAGCCCCCTCGCGAGGGTCTTGAGCGGCTGGTCGATCAGCTGGGACATACTAGGCCGTGGTAAGAGCGCGTCGCAGCCCACAGACAGGCAAGTCTGGGTACCCTGGTTCCCAGGACGCCGACAGTAGCCCCCGGGCCCAAGGTGCGCGCGGAGTTGGCTGCGGGGCGAAGCCTTAGTCGAGGTCGGAGCGCCGCGGGCCCCAAAAAGGCTGCGGGCTAGGCTGGCACGTGAGAGTTGGATAGGACGTGGGCGACTCTGCTTCCCACGTGGTCTCAGCATCCGTGTAACTTGACAAATGGGGGGCTGCCTTTTCTGCAGGGGAGTTATCGCCTCCTTTGCTTCCTGCTTAGATCCCTTTCTCTATCGCCTCCGGCCTTACCAGATCGCCTGCATCTTCCGGCATCTTCAGCAATGGCGAAGAAAAGCAAGGGTGCCACGCAGGCATCCGGATCTGCTTCCTCCCTTGAGGCGGCGCTCGAGGAGTCCACTATCACCGAGGAGGGGGACTACTAAGAGGTCCAGCCTTTCTTGTCGAGCGTCCACCACGAGCATGGCTCGACGAAGATTTGGGTTGGATCCACCGCGACGCGGATCTTGCCAAAGTCCTGCTACCCCTTCTTCCTCCACAACATCTCGGTCGGGCTCGTGCTGCCCTTCTCGGAGTTCTTCTACGCCATCCTGGACCATTACCAGGTGCACGCCCTCCACATCCAGCCTCGCTCCATCTTCTTCCTGTCGCTCTTCGCCTATTACTACGAGGCGTTTGTGGGGGTGAAACCGACTGTCGCCCTCTTCTGCCACTTCTTCTCCATGCGGCGGTACGGCGAGGGTCCATGCTCGGGCTGTGTCTCCTTTGTCTTCCAGCGCCAGGGCTGCCGGCTGATGACTGCCGGGAAGAAGATAGACTCCCACCGGAAGAGGTGGGTCTATCTGGATGCCCAGCGCATTCACCCACTGCTGGCACTGCCTACCATCCATTCGGCGAAACGCGCCGGCTGGAACTACGCGAAGCTCATCGACCCCCTTGCCGAGCCTGTCTTGGTAAGGATCGAAGCCGACCTGGGCTCGAGGCTTGAAGGGGCCCAGATCATGAAGGAGTTCCTGAGGCAGCGATTGGCGCCGCTCCAGGCACACTCGCGCCCCATGTGGGAGGTGACGGGGGATGACGACAGGCTTCGGCTGCACTCGGGGACGCTGGTCGAGGTCGACCTAGACCTTGTCTCGATCACTCTCTTGGGAATGGTTCCTGAGGACCACTCAGGTGCTCACCTGCCGCTATACAGCCGTCCTGACAAGACCGAGTTGCTGAAGGCCGTGTTAGGTTTCGGGGTGCCCGTGGCTGCTCCGCCTACGGTTGACGTGTCCTCTGGTGCCGACGAGGTGAGCGACGAGGAGGATTCGGAGGAGACCCTGGGCGACGAGGACCGGGTTGATGAGGGGGACTCCTCCGAGGCATCCGCTGAGGAAGTGGCGTCAAGCGCAGGTGCTGCCGGACGGCCCCTGGCGACCACTCCGCGTCGATCCGGACGCGCTGCATCCAGGGGGAGCAATGTGGCGACCCCACCGAGGAGTGTCGTGCCAGCGAAACTGGTGACCACAGCTGCGCCCAAGTCCGTGGCCTCGCGCCTTGCCTAGATCCGGACTGCCGGCACGCCGGTAGCGCCAGCGGCCGCGGCCGACCTGCTGATGAAGAGGAGGGTGCGCCTCGCCTTCGATGAGTAAGTGTTCAATCTCCTGTTATCCCTCGGTCGCTGTGTTCGTGACGTATTTCTCTTGGCGCAGCAACCTAGGTGGTGTGATGAAGAAGGTGAACGGGGAGGTCACGTCGTGGTACCCCGCTCCGCCTGCCGCTGCTCTTGCCACGGAGAAGGGTGCCGCAGCTTTACGCGCCCCGGCTAGCAGGGCCACCGAGCGCGCGGTGGTGGCGTCGCCTGAGGGCGTCGTTGCTGTTTGCGAGGCCGTTGCGGCTCCCACTCCGGCTGCTCCAGCGAAGAGAGGGAGCCCCCGAGCCCCTGGTCGAGCAGCCGATCTTGGCGGCGCCCACCCGCCAGCTGATGCAGCCTGGCCCTGAGACCTTGGAAGCCGCTTCCGCTGCGTTGGGTCGGCTCCATGCCGATCTTCAGGGTGGTGATGGCCGCGAGATGGAAGGACGCCTGGGCCTGATCTCTGTGTGGCTCCTGGCAGATGAGTCCGCGCGGGCCTCCTGGAGCCAGGCCTCAGCGGTTGCCGCCTAGGGTCAAGAGGAAGCCGCGGCAACCATGCGGGCACACGACGCCGCGCGAGCCGACGCGGTGTCCTCCGAGAAGCGCTGCCTCAAGGCGGAGGGCGAGTTGAAGGCCCTTCGCGAGGAAGGCGCCAGGCGTGCCCTGGAGCTTGGAAGGTTGGAGAAGGAGCTCAAGGCGCAGAAGGCTGAGACGTCCCGGCTGCAGCAGGAGCAGCTCGCTGATCGCGCGAGCCTGGAGAAGCTGAAGGCTGAGGCCGAGCAGGCCAGGGCGACCCAAGCTGCGCGCGAGAAGGAAGACACCCTTGCGGCCTCGGCAGCGGTGAGTTGCGAGGCTCTCGCCGTCTTCGAGCTTGAAGCCCGTACGGCGCTGCAGGCTGCTTATGGAGAAGGGTTCGAGAAGCCACTGGCCACCCCGGAGGATGGCCCCGCCGGGCTCTTCGTCGCGCTTGTGAAGTCCCTACGCAAGGTTACGGCCGCGATCGGCCAGTTAGGAGACGTCGAAAGCCACACGCTCCTTACCTTGGCCCTGACGTGGGTGTGCGGCCACCTAAGTCTTTGTGATCCCACTCTTGACCTGGCCTCGCTGTCCGAGCTCGTGACTGCGAGCATAGAGGGCGCAGCTGCTGAGGCCCTAGAGGCGAAGGTCAAGGAACTGGTGGAGGCGTTCCTCCAGGTTGCTGCTGCCACGGCCGAGGAGGCGGAGACTGGTGATGACACGCTTGGTGATGCCTGACCTATTCCTGTCCAGATGAGAAAAATGCAAGTGCCTTGGGGAGGCGTAAAAACTCGTTTGAATTTGGAGAACTTGGTATTATTGTAATGACTAGATTTGAACTTGATGATTTCCAAGCTTGCTTCCTTTCATGTTTTCTTAGGTGCTCTGTATCGGCAGGGCCCAACCCCGCGCATACCTCGATCGCCATTGAGCCCTCCGGTTGACCGAGGTTATCGTAATAACTAGACTCAAGGCATGAGGGGCTACATGGCTAGTGAGGCCCCTAGGTCGCGATGCCCAGGGGTCCCCCTTGACGTTCAAGCAATCCCGTTTGCGTTCTACGTCGGCAAGGCCCAGCCCCGCACATACCTCGACCGCCGTTGAGCACCGGGCTCAAGGAGTGAGGGGCTACGTTACTAGTGAGGCCCCTGGGTCGCGATGCCCAGGGGTCCCCCTTGACGTACGAACGGCTCTCATGAGGGAGAACGAGCACCATACCTTGCTCATGAGCCTTCGCCTAGGATGGGGGCGCGAGAAGGCCAGGTGTCTGAGCACCTGGTAGGGTGGTGTCTGCCAGGCGTGACCTGAGCATAGCCCCCTTGCCTAGCCCCCCTCGCGACACCTATCCAAGGAGAAGCTGTGAGCGTCGTGAGCTGAAAAGCTCCCTCAGGTTTGTGCGACCGCTGGGGGCCGCCCTCAGTTGTTTATAACTAGCACGAAGCATAGAGCTATCACACTTGCGTGGAGTGTGGGCATAACCGCGTCTCGGTCGTAGCAGCCAGCGCGGAGCTTGGTTCTTCCACTGGTTCGTGGGCATAACCGCTCCTCGGTTGGTTCTGCCAGCGCGGAGCGTGGCACTTCCACTAGACCATGGGAGGGAGCCTCCCACCGGGAGAGACTTTGGGGCATGTACATCACCGTACTGACACGTGGCTTGCACGGCAGGACATCCAAGGTGTATATGGGCCCTCCTCAGGACGAGCTGAACGACTCTAAGGAAGTTCTCGTGAGCTTACGCATCAATCACGAGACCCTACCCTTAGGCGGGTTGCGCCTGAGTCTTCTTCTGCAAAATGTGAAAAGAGAGGCGTTGTGTCAACCTGCGCCGAGAGCATCTCGAGAGGGCATCTCATGAGAAGGCCGCAGCACTAACGACCCCAGGAGGTGGCGTTTGTGGGACCGACCCGTAAGACAGAGCTCAGCCGCTGGATTTATCGACGCTGCAGGGACAGACCCGAGCACAGACGCCGTGCCCAGTCTTCTCTTGCAACAGTCCAAAAGAAAAACAACCGGCACGCGGTTCCCGTGTGAGCGAGGCACCTGCCACGGGCCCCTACTTACCCATCCACGATTAGCCCATGCAAGAACAAGGCACCAAGGACCACGGGAGGTGACGTCACGAGAATAACTCGCGAGACAGAGCTCAGCCCTTGGATTTAGCGACGCTGCAGGGACGGACCCGAGCAAAGACGTCGTGCCAGTCATTAATCATGGAGCGGTCGCGAGTGGGCTCGCAAGGGCTCATGACCTTGGCGGCGGTGAGAACACCGAGCATATAGGTAATGCAAATGGGAAGAAGCAACTAGCCTTGATTCATGCGCATAAATAGATAGTTGGGGGGGTGAGCCCCCAGCAGCTCGAGGATGATGCAGCCTGGGGGGCGCCCTCGATTGAATACCTGAAACATTACCTAACACTTGTCGAACAAGAGTTGGGGTAGCTGAAGATGCGGGTCGTGCTGGTCGCCCCTGAGGATCGTCGGGATCCTGAGGCCAGGGGCTCCGGAGGCCCTCAGCGGTCACGGGGGTCCGGCTCCCGCTCCGTCTAGACCGCCCGCCACTGATCCTCCCGAGCCCCCAAGGCCTGCCGCGCGAGGCGCTGGAAGGTGGCGGTTGCGTTGCGGAAGCCGAAGAGCGTGCAGACGTAGCTGCAAGGGACAGCCCTCCTCCAACCGACTGCCGTCGGATAGAAGGACTCCAAAGAAGCGGCTCGGTTGAGACCCTCGACGTCGACGCAGACGCGGAAAAGGTTGCTCGGGTTGCGGGTAGGTGAGCTCGGCATCGTGCGGTTACGCCCACAGCGTATGAGCCTTGCGTACTGAAGTTCCTCGGTAACCTGGTTGATGAAGTCCTGAGCCCCCAGCGCTGTATGGCCCACGCTGGGCTCACAAAAACGCGTGTCGAGACACGCCTACAGGTGGTGCCCGAACACCTCCCTTGAGACACTGGTCAGACCAGGGACACTCCAGAGGAGAGCCCCCGAGCCTCTCCTGAGAGGGGCGTCGGGCGCGCCCCCCTATGTGAGGGTGGAGGGCGCCTCGTCGGCATGCGCGGGTCCTGAGGAGAGGCCGCCAGGAGCCCCCATGTCCTGAGGTCCGTTGGCGGGCAGGTTCTTCTTCTTCTTGGGGGCGGTCTGCAGGGCAAAGACGGCTCCATCCTCGTCGTAGCTCTCGACCGCCACGGTGTGGTAGGCGTGCTCCAGGGAATGCAATGCTTCCTTCTCGCTGGAGGCGATTGTGATGACTCCGCCACTCACGGGCATCTTGAGGATGTGGTAGCCGTGATGGGTCGCTGCCATGAACTTGGCCAGGGCGGGATAACTGAGGATGGCGTTGTACGAGAGGTGGATGTTGGTGACGTCGAAGTCGAAGGTGACGGGGAGGCGGACCTGCCCCATCGGGAGTGTGGAGCCATTTGTGACTCTGTAGCATGGCTTGGTCGGGTGGAGCTGATCGTAGGGGACCTGGAGCGTCTCGAAGGTCTGGATAGAGAGGACGTTGAGCCCTGCTCCGCCATCGATGAGGGTTTTGGTCACGAGGACGTTGCTGATGGTTGGAGTGCAGAGCATCGGGAGAGCGCCTGGGGATGCCGTGCACTTGAGATGGTCCTTGGGGTCAAAGGCGATGACCTGCTTGGTCCACCTGAGGTTGCACGCGGCGTCTGGCCTGGGAAGCGCCGCGTTCACCTCGCGAGCGAACTGCTTGAAGATGCGATGGGAAGCCGGAGCATGAACTCCTCCTAAGATGCATGTAAACGCACGCGGCTCCTGAAAGCCCCCTGCTCCATCTCCCTGGCGGCCGTCATCGTTCCTCCTTGGTGGTGGTGGCAACGGAGGCAGACCTCCGTTGCCCTGCGGGTGACCCTCACGAGGCTGGTCGCGCCAAGGGGCGTCGCGAGGCTGCTCCTGCCTGTGGTCTTCACGAGGCTGGTCACACCACCCTTGGCGTGAGTTCCTGCCATCCCAGCGTCCTCCACCACAGCCTCCTCCGCGGCCGTAGCCACGGTTGCCGTGCTCAGGGCGCTGCCCGACGCGCCCGCCGTGCATCACCCTGAGCTCCTGGTAGTCGTTGGTGTTGTGGCTATGAACATCATGGAAGACGCAGTACGGGCGGTTGTCTCTGGGGGGGTCATTGTAGCCGCAGCCACGTTTCACTTCTGGCTCTGCAGCCAGCACAGTGGGTCCCTTGCGCTTTGCTTCTTTGGCCTTGGCATTCTTGTCGTCAGCCTCCACTTCTGGCAGCTCCTGGAGGGAGAGACGTCCTTCCTCCGCCCTGGTGCACTTTGCCGCAAGCTTGTACATCTCGAGGGCTGTGCATAGATCCTCGTGGATAGCGAGCTCCTCCCTCATCTTGACGTTGCGGACACCGTCGGAGAACGCCGAGATGATGGCCTCGTCTGAGACCCCGGGGATCTTGAGGCGCATGGTGTTGAAATGCTGGATGTACTTCTGTAGTGTCTCCCCAGGCTGCTGCTTCACGCGGCGCAGATCCGCGGCCGCTGGGGCTCGGTCGCGGGTGCCCTAGAAGTTGTTGACGAAACGCTCACAAAGTTGTCCCCACGAGGAGATGGATCCCACGGGGAGGTTCAGGAGCCAGGAGTGGGCGCCATCTTTGAGGGCCATGGGAAACCAGTTCGCCATGACATGCCCGGTGCCATTGGACGCCTCGATGCTCAGCTCGTAGAGTTGGCAGAACTTCGTGGGGTCGGTGGTGCCAACGTAGCACGGAGGTAGATCCGTCTTGAACTTACTGGGCCAGATGAGGCGCCGTAGCTCGGGAGCCAAGGCGCGACATCTAGCCATGCTCATGATGGTAGGCGCCCCCTGCGCCTGCGGTGCTAGTTCTTAGGGCGCAGGCGCCACCACCTCCTGTGGTGCGCAGACCTGGTGCTCCGGGACAGGGGGCCCGCGAGCTTCTGACTGGGGATGCGGAATCACCTGGCAGCTCTCCTCACCGCCTGGGGGCCCTACGAGGCGGCACACGCCGGGGAGCCTCGCGCCTGACCCCTTGGCCGGCGTCGTAGAGTGGAGGTGGAGCCGGGACACCGTTGCCCTCGTTCCCCGCCATGGGTGACGGAGGACCGGAGGAGTGGGTTAGCGCAGGTACCTCCCCGGTGGTGTTGACGAGCTCGGTGATGCGGTCGAGCCATTGGTCGTAGAGGTCGTCCGCAGGGTGGTAGCGCAGGAGCTCCCGCGCCATCAATAGCGCAGGCTCCTGGTAGACTGGCCCGCAGCGGATCAGCGAGGACGACGCCGCGGCCGGCGAGGGTGACAGCATCGCTGTGCGGCCATCGCGCCGCACGGACAACGGCAGCGATGAGTCCTGCTACTCGTAGATGGCCGGGTCGGTGGCGGCATTGGCGACCGGCGAGTTGGGGCGGGGCGGCGCACCGTTGCCCGCGGGCGCCGTCTGAGCGACGTTGGCTGTGCGGTGAGCGGAGCACGCTCGACGTGTGTCCACCATGGCGGCGAAGTGAGGTTGACAACGAGAGCGGGACGAGGTCGTCGAAGAGGCGAGATTTCAACACGCCCCCTACCTGGCGTGCCAAATGTCGGATTACGGGCTCCGCAAACCCAAGAAGTTCGAACACAGGGGCGTGAACGAAGATCTCTCCCACTCATGTCTACCTAGCATCTCGCTCTCGTCCAGTGAAGAGATTCTAGTGAACAACAAGTAAAGCACACAAGAATTTACCCAGGTTCAGGCCACCTTGCGGTGTAAAACCCTACTTCCTGCTTTGGTGGATTGGCCTCAGGAGGGCTTGAGTATGAATGAGTATAGTGGTTCCTGAGCTCAGGAGGGAAGTTCAGGAGGGTCAGGAGGCAAGGGTTCCTGCTCCTTTGTGCGAGGGTAGAGTTTCTGGATCTGATCCCCTCATAGTGGGGATCCTAGCTACTTATATAGGCGGCTAGGGTCCTCTTTCCCCGAAATGTTTAGGCGGGAAGGGATCCCACAACGGCCATTTTGAGCGGGAACACAAGGACGTTCCTACCATGACAAAAGCGGTCTTCGCCTGCAAAGGGATCCGGGGATGACGCGGTGGTGGGCTCGGTGGTGACATCGTCCCTGTCGTCCTTGCGGTCTTCGGTCTTGTTGCACCGAAGGGGAAACCTTTGTCCCCCTCCCGGGGAACCTGTGCCTGCGCTGTCTCCTTTGCACCAAAATGGCAACTGCGCCGCTAGCACGCGCTGGCACCCGCTGGCACGGTGCGTTACCGCATGCGTCACTGCCTCCTCCTGAGGCAGGCTTGGCCTTGGATTCTCCGCCCCTCCGGAGCAGGCTAGCTGAGGCCACTCCTGAGGGGGTCTTGATGTCGTTCTCCTCGCGAGGTCTAGACCCCTTGCGAGGGTCTTGAGCAGCTGGTCGATAAGCTGGGCCGTACCAGGCCGTGGTAGGAGAACGTCGCAGCCCACAGACAAGCAAGTCTGGGTACCCTGGTTCCCAGGATGCTGACAGCGGCCCCTCCCTAGGTGTAGGCACTGAGGTGCTGCCACCAGGTACTACAACCTCATGCGGCTCCCGGGCGAGCAGTTGATCCTTCTTCTTGGGAACGACCTCAGGAGAGTAGATGATGTTGTCATTGTCTGGAACCTCGACTACTGCCGCCTAATAAGCGCGCTCGAGTGAGCACACTGCGTCCTTCTCTTCACAAGCGATGGTGATGATGCCGCCGTTCCCCGGCATCTTGTGGACGTTGTAGCCGGGGTGAGTCACCGCCATGAATTTGGCCAGGGCTAGGTACCCGAGGATGGCGTTGTAAGGGAGATGGATGTCGGCAACGTCGAAGTCGATGAGCTCAGTGTGCTAGTTGTCGCGCTTGCCGAAGGTGACTGGCAGGCGGACCTGCCCCACGGGGGTGGTGGAGCCGTCAGTCACTCTGGAGAAGGACTTGGTAGGCAGTAACTAATCATAGGGTACTTGGAGTTCGTCTGGCGTGACTGACGGCTCCACCACCCCCAAGATGCAGGCAATGGCGCGAGGCTCCTGGAAGCCCCCAGCCCCCTCGTCCTGGTCGTCCTTCCTCCTTGGTGGCGGCAGAGGTGGAAGGCCAACCTTGTCTTGAGGGCGGTTCTCACAAGGCTGGTCCCTCCAGGCGCCCTCACAGGGTTCGTCTCTCCATGCATCCTCACGAGGCTGATCACGCCAACGGTCCTCCCGAGGTTGGTCACGCCACTCCCGGCGGGGGCCGTGGTCGTCCCATCGTCTGTCGGTGTACTGGGAACGAGGGTACCCAGACTTGCCTGTCTGCAGGCCGTGACGTGCTCCTACAAGCGGCCTGGTACGGCCCAGCTGATCGACGAGTTGCTCAAGACCCTCGCGAGGAGAACGACGTCAAGACCTCCTCGGGAGAAGCCTCGGCAATGCGTTCCGGAGGGGCTGAGAATCCAAGGCCAAGCCTGCCTCAGGAGGAGGTAGTGATGTCAGCAGTGATGCACCGCGCCAGCAGGTGCCAGCGTCCGCCAGCGGCACAGTTGCCATTTTGGTGCAAAGGAGGTATCGCAGCCGTTGGTTCCCAAGGAGCGGGGCAGAGGTTTCCTCTTTGGCGCAACAAGACCGAAGACCGCAAGGACGATAAGGAGGATGTCACCATCGAGCCCACCACCGTGTCACCGCCTGATCCTTTTGCAGGCGAAGACCGCTTTTGTCAGGGTAGGAACGTCCTTGTGTTCCCGATCAAAAATGGCCGTTGTGGGATCCCTTCCCGCCTAAACATTTCGGGGGAAGAGGACCGGGGCCGCCTATATAAGTAGTTAGGATTCCCACTGAGAAGAGGGGATCGATCGACAGACACTCTGCCACCATACAAGGAGCAAGAACACTAGCCTCCTGACACTCCTGAGCTCACCTCCTGAGCCCAGGAACCTCTGTACTAGCTTGTATGCCAGCTCACCCGAGGCTGATCCACCAAAGCAGGAAGTACGGTCATACACCACGCGGTGGCCCGAACCTGGATAAACTCTTGTGTGCTTTGTTTGTTGTTCGCTTGAATCCTTCCACCGCGATGAGAGCGAGGAGCTAGGTAGACAAGAGTGGGAGAGATCTTCGTTCACGCCCCTGTGTTCGAACTTAATGGGTTTGGCGAAGCCCTGAATCCGACATTTGGCGCGCCCGGTAGGGGGCGTGTTGAAATCTCACCTCTTCGACGACCTCGTCGCGTTCTCGTCACCGACCCTGCTCCACAGCCATGGTGGACACACGCCGAGCTCGCGCCGCCCGCCGCGCTGCGAACGTCGCTCAGACGTCGCCCGCGGGCAACGGCGCGCCGCTCCGCCCCAACTCGACGATTGCCAACGCCGCCACCGACCCGGCTGTCCACGAGCAGCAGAACTCCTCGCTGCCGCTGTCTGTGCGGCGGGAAGACCGCACGGCAACGCCTTCACCCTCTCCTGCCGCGGCGTCCTCCTCGCTGGTCCGCCGTGGCCGGTCTACCAGCAGTCTGCGCTACTGATGGCGCGGGAGCTCCTGTGCTACCGCCCAGCAGATGACCTCTACGACGAGTGGCTCCACCGCATCACCAAGCTCATCAGCGCCGCTGGAGAAGCACCTGCACCGACGCACTCCTCACGTCCTCCGTCGCCCCGGTGGGGAACAAGGGCCACGGGGTCCCGGCTCCGCCTCCACTCCACCACGCCGGCCAGGAGGGCCGGCGCGAGGCCCCTCGACGTGAGCAACCCCGCAGAGCCCACGCCCGTGACGAAGAGAGCTGTCAGGTGATTCCGCACCCTCAAGAAGGGGCTCCCTGGCCCGCAGCGCCCAGACCGCGCGCCACAGGAGGTGGTGGCGCCAGCACCTTAAGAACCAGCACCGCAGGCGCAGGGGGCGCCTGCGATCATGAGCGTGCGTGGGTCTGGCGCCCTAGCTCCTGAGCTACGGCGCCTCGTCTGGCCCGACAAGTTCAAGCCGGACATGCCCCCAAGCTACGACGGCACCACCGACCCCACGGTGTTCCTCCAGCTCTACGAGGTGAGCATCGAGGCATCCAACGGCACCGAGTAGGTCATGGCGAACTGGTTCCCCATTGCCCTGAAGGATGGCGCACGCTCCTGGCCCCTGAACCTCCCCGTGGGATCAATCTCCTCTTGGAAAGAGCTTCGCGAGCGTTTTGTCGCCAACTTCCAAGGTACACGAGACCGAGCTACAGCAGCTGCAGATCTGCACCGCGTGAGGCAGCAGCCGGGAGAAACCCTGCAAAAGTACATCCAACGCTTCAACACCATGCGCCTCTGGATCCCCAGGGTCTCGGAGGAGGCCATCATCTCCATGTTCTCCGACGGTGTTCGTGACGTCAGGATGAGGGAGGAGCTCGCCATCCACGAAGACCTGTGCACGGCCCTCGAGATGTTCAAGCTCGTGGCAAAGTGCGCCACGGCGGAGGAAGGCCGTCTCTCCCTTTAGGAGCTGCCTGAGGCGGAGGCGGACGACAAGAAAACCAAGGCCAAGGAGTTGAAGCGCAAGGGACCCGCCGTGCTGGCTGCGGAGCCAGAAGGGAAGCGTGGCTGTGGCTACGATGACCTCCCCAGAGACAACCGACCGTACTACGTCTTCCACAACGTCCACAGCCACAACACCAACAACTGCCAGGAGCCCAGGGCGATGCACGGCGGGCGCGTCGGGTAGCGCACTGAGTGCGAAAACCGCGGCTACGGCCGTGGAGGAGGCCGAGGAGGAGGACGTTGGGATGGCAAGAACTCGCGCCAAGGGTGGCGTGAGTAGCCTCGTGAAGACCACTGGCAGGAGCTACCTCGTGACGCCACATGGCGCGACCAGCCTTTTGAGGGTCGTCCTCAGGGCAACGGAGGCCCGCCTCCGCTGCCACCACCGCCAAGGAGGAACGACGACGACTGCCAGGGAGACGGGGCAAGGGGCTTCCAGGATCCGTGTGCAGTTGCATGCATTCTTGGAGGAGCTCATGCCCCGGCTTCTCACCGCATCTTCAAGCAGTTTGCCCGTGAGGTGAACGTGGCGCTTCCCAGGCCTGACGTCGCGCGCAACCTCAGGTGGACCAAGCAAGTCATCGCCTTCAACTCCAAAGACCAGCTCAAGTGCACAGCGGCCCAAGGCGCCCTCCCGATGCTCTGCACCCCGACCATCAGCAACGTCCTCGTGACCAAGACCCTCATCGACGGCGGAGCGGGGCTCAACGTCCTCTCTGTCCACACCTTCGAGACACTCCAGGTTCCCTATGATCAGCTCCACCCAACCAAGCCATTCTACGGAGTCACGGATGGCTCCACACTCCAGATGGGGCAGGTCCGCCTCCCCGTCACATTTGGCGACCGCAACAACTACCACACAGAGCTCATCGACTTTGACGTCGCCAATATCCACCTCCCGTACAACACCATCCTAGGGTATTCTGCCCTCGCCAAGTTCATGGCGGCGACCCATCACAGCTACAACGTCCTCAAGATGCCCGGGAGCGGCGGAGTCATCACGATCGCCTCCGACGATAAGGAAGCGGTGAGTTCCCTGGAGCGTGCCTACCATACCGCGGCGGTCGAGTGCTCCGATGAGGATGGAGCCATCCTCGTCCTGCAAACCGCCCCCAAGAAGAAGAAGAACCTACCCATCGATGGACCTCAGGACGCGAGGGCTCCCGACGGCCTGGCCTCAAGACTCGCACCTTCTGACGAGGCGCCCTCCACCCTCACATAGGGAGGCGCGCTCAACGCCCCTCTCGTGACGGGCTTGGGGGCTCTCCTCTGGAGTGTCCCCGAGCTGACCCGTGCCTCGAGGGAGGTGTTCGAGCACCACCTGCAAGCGTGTCTTGACGCGCGTTTTTGTGAGCCCAACATGGACCACATAACGCTGGGGGCTCAGGACTTCATCGACCAGGTTACCGAGGAACTTCAGTATGCAAAGGTCATGATGGCAAGCTCACCTACCCGCAACCCAAGCGACCACTTCCGCGTTTGCATCGAAATCGCGGGTCTCAACCGAGCCGCTTCTTTGGAGCCCTTCTGGCCGACGGCGGTTGGCCAGAGGAGGGCCCTCCCCTGCAGCTACGTCCTCACACTCTTCGGCTTCTGCAACGCAGCTGCCACGTTCCAGCATCTCGCGCGGCAGGCTTTGGGGCTCAGCAGGCTCAGTGGCAGGCGGTCCAGACAGAGCGAGAGTCAGAACCCCGCGACCACTGAGGGCCTCTGGGGCTCCTGGGCCTCAGGAGCCCGGAGATCCTCGGGAGCGACCCGCACGACTCGCGTCCTCAGCTACCCCAACTCTTCTACGGCGACAAGTATCAGGTGATGTCTCAGGTATTCAATCGTGGGCTCCCCCGGGCTGCATCATCCTCGAGCTATCAGGGGCTCACCTCTACAGCAGTCCCTGAGCGGCTGGGGGCTCACCCCCACAGTTGTCTCTTTTGCGCATAGATCAAGGCTAGTTATTTCCCCCTACTTGCATTATCTATATGCTTGGCGTCCTCACCGCCACTAAGGTCATGATGCCACATCAAGACAGAAAGGGAGGGAAGGCCCGGGTCAGGCCCTCGTCCCCTCACGCATGACCCGTCGCGCATGAGCCTGCCCTGGATTTCACCAGGGGCTCGCCGATGGCGGGTATGTTGCGTGTGGAGAGGGGCCTTCTCCCCCTCTGTTCAGCCTCAAGCCCGTCCTACGCACACCAAGAGGGCCCAAGACCGCGGCTCCGTCCCCTTGCTCATGAATTCCCGTACCCGCTAGGCCCGACCATCAGGAAAGGCGCAGGGGCCATTAAGAGCGTGGGCAGGGCGGGTTCCCCCTCACACCTCAGGACGCCGCGTCTCCGGACGACGTTAGCCCCTAGGGGCGAAGCGCGCTCGGAGATCGCGTAAGCGGTGTACCTAGTGCTCGGCAGGGGGGCCTATAGCCAAGGTCCCATCCCCCCACTATGCGCAGTGTCCCACCTCATGAACGCCGCCTTCTGGTGAGCTCATGACGGGAGCGGACTAGCGCGGGGCGGGGCCTTCAAAGTGAAGGGGCGGGCACGTCAGAAGATCTTCGCTCGTCACACTCTACGCAATCATGGGTTGGGCTGTACACGCCCAGTTCAGAATCGCCCGTGTCTCTAGGCCTGGTGCTGTGCGCTTGGAGATGCAAGACGGGATGCCTATCTAGAATTCCTGGAACATTGAACACCTCAGGAGGTTCTATCCGTAATCAAGGCTCCGTGCCCGTGAAGGTCTCCGCTCGTGACACTCTCACGTAATAATGAGTTGGGGCTGTACACGCCACGGAGTCCCCTGTGCGTTGCCTACGGGCCCTCAGACGGGGCTCCCACCCACATCCCAGTGACAGTCCTTAGCTCCGCGCTGGGAAGAAGATGTAGTGTAGGGGTCAGACGCGACCTTTTTTCCTTTTTGGCTTGGTGTTCGGCTGTCAGCCTTTTCTACTTCCTTGGCTATCAGCCCTTCCTCTACCCCATGCTATGAAGTTTTCGTCTTTCTTGCACTTCCTGCATTTGGTTGAAAGTCTTGTTTGGGATCTTTCTCGCCAGTTTTAAGTTCAGTTGCGCCACTCGCTCTTCTTCTTGCGCCTCACGCGTGGGGGCTGGAGCACGGTCGGTCATCGGCCCTCATCTGCCGTGGCCCCGTGACCTCACCTAGCCAAGCCTGCTCAAGCTCTGGCGCCGGTCTTCTCAGTCCGCGCAACCTATCCTACCGAGCTGGCTCAGGCTTTGGTGCTCTAACCCGTGCTCGGCGCTCTCAGCAGATCTTAGCGGCTCACCCCGCTCGAGGGTTGCACGAGCCCTTCAGATTCGGCCACCCCATCACGACCTGATGGGGCTCATGACGCCAGAGTCAGGAGGACTCCACCTCAGAATGTCGTGACGCAAAAAAGCTAAGTGATTTCACCAGGCAACAAAAAAACATGACAGCAAGTTCCCGCTTCCTACATATATCATAGTCCATTACACGCCTCCTCGAGGCAACTTGAAATTTTGATGCAGAAAGGACATGAAGGAAAGGAAAGGAGAAGAAGCAAGGAGGAGACGGCGTTGGCTTGGAAATGGCCTGGGGGCTCCCCCCTAACCCCATTTATAGGGCGGGGGAGCTCAACCGCCAGCCAATGGTGTCGCAGCCATTACTCCCTCGTCACCCGCACCAAGGAGTTGTCAAGTCGCACGATCACCAAAGCTACATGGGAAGCGGAGCCGCCATGTCCCATCCCACAATCACGCGCTGGCCTAGCCCGTAGCCTTTTAGGGCCCATGACGCTTCGTCCTCGACTAAGGTTTCGCCCCGAAGCCAACTCCGCGCGCGCCTTGGGCCCAGGGGCTACTGTCGGCGTACTGGGAACCAGGGTACCCAGACTTGCCTGTCTGCGGGCCGCGACGCACTCCTACAAGCGACCTGGTACGGCCCAGCTGATCGACCAGCAGCTCAAGACCCTCGTGGGGGGCCATGCCTCGCGAGGAGAACGACGTCAAGACCTCCTCGGGAGCAGCCTCGTCAAGGCGGTCCAGAGGGGCGGAGAATCCAAGGCCAAGCCTACCTTAGGAGGAGGCAGTGATGACAGCAGTGACGCACCGCGCCAGCGGGTGCTAGCGTCCGCCAACGGCACAGTTGCCATTTTGGTGCAAAGGAGACAGCGCAGCCGTTGGTTCCCAAGGAGCGGGCAAAGGTTTCCTCTTTGGTGCAACAAGACCGAAGACCGCAAGGACGATAAGAAGGATGTCACCGTCGAGCCCACCACCGTGTCACCACCTGATCCTTTTGTAGGAGAAGACCGCTTTTGTCAGGGTAGGAACGTCCTTGTGTTCCCGCTCAGAAATGGCCATTGTGGGATCCCTTCCCGCCTAAATATTTCGGGGGAAGAGGACCGGGGCCGCCTATATAAGTAGTTAGGATTCCCACTGAGAAGAGGGGTTCGATCGACGGACACTCTGCCACCATACAAGGAGCAAGAACACTAGCCTCCTGACCCTCCTGAGCTCACCTCCTGAGCCCAGGAACCTCTGTACTAGCTTGTATCCCGGCTCGCCCGAGGCTAATCCACCAAAGCAGGAAGTAGGGTCTTACACCACGCGGTGGCCCGAACCTGGATAAACTCTTGTGTGCTTTGTTTGTTCTTTGCTTGAATCCTTCCACCGTGATGAGAGTGAGGCGCTAGGTAGACGAGAGTGGGAGAGATCTTCGTTCACGCCCCGGTGTTCGAACTTAACGGGCTTTGCGGAGCCCTGAATCCAACAACGTCCCCTGGTCCGACTTCCCATATGGCCGTAGCCACGGTTTCTGCCCTCGGGGCGTTGGCCGATGCATCCTTCGCGGAGGGCCCTGAGCTCATGGCAGCCGTGAGTGTTGTGGCTGTGCATGTTGTGGAAGGCGCAAAACGCCCGGCTGTTCTTGGATGATTCCGGGTAGTCGTGGCCGCGTTTCATTTCCGGTTCTGTCATGAGCACTAATGCTCCTTTGCGCTTTACGTCCTTGCTCTTGGCCTTCTTGTCTCCAGGTTCAGCAGTGGGGAGCTCGACGAGGGAGAGGCGCCCCTCCTCAGCTCTGGCGCACTTGGTCGCGAGGATCAACAGATCCAGAGACGTGCACATATCTTCGCGGATGACGAGCTCCTCCTTCATCTTGATGTCGCGAACACCATCTGAGAACGATGAAATGATGGCTTCGTCCGTGATCTTGGGGATCTTGACGCGGACGTTGTTGAAGCGTTCGATGAACTTCTATAAGGTTTCTCTTGGTTGTTGCTTGATATGCCGTAGGTCACCCGCGGCCGGGGGGCGGTCCCGGGTGCCCTGGAAGTTGGCGATGAACCACTCACGCATCTCACTCCAGGTGGAGATCGATCCCACGGGCAGGTTCAGGAGCCACGAGGTCCCGCCATCTTCGAGGGCCATGGGGAACCAGTTCGCCATGATCTTCCTGTTGCCGCCGGACGCCTCGATGCTCAGCTCGTAGAGCTGCAGGAACTCCGCAGGGTCGGGGGTGCCGTCATAGCATGGAGGCAGGTCGGGCTTGAACTTCCCAGGCCAGTTGACGTTGCGCAGCTCGGGGGCGAGGGCCTTGCAGCCTGCTGTCGATGCCGGAGCTTGTCGGGGAGGCGGAACTTGGTCTTGGTCCTCGCGTGCCACCGCGGCAGGGGGCGCGCGGTCTCGACGCGGCGGTGGGGGGGAGCGCTGGCGCTCCTCCACGGGGCCGCTGGATCTCTTGGCAGCTTCCTTCTTCGTGCACGGGCGCCACGCGTGGGTGATCACGACGCGGGGCCACGTGCCTTTGGTCTTGGACGACGCCTTGGCGTGTAGGTACTAGAGGAGCTTCATGGGCCACGTCGTCCACACGGGGAGGCAGGCGAGGTAGCGAGAGAGACGGCGCTGGAGAGCCCCCAGCAGAGCTGATGACCTCGGTGATGCGGTCGAGCCATTCTTCGTAGAAGTCGGTGATCGGGCGGTAGTGCAGGAGCTCGCATGCCATGAGCAGCGCAGCCAGCGCATCCGCGGGTCCGCGACGAGCATGGGATGACGAGATCGCTGGGGTCAGTGACGGGGTTGCGGTACGTCCGTCTCGCCGCACGGAGGGGTGCAGGAACGAGGACTGCTGTTCGTGCCGCGCCGCGCCGGTGGCGGCGTTGGCAGCACGCGAGGGAGAACGGCGGGGTGGTCCGCCGGCAGGAGCTGTCTCAACATCACGGGCGGCAAGGGCATCCCGCCGCTCAGCATGGGCTCTGCGAGCGTCGGCCATGGAACCGATGGACGATGGAGCACGGATCGACGGAAGGGAAGTTTCGGCACACCCCTACCTGGCGCGCCAAATGTCGGATCTTGGGTTCCAACAAAACCCTTGTGGTTCGAACTCCGGGGTGCGCACAAAGATCTCTCCTCCTACCCTAGCTCGTCTACTCGCCGATCCCTAGGCCTAGCTCGTCGGATCCGAAGAACATGGGACACAAGGTTTATACTGGTTCGGGCCACCATTGTGGTGTAATACCCTAATCCAGTGTGGTGTGGTGGATTGCCTCGTAGGCTGAGGAAGAACTAGTACATGGAGTGAACTCCCTCCCGAGGAGAGGTGTTCTTGTGCTCGAGTGAGCTTGTGAGTGTGTGGCGTTCTATCTGATCACTCGAGATGAGATCCCCCTCCAATGGTGGTGGCTAGTCCTATTTATAGTGGCCTGGGTCCTCTTCCCAAATATTGAGCGGGAAGGGATCCCACAATAGCCAAATTCGAAGGGGAGCAACTAGTAAAAGCTATCCTGACAAAAGGTGGTCTTTGCCTGCCAAAGGCTCTCGTGGTGACGCCGTCGTGGGCTCCGCGATGACCTCCGCTCTGTCGTCCTGCTGGTCTTGGTCTTGTTGCACCGATATGGAAACCTTTGCCTGATGCCTCGGGACTCCTCGCCTGCACCTGCTTCTTTAGCACCAAAGAGGAAATAGGCGCTCTGCGCCCGCTGGCGCCTGCCTGGCCTTGGTCGTCATTGCTCACGTCACGAGGACCTCGTGAGGTACCCCTTGCCTTGATACCTCCGCTCCTCAGGAGCCAGCCTAGTGAGGCCGCCCCAAGGAAGGTCTTGCGTCGTCTGCCTCGCGAGGCTCGGCCCCTTGTGAGGGTCTTGAGTGGTTCCTAAAGAGGTTGGGCCATACCAGGCCGCCTGATGAGCCACGCCCTGGGCCGCAAGCAGGCAAGTCTGGGTACCCCCGTTCCTAGAACGCCGACATAAGCCTTAATACCTGGACTTAATCCCAGGGGCTATACTCAGCCTAGCACACCTCCAAAAAGTCCGAACACCTATAGGGAACTGTTCGGCGTCCCGGATATTGCATTATATGCATTGGCTCCGAATCATGTCTTTGGTCTATAGATGGGTTGCCCGGCTCCTGTGCTTGCCACCTTACATTCCGCATTCTTCAGCTAAGGTAGTAAAGGGAGAACTACTGCGATTGTACTTCTGGTTCGTCCGGTTAAGTACCTCAGTAGAGAAAGCCGAAAACTGACTGTCATGATGTGGCGAGAGCCGGTCAAGCGATTCGGTGACCTAGTGTTATACTATGATCGGGAGCGATCCACTCCGTGTTATACGAGGGGCTGGTCTTCGCCCAGCCGCGTAAAACATGCACTACTGTTCGAAAAGCCATGTACGCACCAAGGCTAGTTGTAATGCCCCAGATGTAACACTTTCCAATTATGGCAATATATGAAACTTTGGCTTCATCAATTCCATTTCGGGCTCTTCTTTCATTTCGGGTTTCTTAGTTTTGTCGTGTGCGTGTGTGCATTTCATCCATTTCATGTTGTCATGTGCATTACATTGCGTTCGTGTTGTCACTTGTACCCGGTTCCACTCGCCTCTTCCCGTTGTCCGTTTCGAGTTTCGACGCTCACACACGTGCCCGTCGCACCCCCGAGTCCTTCTTTCTTGTGAGACCTTGTAACATTTCCGGAATGAGGTGAGACTTGTCGTGCGTTGTTGTTTTGGTATGTGTAGGCCGCATGTCAAGTTTCATCGCGTTTGGAGTTCGTTTGGTACTCCAACGGTTAACCTAGTGGGCTAAAATTGCCTCTTCTTTTAGGCCCAAGACCCCCTCCACAACAGCCCACAAACCCAGCACAACCACTCCCATCCTCTTGGTCGTCGCATCGTGATCGCGTGGCCGAAGACCGCTCCTCATTTAGAGTTTCCTAGCTCCCAAAAACTACAAACAGTCCCCCATCCCCGAAATCCCGGTGCAACCCTAATTTTCCTCTCCCTCCGCGCGCCGGACACGTCCGCGCAGCCGCCGGACACGTCCGACCCGCTGCCACCTCATTCCAACCAACCAGAGGCCGCCACATCATCCCCGCCGCCACTTGGCAACCCCCGATTGGCCGGGCCACCTCATCCCACATCCAACCGCCGCCACCTCAGCCCGCGACCCCGCCGGCCGCCGGACACCTCGCCGGACCACCGCGCCGACCTCGCCGGACCCCACCGCGACCTCGCCGGCACCGCGCCGCCTAGCCCCCCGGCCGCCGGACTCCATCCCGCTGGCCACCGCACCGCCCGCCGGCGACAGTCGCGGCCGCCGCCGCACCAACCCCGGCGATAGCCACCGCCGCCGGCGCCTTCAACCACCGCCGCCGTCGCGCACCTCCACGCAGCCCCGCCGGGCGCCTCGGCCGCCGCGCCGACGGCCTCCTCGGGCCGCCGCCGCCGCCCCTCACCACCACTCCGGCCGGATCCCTCCGCCTCCGGCCGCGCCCCGCCATCTCCTCCGTCTCCGGCGTCAACTCCGGCGAACTCCGGCCGGATCGGGACGAGATCCACCCATCCCTCCGTCCAAACGCACGCCTCCATCCCGATCCACTCCATCCCGCACGGATCCATCCACGTTTGACTTTTGTAAGGTATAAAAACCACTATGTCCCAGATCTGCAATAATTTGTTGCCTCCTTTGCATGGTTGTAACTTTGTGCTCGTAGATCCGTTTTGTGCATATGATATATAAAAATGATCGTGGTGATGTGCTCTACATTTTGTTACATTGTGGCATGCTTGTTTGAGATCATCTAGATGTCCTAATCTTCGTGACAAGAGTGATACTTGTTATAAACTGCTGTAACTTGTTATTTTTATGCCATGTTTGAGATGTGATAACTTGGTGCATGTTTATCCAAATGGAGCATATGATATGTCAAAATGTTCATTGTGAAACGCTCTACATGATGGTTGCCGTAGCATTCATCTTAGGTGTCATATTGCCAAGTTAATCTCTGTTGAAAAAGTGCATGTGGCTGTTAAGTGCTGAAACTTGTTATGAGATGCTGTTTTGACATGCTCTTTGCTATTGATGTGTTTGTCCCCATGTCACATGTCAATATGTTTCAGAAGCACCATCATATGGTCCTTGCTGTGGTGCAAACCATTTTCCATGATATGTCTTGAGATGACTTAAACAAGCTTGTAAACATGCCATGCCAATGTTACTGTTTTATACTTAGTGAAAATTCTGCTAAGTCTGGAATCTGTTATAACCTAATGCTATGTTTACTTGATGCCCTATTCAAATCCATGCTTGTTTTGAAGTGGCCAATAATCATTCATTGTTGTCCATGTTATTGTCTATCCATCCATGCCCTCACTTGCACTTTTGGCTTGCTGTAGCTTATTTATTTCTTGCTCTCAAGTTGCTATAAATTATATCTGTTAGGTTTTTAACAGCATGATCAATTTGGTGTAGCTTGTTGCTATTGATCTATGCCTCCTATGGAGTTGATCCAATGGAGTTGTTTGCTGTAGGATATGTCTACTTCGTGTCCATGTTATTGTCATCATGTTCGGGTGTTGTAGAGTATACATCTCTTGCTCCAAAGTTGCTATGTGGCTGTTAATTTCAGCTTTGCATTGTATGTTGTTTCGTGTGTATGTGTTGAACCGTTGCTCCGTTTTGAGCGTGCCCTATATGAAACTTATGTGATTTTGCATGTAGAATCATAATATCATGTTGCTTACATGTTTGGAGTGTGTTTGCCTGATGTTTGGGTGCATCTTGCACCGTTCCCATGCTTGTCTTGTTTTGCTCATATCTTCTAGACCGTAGCTCCGAATTAAACAAACTTTATATGAAACTTGACTAGAATTTCGTGTAGATCATCATGGTGCATGTTAACTTGCTGTTTAACAACTTTAATTTAAGGTTTGTTCAGATCTGGACCAATTTCAAAATATGCATATGAGGACTTACCGGATTTGCTATATGTTGATTCCGGCCTCATTTAAACTTGTTGTTTTGTGTTGTTCTTGTGTGCTTCATCCCTTGCTATGAAATGCATCATACTTGCATCATATTGATTTTGCATTGCACCTTGTTTGATATCGTGCCATGTTGTGTTCTTGTGTTGAGTAGAGTCGGGAGCTGAGACCGAGAACGAGGTTCCTACCGAGGTTGAGTACGAGGAGCCGTCTTACGATCCCATCGACGACTCGACAGGCAAGATAACCTGACCCAGATATCATTACTATCTTTGCATATTGCTAGATGTCTCGCTCTTTAGCTTATTGCCCCGATGCCCATGTTTGTCTGTCAGCCTCCTATTATAGCCATGAATCTCTCTAACCACCCAACCTAGCAAACCTTTGTTTGGCTACGTAAGCTTCGCTCAGCCCGTCTTATAGCATTGCTAGTTGCAGGAGAAGATTTGAAGATTGTTGCTTCATGTTGAAGTTTGTTGGGATATCACACTATATAATCTGTTTAACTAAACATTCTATATATTGGTAATAGGTGGAAGGCTAAGCCTCTTGCTTGGTGATTTGTTCCACTCATGCCACCCTAGGAACCGTATAAACCGGTGTTATGTTCCTTGATTATGCGTTCCTAACACGATTGGGGTTATGGGACCCCCTCGATAACCCGCTTAGCGCTAAAGCTTTTCCAGCAAGGCCCAACATTTGTACTCCATTTGCCTAACAACTAAAACTTGCCGAGGGAGTAATTAACCCGAGGATTAATTAATAAACCCCCCTAGGCCAATACTCGATTTGAGTGTTGGTCCAAACTAGAGCCACTTACGGTGCCACCCAGTTTGCTGGGGTCTTCGGTTGTTGTACGTACTCCTCATCCGGTCGTGGCCTGAGACTAGATACGCGCGGCTACTGTCAGGGTGTCGGCACGCCGGGAGGTCTTGCTGAATTAGTTTTACCTATGTCGGAATATCTTGAGCACGGGATTCCGAGAATACTCGGGCCTTCCCACCATGGAGTTGCGACTCCGCGGATCGTGAGCTTGTGATGGGCTAAGTTGGGACACCCCTGTAGGGTTTTGAGCTTTCGAAAACCGTGCCCGCGGTTATGTGGCAGATGGGAATTTGTTTTTTTTTTGACTATATACTGCAAGGCAAAAGCCTCACATCCCTCTTTATTGAAATCATAAAAGGAAAGAAAATACAAAGTTTAGGAACATCTACTGTTAGAAGTACTTACATCACAAGTTATCTATACAAAATATCTAAGGAAGGTTAGCTAGCCAGTCCATGTAACTATCCCTGTATTTACATTTAATCCTGTGAGATAAAAGAGTCATGTCATGGATGAAATTGTGTCTCTACTTCCTGAAAAAAGGCTATTCATTTCTGAAAACTTTCCCATTCCTTATGATCCATATGTTCCATGCAGCAGTGAAGACCACTTCAGTAAAGAAAGGTTTGCCAAATTTAGACCTGGCTTGTGAAGCCATTTGGTAAGTGGTCATACCAGGCAAAGGTTCCCAAGAAATTTGTAAATAATTCCAAACTCTTTGGCTGAAAATGCAGGAGAAGAAGAGGTGACTCACATCTTCATGAATATGGTGAGGACAGAGAACACAGGTAAGATCATCCACATGCCAATGCCTACGTTGAAGCATGTCTCTGGTATTCAGTCTGTCCCTAAGCAGCAGCCAGCCAAACATTTTAATCTTCATTGTGCAAGAGCTCTTCCATATCCCGATGATCAGTAGTGGCTTCTACTAGGGGCGATCGGACCTTGTGGCTTTATTTATTTGGTATCTTTCATTTGGATCTTCGTCCGTAGTCGGACTGTGATGTTATTTGGATGATGATTGCTTATGTAATGCATTGTGTGACGTGGCGAGTGTAAGCCAACTACTCTTTTGCAATTTCATCCCTATTTTACATGAGTCGTGCAAAGATACCTTACTTGAGATCATTCTAGTATGAGCTTATACCTTTAAGTCGTGCCTCGACACGTAGGAGGTATAATCTCATACTGGGCATTACACTAGTACTTAGCCCCACTAGTCAAGCTCCTATGGCTAAGTGAAAGCAATAAAGCCGCATAGTCTGATTGCCTGGTTCGCTCCGTAGACACCTCCTATACGGACCAAGACGTTGGATAATGAGTGTTCATGCGTGTTACCGAACACCCTTGTAATATTTACATGGGGGTTGAAGCCGACGACTAGAAACTTTCAAATTTAAATAAACAGCCGCACAGGAGGAAAAAGTCGCTCATACATATAGAAGCGCAAAATTTATATACATAGGCTAAGTCCTTACAACCCAAATACAATCACTCAAAGATTATATCCTTTGAGCACTGGCCCTCTACAAGACGGGCTCCTTCTAGGACATCGTCAAAGTACCTTTCTGGCTTGCGGTGATCCTTGCCTTGTGGAGGGCCAGCAGTGGCTATCTTTGTGGCCATCATCTTCGCCCAATGCACCTTCACGCGGGCAAAGGCCATCCAAGCATCCTCTATGCAGGCCGAGCGCTTAATAGCGTCAACCCGTGGACTCGCTTCGACGAGCTTCTTCACCAATCCGAAGTAACTACTTGGGATTGTATCAGTGAGCCATAACCGTACTATCAAGTCCGTCATGGTCATACCCGGCATGTTGAGCAGCTCGAGCAGCTACTTCATTTGGTCATTGAGGGGCACCGGATGGTTTGGCGCAAGGAACTGCGACCAAAACAGCTTCTCCGTGTTGTTCCCCTCATGGGCACGGAAGTATTGGGCAGCATCGGCGATGCTCCTCGAGAGATCCACAAACACGCCTGGAGAACTCCACAATCATTTCAGCCCTAGATACCTCTGACCTCAGAAGATGCTCTACAAGAGAAAAACCTTACCAGCTCCTATTTGACGCGCTTGTTTTATCTCTTCCTCAGCACTGCGCAACTCAGTATGTGCCTCCTTGGCAGCATTAACTACCACAGTGAGTTCAGATGCTTGATCCCAAGTCGTCTGCTCCAACGCATCGCATTTGCGAATGGCATCTTGCAGCTCGACCCCGACTTCAATTACCCGAGCCTCTCGCTGCTGACGCAAGGCCCTCGGCCTCACGGTCGGCAACCACTTTATCATCGACTGCCTTACTCATTCTGGCCGCTTCCTTGGCCGTCGCAAGCTCACCCTTCAGGGCCTCGACCGTAGCCACGTCAGCCGTTTCACAAGAACATATAATAGAAATTAGCTCACGCTCACACATATAGTGTTTTAAAATTTCAATTACTTTAAACCGCATACCTTGCGTTTCATCAATTCGCTTGTTGATGTGGACGAGCTCTTCGTCACCTAGTGTAAGTTTCTGATTTAACTCGGAAACCTCTGCGGCTCGGGCAGATGTCGTAACTAGAGAAGCATGTTCAAAGCACACAATACGCAGTTCAGCTCTATCATATGCTATAACATGGATGCTTCGTAGAATGCTGTTCAGAATCAAACAAAGCATCTGGGGCTACTGTCTGCAATAAAAAAGTTCTCTTTGAAGAAACATTACGTCGCATACCTCAAAGCCTATTAGTCTGTTGTTTAAAGCTTCGCTCAGTCCGCCTTTAATGGACTGAATTTTCTCCATGACCGCACTCATGAGAGTGCGGTGTTCCTCTATGATGGAAGCACTTTGTAGTGCTCCCTCCAGAGTGTTTGGCTCCTCCGGATTGACGGCAGGCGCCGTAGGAGCAGTTTCTCCCTACCCCATCACGGGGGGGGGGCTGATCTCTAGATTCCAGAGCCACACTGGACTCCAAAACAGTGTTTGGCGGGGCCCCGGATAGTTTGGGCCCCCGTCTTCAGTCACCATGGGGATTGCTCCCCCTGGTCGGCAGCGGCCAAGGGATTGACCTCAGACGCCCTTTCACCTGCTCCACTCCCACCTACTGGTGTAGGGGGAGTTTGTAGAGAGGATACCTCGGTATCCCCTACCGTGGGCGATGAACTCCGTGGAGGCGTATCGCTCTCCATCAACTCTGACGCCAGAGAATTTTTTGATGATAATGAAGCCTCCGGGATGTCGTGCGGAGGGCTATATAAAGGTGAAATAAACATTAGATGATGAAAAGGAAATTATCAGAACATAAGCAGTTTTAATACTTACGATTTGGTTAGGGACTTGATCCTGGGCTGAACTCCATAGCTGTGTTCGGGCGATGAGTCCAAACTATCAGGAAGATTTAGCTTCTTCCCGGGCACGTCCTTGCCTGCGTCAGCAGGGGCCGCTTTTTTCCTCCCCTTTGTCAAGATGGGGAGTCATCTTCTTCCTCCTCTTCCTCCTCTCTTTCTTCCAGAGAGGTGGGAGCTGGTCTCCTCGGACCTTGTGTACACGGGGCCTGCAGGGCAGGGGTCGCTCTTGACTTCCTTGCCCTTCTTCTTGGCTTTCTTCGCCGGCGCCTTGTACGGCGTCGGGACTAGCCTCACCATCACCAGATGCGTCTCTGGGTCCTCTGGTAGGGGAGACGGACACTTGATCCGCTTTGCCTTTTTTGTCCAGGCCTGGATAGAACGCAGAAACTCTAACTCTTGTTATAATTAAAGCACATAAGGGGTATATATTCGGCAGAAATTATAATTACCTCTGACGCAGTGTGTGCGGTGCTGAAGCCTCTGTCCTTAGTCTTCGCTGGCCACCCCTTCTGGGCCTTGAGGAGGTGCTTCCAGATGTCTTCGTGCGTAGTGCCGAAGAGGTGTTTCAGGAGCTCGGACCCTTCCGGATTGAACTCCCATAGATAGGAGTCTCAGCAATGGCAGGGAAGGACGAGACGGACGAGCATTACCTGAATCACGTTTGTTAGTTGGGTGCCCTTGGAGATCATGCCGGAGATGTGGCTTTGGAGTGCCAGTACCTCCGCCTGAGACCCCCAATCCCGACTCTTGTCGGTCCAGGAGGTTAGCCTTTCCGGGGGTGCAGGTCTAAATGTGGGCGCGGCCGCACACTTGGTGTCGCGGGGCTCAGTGATGTAAAACCACTCCTGCTGCCAGACCTTGTTCGTCTCCACGAATGCTCCCTTGGGCCAGGTGGCATTGGGGAGTTTGCTTAACATAGCGCCTCCGCACTCCGCGTGCTGCCCGTCGACCACCTTCGGCTTCAAATTGAAGGTTTTGAGCCATAGACCAAAGTGTGGGGGGACAAAGAGGAACGCCTCACATACCACTATGAAAGCGGATATGTGGAGAATTGAATTTGGGGCTAGATCATGGAAATCTAGCCCATAACAAAACTAGAGGCCCCGAACAAAGGGGTGGAGAGGAAATCCAAGTCCCCGAATAAAGTACGAGAGGAATATGACCCTCTCATCCGCTTTAGGGACGGGAAACACTTGGTGAGCCCGACAAGGGGTGTGGGAGTCCTAGATTAAGGGGTCCTTAGGTGGCTAGATCGTTCATTATTGTTGGGGAACGTAGTATCTATCTAGGAGAACATAGCAACGAGCGAGGAGAGTGTGTCCACGTACCCTCGTAGACCGAAAGTGGAAGCGTTTAGTAACGCAGTTGATGTAGTCGAACGTCTTCGCGATACAACCGATCCAAGCACCGAACCTACGGCACCTCCGTGTTCAGCACACGTTCAGCTCGTTGACGTCCCACGAACTCTTGATCGAGTTGATGTCAAGGGAGCCTGTCAGCATGATGGCGTGGTGACGGTGATGATGAAGTTACCGGCGTAGGGCTTCGCCTAAGCACTACGATGATATGACTGAGGTGTGTAATTGTGGAAGGGGGCACTTCACACGGCTATGAAATCAAATTGTCTATCTATGGGGTGCCCCCTACCCACGTATATAAAGGAGGGAGGGAGGAGGAGGGCCGGCCACAAGGGGCGCGCCCAAGGGGTGGAATCCTTCTCCTAGTAGGAGTAGGTTCCACCCTTTCCTAGTCCTTGTAGGTGAAAGAAGGGAAAGAGGAAGAGGGGAAAAGGAAGGAGGGGGGCACCACCCCTTCCTAGTCCAAATTGGACCAGCCCATGCGGGGGTGCACGGCCACCCCTTAAGGACCTTCTCTCCTTTCCTGTATGGCCCATTAAGGCCCACTACTTCCCGTGGCGAATTCCCGTAACTCTCCGATACTTTGAAAAATACCCAAATCACTCGGAACCTTTTCGATGTCCGAATATAGCCTTCCAATATATGAATCTTTACCTCTTGACCATTTCGAGACTCCTAGACATGTCTTTGATCTCATCCGGGACTCCGAACAAACTTCGGTCCGCAAATCACATAACTCACAATACAAATCGTCATCGAACGTTAAGCGTGCCGACCCTACGGGTTCGAGAACTATGTAGACATGACCGAGACACATCTCTGGTCAGTAACCAATAGCGGAACCTGGATTCTCATATTGGCTCCTACATATTCTACGCAGATCTTTATTGGTCAGACCGCATAACAACATACGATATTCCCTTTGTTATCGGTATGTTACTTGCCCGAGATTCGATCGTCGGTATCATCATATCTAGTTCAATCTCATTACCAACAAGTCTCTTTACTCGTTCCGTAATACGCCATCTCGTGACTAACTCATTAGTCGTTTGCTTGCAAGGCTTATTATGATGTGTATTATCGAGAGGGCCCAAAGATACCTCTCCGACATTTGGAGTGACAAATCATATTCTTGATCTATACCAACACCACAAACACTTTCGAAAACACCTGTAGAGCATCTTTATAATCACCCTGTTATGTTGTGACGTTTGATAGCACACAAGTTGTTCCTCAAGTGTTCGAGAGTTGCATAATCTCATAGTCACAGGAACATGTATAAGTCATGAAGAAAGCAATAGCAATAAAACTAAACGATCATAGTGCTAAGCTAACGGATGGTTCTTGTCCATCACATCATTCTCTAATGATGTGATCCCGTTCATCAAATGACAACACATGTCTATGGTTAGAAAACATAACCATCTTTGATCAACGAGCTAGTCAAGTAGAGGCATATTAGGGACACTCTGTTTTGTCTATGTATTCACACATGTACTAAGTTCCCGGTTAATACAATTCTAGCGTGAATAATAATCATTTATCATGATATAAGGAAATACAAACAACAACTTTAATTATGGGCCGGACTGGTGGGCCGTGAAGATTATCAATGAAGACCATCTCCCATATCCAGATAGGACTCCCATATGTGGAAAATAGCAAGTTTAGAGTCCGGGTATAATACTTTTCTTCCTCTGTAAGGTGATCATGTACTAACCCTAAGTCCGTCCGGTGCATATATAAACCGGAGGGTTTAGTCCATAGAGTCAACAGAATCATAGCTATCACAGAGCCTAGACTTTTAGGGTTTAGCCATTACGATCTCGGGGTTGATAACCTCTTGTAACCCATATTCATCAAGATCAATCAAGTAGGAAGTAGGGTATTACCTCGATTGAGAGGGCCCAAACCTGGGTAAACATCACGTCCCCAGTCTCCTGTTACCATGGATCCTCAGATGCATAGTCCGGGACCCCCTACCTGAGATCTGCCAGTCTTGTCAACGACAAGGGGCGAGGCCACCCCCAGAGAAAGACAACCAAGGCATCCTGTCAGACCTCCCGGTGCTCGCGGAGGCTAAACCGGCTCACCAACCGCTCATCGATGACTCAGGTCGTCGATCAGTGCGGTGTCAAGCCGCAAAGTGACTAAATGGCAGCCATTAGCCACATGGCAGCCTCTCTCTACAGGGAGAACCCACAAATGACGCCCGTCCTGCAACATGTCGATCAAGCAAGCACGGAGCTGGCAAGATAGCCCGGCAAGCCTTGCTGGGCAACCAGTGACGTTACATTAAGCGGTGTATTTAATGTGCCCTGTCAGCCCGCAGAGTTAGGTATGACAGCACTATTGCTATCATATCAGTGCATAATGATTACTTTGCCACTGTGGTGACCCCTTAATCTATGAAAGGAGGCCCATGGCAGCCATAGACGGGGGTTAGAAGATTGGAGAACTCAAACCCCCATACGTGCGTAGTCGCTGCTGCCCTGAGGCAACCCTTGCCGGGCAAGTGTTCTATGCTCTACCACCTCATTTCCACAATCAATCCACCAAAGCAGGAGTAGGGTCTTACGCCACAATGGCGGCCTGATACGTCTCCAACGTATCTATAATTTTTTAATTGTTCCATGCTATTATTTATGATGTTTTGGATGTGTAATGGGCTTTGTCATACACTTATATATTATTTTTGGGACTAACCTACTAACCCAAAGGCCCAGTCCAGATTGCTGTTTTATGCCTGTTTCAAGGTTTACAGAAAAGGAATATCAAACGGAGTCCAAACGGAATGAAACCTTTGGGAGAGATATTTTTGGAGAAAATCACGCACAGGAGACTTGAGAACCACGGAGTAGGGCTTACGTGGTGCCCACGACGGTGGGGGGTGCCCCCCCCCTATAGGGCACGCACCCCTGCCTCGTGGGCCCCATGTTTGGCTCTCGGTGCCCTCCTTCCTCCTATATATACCTACGTACCCCGAACAATCAAAACAACAGAGAAAACCCTAGTTCCAACGCCGTAACCTTCTGTTCCCGTGAGATCCCATCTTGGGGCCTGTTCCGGAGCTCTGCCGGAGGGGGGATCTACCACGGAGTGCTTCTACATCATTATCATCACCTCACCATGAGTTGTGAGTAGTTTACCACAGACCTTCGGGTCCATAGCTAGTATCTAGATGGCTTCTTCTCTCTCTTTGGATCTCAATACAAAGTTCTCCTCGGTCTTCGAGGAGATCTATTCGATGTAATCTCTTTTTGCGTTGTGTTTGTCGAGATCCGATGAATTGTGGGTTTATGATCAAGATTATCTATGAGAAATATGTGGTTCTTCTCTAAACTCTTTATGTATGATTATAATATCCTTGCAAGTCTCTTTGAATTATTGGTTTGGTTTGGCCTACTAGATCTATAGTTCTTGCAATGGGAGAAGTGCTTGGCTTTGGGTTCAATCTTGTGGTGTCCTTTCTCAGTGATAGTAGGGGCAGTAAGACACGTATTGTATTATTGCCATCGAGGATAAAAAGATGGGGTTTATATCACTAAGTTTGAGTTTATCCCTCTACATTATGTCATCTTGCTTAAGGTGTTACTCTGTTCTTAAGAACTCAATACACTAGATGCATGCTGGATAGCGGTCGATGTGTGGAGTAATAGTAGTAGATGCAGAATCGTTTCGGTCTACTTGTCTCGGACGTGATGCCTATATATAATGATCATGTCTATATAGTCTCATAATTATTCGCTTTTCTATCAATTGCTCGACAGTAATTTGTTTACCCGCCGTAGAATATCGCTATCATCAGAGAAGCCACTAGAGAACACTATGTCCCCCAGGTCTATTCTCAACATATCAATCTACACTTACTTTACTTTTCCGCTTTTACTTTCTGTTCTTATAATAAAAAATACCAAAAATATCAAACTATCATCTCTATCAGATCTCACTTTCGTAAGTGACCGTAAAAGGATTGACAACCCCTTATCTCATTGGCTGCGAAGTTCTTATTTTTTTGTGCAGGTGCGAGGGACTCGCGTGTGGTCTCCTACTGGATTGATACCTTGGTTCTCAAACACTGATGGAAATACTTATGCTATTGTGCTGCATCACCCTTTCCTCTTCGAGGGAATACAACACAAGCTCGAGAAGTAGCACGGCCCAAACCTGGGTAAAACTGCCCGCATGATCTCTGTCGTGTTGTCCCATGCTCGTTTGCTCATTGTGCAACGCGACGTCCCCCCAGCGAACCAGCAAGGGGCCTCCTGGTTCCATAGGTGGCCGTGGTTTCCCGCGACATCTTTGGCGCACCGGGTATTGGGATCGCTTGCGCGAACCTGAAGGCGTGTGCAGCACGTCATCTTCACTGATGTCATCATCTTCAACGGCGCCATCGACCATGGCGCCTAAGCAGATTCATGCTTCTTCAGCGCGTCCATCCACCTCAAAGTCTCTGCAGCCCGCAACCTCTAATGCCGCGGTAGGTGCGGAGGCACACGAGGACGTGGATGCTGCTTGGGATGTGACCGGAGCAGGCGGTACAGTCACCACTTCCCCCGCGGCCGACGCGGGAACATGAGGCACTTGAGGAGAGCAACATCAGCAACACCCCAATGGCCATGCTCCCCAAGGCCCGGGTGAAGGGGTTACTCCATCTGCGCCCCTTCTGCCCACCGACGAGCACATCCACAGTAACTGCGATCGAGGTGAATCACCATCCTTTGACTTTTCCCACCATAGGTGCGATCGTAGCACGTGCGCCTCCCCCAGGACGGGTCGACCAATACACTGCGCTTGATGGGGCCGCTGGCCCTCGTGCACCTTCGCCGCACCACCCTGCCATCCAGGTGCTCACCCCACATCAACGGGGGCGCAGTGCTGCCGCCATTGGCACCATAATGAGTTGGGCGATGGTACGATCAATTTCTTCAGCATCCATGCCGAGTACAGCTTTGGAGGCCATGGCGCGGGCTCAACTGCTATTGAGGTTTCTGCCAGTGGCCGAGCAGATGGACGAATGGCTTGCCACCATCCAAAGTCTGCTTGATTTCGCTGAAGTTGGGGGCTCACGGTGAGCTGACCTGCCATAGCCTCCCTAAGAGATAGCAACAACTCGTGCTGCTGGCCGTACGGAGGCAGCCGTCCCCATGATGCAGTCCCCTCCAGGGCAGCCAGCGCGAGCACGGCAGAATCAATACCCCTACGACATCTCGATGGCCTCTTCTAACCCTCGAGCGTGTCCAGGCCAGCGTCGAGCCCCAGAGGATAGGCGGAGAGGAGACACGTGCGCTGCTGTCGAGCAACGCCGCGACAGCCCCCGCCAGACCGGCGGGTGCGATGGCCCCGACGGTGATGAGCCCGTGCTCGGTATCGACGGGTGTCTACCTTTCGAGTTTGGCTGCCCTGCCTTTGCTCGTGAGCTGCGGCAACTCCGTTGGTCATCCGTTCGCATGTTCAAGCCAGATATACCTGAGAAGTACGATGGGAGGGATTGACAACCCCTTTATAGCGTTGGGTGCAAGTTGTTGATTGTTTGTGCAGGTATTTGGCGACTTGTGTGTAATCTCCTACTGGATTGATACCTTGGTTCTCTACAAACTGAGGGAAATACTTACTTCAGTCTGCTGCATCACCCTTTCCTCTTCAAGGGAAACACCAACATTACCTCGGGAAAGCAGCGAGGAAGAAGCAGAATTTATGGCACCGTTGTCGGGGAGATCTACGCTAAGTCAAGACCTAGCAAGTACCCTTCATTAAACTCTCATCTCTTGCATTTATATTATTTTCCATTCGCCTCCTATTTTCCTCTCCCCCACTTCTAAAATGTTTTCAAAAAAACACAAGAATATTTGCCTTCTTTTCATTTGCCTTTTTCTCGTTCGATCTTATGGTTCCTTGTGTTGCCATGTGCCTTCTATTTGCTTGCATCTTCACTTGCTAAAACTCTATTTATGGATCCTCATCCACTTGCTAATCTTTTTAAAAGATCCAATTATGATGAACCAATTGCTAGTGAATTGAGTGCACTAGATTATCTTTATAAGGTTTTGCTTGAAATTCATGAATCTGAAAATTGTGATGAAGTGTAGAAAGAAGAAATTCATAAAGTTATTCACGATAGTTCTTTAAATGAAAAGCATGATTGCAATGATGTTATTATAAATTATGTTAATGTCAATTGTGTTAATGATATGCAAAACCCTAAGCTTGGGGATGCTTATTTTGCTATGCCCACTACTTGTTGCAATGATCATGATTGGGGTGATGCTTCTTATGATCTTAAAAATTTATTTAATCCCCATGATGAATTTAAGATTGATAATAATGTTTGCAATAATATTGAAAGTGGGTTTGGAAGAGTGTTAACTTTAGATCCCACATATTTGAATAATGTTCAATCTTATGATTTTTTTATAAAAGGGTTTGGAGAGGTCATGACTTTAGTTATTGTTTATCCTACTATTTTGGAAGAGTGTCAACTTTGCATGCATGTGGATCGTGTTGAGAATATGTTTTGTGATAGCTATATTGTTGAACTTGCTTATGATCTTATATGCAATTATTATGAGAGGGGAAAATATGGTTGTAGAAATCTTCATGTTACTAAATTACCTCTCTTCATGTTGAGATTGATCTTGTTTTCTTTTTCTTCCTTGCATATGCTAGATATTGCTTGTTTTGATATGTTTTCTACAAAATTCCTATGCATATGAAGTATGTTAGACTTATATGTAATTTTTACATGCTATATGATGCTCTCTTTGTGCAAAAATCCTTGTCTTTCATGTGAGCATCATTAAAATTATCAATGCCTAGCTAAGGGCGTTAAACAATAGCGCTTGTTGGGAGGCAACCCAATTTTATTTTTGCTTTTTTACTTGTTGGTTATGTTTTGAAAGTTTTACACATTATTACTTATGTATTAATTGTGTTTTGGTGTTTTAATTAGTGTTTGAGCCAAGCAAGACCTTTGTGATGGCTTACGGGTATCGTTGATTTGATTTTGCTGAAAAACAGAAACATTTGCGTCCAGTGCAGAAAATTCAGTAAATCACAGGTACGTCGAAACCTTCTATTTTTTTTCCAAAAAATTGATATACAAATGCCCCACGTAGTCCAATTTTTTCAGAATTGTTAGAGTTACAGAAGTATGCGAAGTATACAGATTGCTACAGACTGCTCTGTTTTTGACAGATTCTATTTTTTTATGTGTTGTTTGCTTATTTTGATGCATTTATGGCTAGTATCGGGGGGTATGAACCATGGAGAAGTTGGAATACAGTATATATTACACCAATATGAAATTATAATAAGATCACAATAGTAACTTGGGTGGTTATTTGCTTTGTTTTACTAACGGAGCTCACGAGATTTTCTGTTGAGTTCTGTGTTGTGAAGTTTTCAAGTTTTTGGTAAGGATTTGATGGACTATGGAATAAAGAGTGGCAAGATCCTAAGCTTGAGGAGGCCCTGGGAAGGCATCCCCTCTTTCGTCTTCATCCATCGGTAACTTTACTTGAGGCTATATTTTTATTCACTACATGATATGTGTTTTGATTGGAGCGTCGTGTATGATATGAGTCTTTTATTTTTAGTTTGTCACAATCATCCTTGCTGTGCACACATTTTGATAGGGACACGCTTTAATCATGATTTATTAGAATACTCCATGTGCTTCACTTATATCTTTTGAGCAAGGCAATTTTGCTATAGTGCTTCACCTATATATTTTTAGAGCACGATGGTGGTTTTATTTTGTATAAATTGCTGAACTCTCTTGCTTTACTTATATTATTTTGAGAGTTCTACAGAATAGCATGCTAATTTGCTTGGTTATGAAATTAGTCCTAATATGATAGACATCCAAAGGAGATATAATAAAAACCTTCATATAGAGAGCATTGAATATTATGTGAAGTTTGACTCCTTGTAATTGTTTTGAGATGTTAAAATAGTAATACTAGAGTCATGCTAGAGGTAGTTTGTGAGGTTAAAGAAATAATTGTGTTAAGGTTTGTTATTCCCGAAGCATGCACGTATGGCCTATGTAACCAAATTCGCACGCACTGTATTTTGATTGTTTCATCTTTGTGAGAAGGTTGGGGGCGCGCGACAGTTAACTCCTACCAACTTCCCGCCTAGGGGCATGCGTCGTAGTGTTTTGCTTTGAGGGCTAAGTAGATTTTTTTACAATAAGTATCTGAGTTATTTATGACTAATGTGAGTCCATGGATTATACGCACTATCACCCTTCCACCTTTCTAGCCACTCTAGTGCCGTGCAACTTTCGCCGGTGCATAAAACCCTCCTTATACCTTCCTCAAAACAACCACCATACCTACCTATTATGGCATTTCCATAGCCATTCCGAGATATATTGCCATGTAACTCCACCGTTCCGTTTATTATGACACGCTTCATCATTGTCATATTGCTTTGCATGATCATGTAGTTGACATAGTATTTGTGGCAAGACCACCTTTCATATTCTTCATACATGTCACTCTTGGTCATTGAACATCCCGGTACACCGCCGGAGGCATTCACATAGAGTCATATCTTTGTTCTAGTATCGAGTTGTAAGTAAATAAAAGTGGGATGATCATCATTATTAGAACATTGTCCCATGTGAGGTTATCAAAAATAAAAGAGGCCAATGAAGCCCAAATAAAAAAAGGCCAAAGAAGCCCACCAAAAAAAGAGGTCAAAGAACCCAAAATAAATTATAAAATGAGAGAAAAAGAAAGAAGGGGCAATGTTACTATCCTTTTCCACACTTGTGCTTCAGAATAGCACCATGTTCTTCATGATAGAGAGTCTCCTATGTTGTCACTTTCATATATCACTAGTGGGAATTTTTCGTTATAGAACTTGGCTTGTATATTCCAACGATGGGCTTCCTCAAATGCCCTAGGTCTTCATGAGCAAGCAAGTTGATGCACACCCACTAGTTGTCTTTTTGAGCTATCATACACTTATAGCTCTAGTGCATCGATTACATGGCAATCCCTACTCACTCACATTGATATCAATTGATGGGCATCTCCATAGTCCATTGATTTGCCTAGTTTGTGTGAGACTTTCTCCCACCTTTTGTCTATTACTGCCTCCATTCCACCCATAGTGCTATGTCCATGGCTCGCGCTCATATATTGCGTGACGAGTTGGAAAGTTTGAAAGAGTAGAGCATGAAAGAAATTGCTTGGCTGACTCCGGGATGGGCATGAGGGGTGATTTGTGTTAAGAAAAGGGATTATATATGATTTATAGGAATAACATTCTTTAGCCATGTTATTTTTGAAGCTTTACAGATTGCTTTTGGTATGATTAAAGTATTATTGTTTCGATATTGAGAAATTTTAATTTTGAGTCTTACGGATCTGAACATTCATGCCACAATAAAGAATATTACATTGATAAATATGTTGGGTGGCATTCCACATCAAAAATTCCGTTTTTATCATTTACTTACTCGAGGACGAGCAGTAATTAAGCTTGGGGATGCTTGATATGTCGCCAACGTATCTATAATTTTTTATTGTTCCATGCTATTATATTATCTATCTTAGATGTTTTATATGCATTTATATGCTATTTTATATGATTTTTTGGACTAACCTATTAACCCAGAGCCCAGTGCCAGTTTATGTTTTTTTCCTTCTTTTTGAGTTTCGCAGAAAAGGAATATCAAATAGAGTCCAAATGGTACGAAATTTTTTGGAGATTTTTTTTGGACCAGGAGACATCAGATGGACTTGGAGTACATGCTTGGGGATCCACGAGGCAGCCACAAGGGTGGAGGGCGCACCCTAGGGGTAGGGCGCGCCCCCTAGCTTGTGGGCCCTCGTGCCTCCCCCGACCGACTTCTTTCGCCTATAAATACCTATATATTCCAGAAACATCACAACATCCATCGAAACCACTTTTTCACCGACATAACCTTCTGTTCTCGCGATATCCCATCTGGAGGCCATTTTCGGTACTCTACCGGAGGGGGAATCAACCATGGAGGGCATCTAAATCAACCCTATTGCCCGTCCGATGAGGTGCGAGTAGTTTACCACAGACCTACGGGTCCATAGCTAGTAGCTAGATGGCTTCTTCTCTCTCTTTGATCTGCAATACCATGTTCTCCTCGTTGTTCTTGGAGATCTATCCGATGTAATCTTCTTTTGCGGTGTGTTTATCAAGAGCCGATGAATTATGGGTTATGACAATTTATTTATGAGTAATATTTGAGTCTTTTCTGATTTCTTATATGCATGATCTTATATCTTAGTAATTATCTTCAAATTATTGGTTTTGTTTGGCCAACTAGATTGATAATTCTTGCAACAGGAGAAGTGATTTGCTTTAGGTTCAATCTTGCGGTGCTCAATTCTAGTGATAGTAGGGGACATGACACATATTGTATTGTTTCCATCAAGGATAAAAAGATGGGTTTTTCATCATATTGCTTGAGTTAATTCCTCTACATCATGTCATCTTGCTTAAGGTGTTACTCTGTTCTTATGAACTTAATACTCTAGATGCAGAATCGTTTCGGTCGATGTGTGGAGTAATAGTAGTAGATGCAGGCAGGAGTCGGTGTACTTGTCTCAGACGTGATGCCTATATTCATGATCATTTCCATAGATGTCGTTACAATTATTCGCTTTTCTATCAATTGCTTGACAGTAATTTGTTCACCCGCAGTAAACTTTCTATCTTGAGAGAAGCCTATAGTGAAACCTATGGCCCCCGGGTCTCTTTTACATCTTATAAGTTTCAGATCTACTATCTTGCAATCTTTTACTTTTCAATCTATAAACCAAAAACCAAAAAATATTTACTTTATTTGTTTATCTATCTCTATCGGATCTCACTTTTGCAAATAACCTAGAAGGGATTGACAACCCCTTTGTAGCGTTGGGTGCAAGTTGTTGATTGTTTGTGCTGGTATTTGGCGACTTGTGTGTAATCTCCTACTAGATTGATACCTTGGTTCTCAACAAACTAAGGGAAATACTTACTTCACTCTGCTGCATCACCCTTTCCTCTTCAAGGGAAACACCGATGTTACCTCGAGAAAGCGGCGAGGAAGCAATCAGCAAGTAACCAAATCCTAGAGTAACTATACAAAACTAAAATCCTAAATCTATCATATTCGCCTGCTTGTTCAATTGAATCATCTGCTTCAAGTTCTTGTTCATCTTCTTTAATTCCCCCTTCAGATCTGCATCCCCAACTATCAGAGCAGCACTTTCAGAGACCAAATTCATTGGTGCTTACGACAGATTGAGCTCTCATGCTGGGGCCCCATTGAATTGAATCTGCTTAACGTAGTCATCCAGCCATTCAAAATGTGTGCATTTCTTCATGATTTGAAATGATAACATGAACCCTAAATCCCAGATCTAGGGGAAAAAGAATTAAAAGCAAATAGAAAATGAAATCAAAGAAAAATCATGAGCTCTAACCTGCCCCTCTGGCTTGCTCTCGCATTTCACGAACTCGCGCCCATAGTTGTCATTCTTGACCTCCTTCGAATTCAATCATTTTAGTGGTGCGCTGCGTGGGCAATCAGGACATCGCTCCATGGGAAGTGGACCATATTGGGTCCACGAGGGGCGGGAGGTTGAAGTGGAGCTGGACATATCGCCCAAAGTCACCGGAGAAGAAGAAGGAGAGGAGTGGCTCCTCTCGTCGATGGAGAAGAAGAAGAAGCAGAGGAGTGGCTCCTCTCATCGTCGCAGAATAAGCAGCAGAAGAAAGGGGATGCAAGGGTGGGCGAGCACAACCAACAACTCTCGCGGATCGCCTCTCGCAGATCGCCCCACAATCCAACAATGCGGAGCCATGCATGTGATCCAATGTGCAGCCTGCCCTCGGAATTCCTTCTAGAAGACCACATCTGAGGAATGTCGCTCGATGCTAGGGTAGGATCGGACGGTTGATGTTTGGAGCTAGGGTTAGGTGAAACCCCGCGGGGTTTTGAGTGGTTTTGAGCTGGTCAACGGGGTTTCCAAGGCTTTGACTGAGCATAACTACTTTAAGAAAATCAAAAATATATGAAACCATCGCCGTTCGTCGATTTATAAGACACGCTAACGAGGAAAAATACTAAACTTGGTATACGTATTTAAAAAAACCTAGCTGGCACGATCGAGGCCAAATGAGCACCATTAATTAAAAAATTAAAAAATATAAAACATGCGCACAATGTTGTCTTATGTGACATGTTACCAACCAAAAATCATAAACTTGGTCTATTGTGATTTTCATGGAAAAACCTTCACACAACTTCATAGAGTTCAAGGAGAGGAGGTAGGGTTACCTTCTGTTTTTGAAAAAAATAAAAAAATAAAAAATTCACCAAAGCTTGATTTCAAAGTGAATAAGAAAGATATGTACTTAGTTTTCCATTTTCATATTTTAAACGTGTTTTTAATGGTTTTCTATTAAAGTATTTTTTTCAAAAAAAATGTAAAAATATGAAGATTAATTCAATAAATAGTGATACTTTGAATCTACACTATGTAGATTGAATAGGTGTTAATAAAATATATTTGGCTCTTTTAGAGTAGGTCCAAAAAACTTGATTACAAATGGGGTTGTTTACTCTAGCTTGGGAGCTCATTTGGAGCACATTTCTCATGACTACAAGTTTTACCACACAAAAGAGATTGGATTGATGACCTAACATTTATAATAGTTTAGCAAACTTTGCAACTCACACCACAGGGCAATGGACTTCAAGTGTTCGTGCAAATTCAAAGTTTGCCAAAAAATCAAATTTTGCCTCAGTTTTGTATTCTACCTCAAATTTCACATCAAATTACAAATATAATTATTACACCTTACAAGTTTTCATAGTAGTTCAAATTGATGACAGAATCCTTATTACAAATCCTTAAAGTTCAAAGTTTATGACTTGCATTCAAGTTCAAATTCAAATCTTTGCCTTGATCCTTGTGTTCCGGGATGGGTTAACAGTCTTGCTCCTGGTTTCCCTAGCTGGGATATTTTGTGCTTTTAAAAGTTTTGTCTTGTTGCTTCTAACCTTCAGTTCTGTTAGTGGCGGTTTTGTTGAGCTTTGATTGACCGAGCAAGTGATGACCAGTTGACGGTCATCTGTGGGTTCTCTAATCCTTAAAGGAACTCCAGACAAAAGAACTTCCTCCTCTCTCATAGCTTCAAAATCTTCATAAGCCATGGTTTGAAATTCTGCATCAGATGATGGTTCAACCGAATTTTCTTCCTATCTATGTCTTTTCCGTCCCATGCCTCTAATTATCCTAGGGCTGGGTCAAACATAAATAAGCTTAGACATCGATAAAAAAGAGAGCAAATGCAAAAAAAGGGAAATGTTGCACACATACCAAGCTTCTACTTTAGCTGCATTCTCCTCTGCTGCTGCATTCTCCTCTGCATTTGCTGCTGCCCATTGTTCCTCTTCTCCAAATGATGCATCATCTGGATTGGTACAACACCTAGAAATATGCCCTAGGATACCACATCTTTCACACTTACGTTGTTTTTTACACGACCCTCTTCACCAGCTCTTATCATGTTTTTCCTTGGTCTTCCTGGTGGTCTAGTTAATACAGGAGAATGGAGTTTGAACCCTGGGTCTACTACGTTCCATTGGTTTTTTCCCAAGAGTGCATGCACATTTTCAGCATAAGCAACCCTCAATTTGGCAACAGAGAAATATTCAAATCAATGCTGATCAACTTCACCATCTTCACCTCCAATAACAGTCATGAGACGTAGGGCATGTATGCGCGGCTTCCCGCGGTTCTACCATTGCCTACAACTACATTACTTAATTGCAAGGTTCACTGGATATCTCCATTCCCTATTTTTACTATCAGTGTATGTCACCTCAGCCTCGTATGTCGACGGTTGGAATGCATTTCATCCTTAGTCCTCTTGCATTGGCATGCAATGCCTTAATCAGAGATGGGAGCATAAGATGGCCAACATATTGTGTTTCTGTAATTCTTTTACGAAGAGTCATCTTTATCATGATCATCTGTCTGATCTTATCAAATGCTTTGCACAACAAAATCCCTTTCACCGACTTGAACTTTGCATTTAAACACTCAGCAAGGTTATTGGTCACATAGTCTACTTTGTAGATTTCATTGAATTTACTTCTTGACCACACCTTTCCATGATGTTCATCCATGTACTCCTTCACCAAATGATTGTGAACATACAACACTCTCAAATGGTGCTCATGCTTCCTCAAACTACATGTGTATGATGCTGGCCATAGGTTCTCATCATAAACTTTGCCTTTGGATTTCTTTTTAAAATTCTGCGCTAGGTGTCACATACATTTTCTATGTTCCACTCCAGGGAATACAATTTCTACTGCACTCTCTAAACCCTTGCAAGCATCTATGTGTATAACTAAACCTGAGGGTGTACCTATAATGTTGCGCAACTGCTGCAGAAACCAGACCCAACACTCCTCGAACTCTGCTTCCAACACACCAAATGCAACTGAGAATAGCCAGTTGTGTCCATCAACTTCAGAAGCTGCTGCTAGCTGGCCTCTCTATCTTCCATTCAAAGCAGTTGCATCGACAACCAAATAGGGCCTACAACCATTCAGAAACCCCTGCCAGCAAGCCTTAAAACAAACAAAAGCCCTCATGAAACACTCCTTCTCCACTCTCTTCCCTTTTAATTTGTACTGAACTGTATGCTTGTCAATCTCTACAACACTCCCTGGACTAGTCGTCTCAACTTCAGCTTTGAAGGTGTAAAGCAACTAAAAACTCTCATTCCATGGACCATTAATCCTATCAAGAGCCCTCTCCTTAGCATAGAGAATCTTCACGTAAGATATATTAATCTTGTACTTCTCAAATAGCTTCCCATGGAGTGTTGTTGGACCAATTGTTGGTGTTTCCCTCACCCAATCCAAGATTGCATCTGCCACCCACCTAATCTTTGCAAGCTTTGATTTGTCCTTTCCCCCTCCCCCTCCAGGTGGGAAAGTGTGACCGTGTGGTTATTTTTTATCTGAAACAAAATGAAAAATGATGTCAAATACAATTAAAAAATAGTATACATGCTCTGAATATAGAATGGTTAAATAATATGTAAAAAATTCAATAGTAATACCTGAATCAATTTGCTCTTTAGCATAGTGGATGTGTGCAACCTCCACCTACACCTATCATAAGGGCAATGAACAGTGAATCTTCTTGGCTCACTCCTATCAACCTCATAGGAGTTTTCAGCGAGAATGCAATATGTAGTCACTACTTTATGACAGTCCACCAACGATTCGAATACGGTTCCTGGAGTAAGCTGAGGAGTCTCCCTGTTCCACTCAATTGTTGGCATGTCCTCACCATCATATTCTTGTAAAACTAAGGAGTCGATATTATCCTCCCTCACTTCATCGTCAGTGTCACCAAATCTAGCACAGCTGCTAGACTCCTCTGGATATTCATCTTCCATTGCCTATTGACTGAATCTATCTACCAGTTCAGGGAATAGAGTCTCATCCTCATCATCATCTCGAGGCACTTCCTTGTTAGGAGCTGCATCTACTTCTACATTAGGGGCAAAAGGGAGAGGAGAAGTGGCAGAATTAGCAGCATCCGACATGTTGTGGCTTTCAGAACCACTAGGTTTACTTTGTCTCGACCTACAAGGAGTGTGAGGACGCTCGCTATTAGCAGAGACAGATGATGCCTAAACACCCTTCCTCCTCAGGTTACGTTGTTTGCGTGCCTGAAGCACAACGATATGGATTTACCGAAATGGCTGTCAGCATTCACACTAAATAGCAATCCCAGATGGTCATCACAAGTTAATGGGACAAATCTCTACTCGGTACTGTCGAAATATCTCAGTTCAACAGCATCGGCGGGGCTCCACGGATACTCACAATAGAGTGACTCGCGGAAATCTGTGAACGAAACGCTAGTTTCTACCACTTTCTGATAGAAAAAAAATCCAGAAATCAGATACGTAGTTCCACGCAGCTCGCTAGTTTCCATTCTAACCGCCAGCCAAAAAGCAAGTGCATGATCAACCCTATTCGATGAAATAAAGGGCGCGGGTAGGCCGAAAATTTTCAGAAAAATTGCACTGATTCACGGCAATGTTGGTCAAATACAGCCTAATTTACGGATATCCTAATCAACTTGAGAGGAAAACGATGCTTACCCAGGTGAAATCCATGAATTATCCGCCTCTGATTCGACCCAATCATCTCCATGGTCGATGGGCCGCACGGGGTGCTCCCCCGACATCGCTTCCTAATCCTTAATGGGGAGAGAGGGTAGATGCGGCAGAGGCGACACGACGGCAGCGGAGGGGACGGCACAGAAGTGACTCGATCTGATTTAGGTTACAATGAGTGTCAGTTTTGTGGCCCCACTCGTTAGCACATAACGGTCAAAATGTGGACTCGGCCCTATGCGGGCCCACTCGTCAGAGTTAACGGTCAAGCCGTTGACCTGACGGCAATGTCCGCTGTGTCCAGTTCTGAGGGTTTCAGGCAAGGGAGTGGGGAAAAGTGAGCAAAAGTTAAGAGCGTGGGGATGAATGAGTAGAACTAACGAACCAGGGGCACAAAAATAAAAATCCCACGAAATAATAAGAGTGGCAAGAGCCTAAGCTTGGGGATGTCCGAGGCACCCCAAGGTAATATTCAAGGACTACCAAAAAACTAAGCTTGGGGATGCCCCGGAAGGCATCCCCTCTTTCTTCTAACGACCACAGTAATTTTACTTGGAGCTATATTTTTTTTGACAGATATCATGAGTTTTGCTTGGAGCGTCTTGTATTATATGAGTCTTTTCTTGTTTTTCTTTTTAGTTTATCACAATCATCCTTGATGTACACACTTTTTTATAGAGCCGCACGCATATGACGATTTGCTAGAATACTCTATGTGCTTCACTTAAGTCTTTTGAGCTCAGCAGTTGCTTTAGTACTTCACTTATTTAATTTTGAGCATGGTGGTGGTTATATTTTGAAGAATTGTCAGAATCGGGGCTCCGGGTACCCAAGGAAGGTTCAAACTCTAGGGTGCGCGCGCTAAACCTTGCTAAGCCATGCCTTGCAACCGCGACCTCACGATAATGCTCCTGCATGCTCGAGCGATGGGAGAATCGAACCAGCGAAACGGTAGTTACCCAAGTTCGGGCCACCTTGCGGTGTAAGACCCTAATCCTGCCTCGCAAGGGAGGATGAGTGTGTGTGTACAAAGAGAGATGGCCTCAGGAGGATTTAGTAGTTGATCCGAGGGGTCGATCCCCCTCAATGGTGGAACACTACCTCTCTATATACTATCCTCGGTCCTCTTCCCTCAAAAACATGAGGCGGGTACGGTTACCACAATGACGAATTCGAAAGGGGAAAGGAATACTGCTTATCCTGACTATAGGTGGTCTTCGTCTGCAAAAGCCTCCTTCTGTGATGCGCTCGTGGGCTCAGCGGTAACATCCGTCCTGGCAAGCCCACCGTCATGGTCTTCTTGCACGAAAATTCCAACCTTTGGGGATTGCTTTGGGAACTGGTGTGCTGCCCTTGCTCCCTTAGCATGATAGAGCAAAGCCTTCCCATCTGCGCCTGCTAGCGCCATTCTGCATTCGCTCATCGCTGAGTGCGTCACCCACGTGAAGATGTAGGACCGCACTGATCCACTGCATGATCCTTGCTCCGCACGCCTTCGTGAATGGCATCGCGAGACGTCCTTGGGAAGCTGCCTCACAAGGCTTTTGATGATGCTTGCTGACGCGCGCCTTGCGAGGAGGGGGCCTCGCGAGATCCTAGTTCGTGAAGTCAAAACGTGGGTCGTGCGATGGGCCCATGTAGTGTGTTGCGCCATGGGCCTAGGCACATGGGCCTGGGTACCCCTAGTTCCATGGGCCCGACAGTAGCCCACGGGCCCGTGGCGCACGATCAACCCGAAGGGAACGGTCAAAGCTGTGTGGGCCCCAACCGCCTGCGGCCAAGCCCGACATGTGGCGCATGATGGGGCACGAGACGTCCCCACTTCCTCAACGACGCCTCGGCAACCGCCCGTGCTGACATAAAGCATGGCGGGCGTTGCACGGGGCCATCATTGCTCTTCTCTTGCTCTGCATCTGCCTCCAGAAGGCGAAGGGGCAAGGACCGGCCTCCATCGAACGCTATATAAGGGCGAGGGGACGGACCCCCTGGCTTCCCTTCTCCGTCCACACTTCTCCATCTACACCCACTGTCATCATGACCATGGTGCCCTTGAGGGGGTTCTCCGTAGCCGAGAAGGGGAAGGCGACGCTACAAGATGTGGAGCCGGCAAAGCCAGCAAGGGGGAGGGCCGCCCTCAGGCAACCAGCGCTGCACCTGGCGTGCCTCCTCGGGGATGCGAACGCCCTCTTCTAACGACCTATGCCAGCTTCGACACCCACGGAGGATACTCTGCCTGCAGGCACGGACGCAGGGGGCGAGGTGGTCGCGGCCGGGGTGGACGGAGCGGTGCAACGGCCCGGCCGCCCCAGTCGTGGAGCCACTCCCTGACGCCTCTCGCAAGTTCATCGTTAGCATGCACCATGATCCTTACACCTGGCTCCGGCTCCCCGAGACCTGAGCGGAGGAGATGGCGGACCACGCGCCTCTGGGCATGTGGCTGCAGCCGAACGGCTACTGCAATGACCCTTCGTGGGTGGCAACGAACTTCACTCCCTCTGGATTCATTTTACTGAAGCGAGGGTGGAAGTCGTTCGCCCTCGCCCGTGGCTTGAAGGAGGGGCACATCCTCTTCTTCAAGTATGATGGGGCCGCCGTACTTTGCATGAAGATCTTCGGGGTCGCCGGCTACCGCCTGAAGTGCTGCAATGAGTGCGACGACAACAACTCCGTCGGTGACGATGACAGCAATGCATTCTCCTTTGACGAAAGCGGGAGCAGTGGCGGCTCCCCCAGCATCAAGAGCGAGGGCGAGGACTCAAACTAGGGTGTGTTCGACGCCCGAGTCGGCGTGCTAGGAGCGACGGCCTTCGCGAGGATGTTTCCTTTTGATTGTATCTTTCTTTCTGCATCAAAATGACATGAGCCCCGCGGGGGCATGTAAGGAACTCTGGCGCTTGCACCTTATCTTAGTGCTTTGTAGTTTGAAATTAAGTTCGATCTCGGTGCTCCTCATTAGACTTGCCCTCTCCTTCACGGTTGCCAAAACTCTCTGCGTCGCTAGGACCCAGCCCTGAGCAAGCCTCAACCATCATTGGTATGTCAGGTCGCGATACCTGGGACAAGGCCAGGAGGTGAGGGGCCCGAGGTCCGGTAAGAGCTCCCGAGGCGCGATGCTCAAGAGGTCCCCCTTTACGCGGAAGCAGCCCCCGTGAGAGGAGAGGCTTCTGCCCCGTATGAGATTAGGATGAGAGGGAACGCTACCAAAGTCCTCTGATTTGCGCGGGGTAGTCAACTTAGATTTGCAAGGCGCGGCACGAGGCAGCCACTGCTCGTGAAGAATTCGTGCGACTCTAGGGCGCGTCTCTCCAAAGCCTCATCTTTATTATGTCTTCTATCTACGATGGACCAATGCAAGCCCCACAAGGGGTGCATGAGAAATTGACACCATTTGTGCTTCTACCAATGCATTTGTGATTTAAAACCACGTATCTCCTCCCCGTGTTTCCTTGCAAGGCTTTCCCCTCTTTTTCTTGCCTGCCAAAGATACTCTACGTTTACAGGGCCCGTCTATTGTGCAGACCTCAGCCGCCGCTGGTATGTCAGGTCATGATGCCTGGAACAAGGCCAGGGTGAGGGGCACCGAGAGACAGTGAGGGCGTGTTTGGTAGGGTGTATGAAGGGTGCATGAGAACGAAAGTTCCCTTCTTGACCCACTTTTGGGTGTTTGCTAGAGTGTATGGAGCGTGCATGAGCCCACACAAGCTTAACCCAAATACACTAGGTACATGCATGAAGAGAGCATGCATGAAGAGGGGTGTTGAGATGAGCATGCATGGAGAATGAACAACTATGCTCAGTTGAGAATGCAACCAAACACACCCTGAGAGCCCCCTTTTAACATGCAAGCGACTTGCGCGAAAAAGAGGTGGCAGGCCTCGCCAATGTTGCGTGAAGAAGGAGTCCCGACGACAGCAGGCACGTCGCGTGAAGCAGTTGTACTTAGCTTTTGCGACTGGTAGCGCTGATTGGCCCATACCCGTGGCAAGGCCGCTGGAAACGTGTCACCTAGGACTAGGCCTCCTGAGGAAAAACGAAGCACCATTCGTGTGATGTCTGAGCCTCAAGCTCCTGAAGCTGCTGCATGTTGACAAGAGAGGCGCCAAATGTATCGTTGGTGAGTTTGTTCCTGCGCAACCGCGCAGTTTATCATGCGCAACCACGCAAGCTTCCCGCGCGACTAGTTTGGCCACCTGTCGGCTAGAAGAGGGGCCAATCGTGGGTGTTTATTGGTAACAGACTTTGCAAAAACGAAGTGTGTGGAATGACTTCAATCATAAGTTTACCCGTGGGTGTTAAGGTCAAAGTTACACAGAAGGGTGTTGATGGACACTCGAGTGCGATAATTAATTCTGCGCTCTACAGGGCACACGTTAAAGAAATCACTTGTGTGGAATAATGTCGAAGATCGCAATCGAGTTAGCTATAGAGATTGTTTGCGATGAGATCTACAAGGGAAACATATTCGAGAAATGGTTAATAAAATCAAAGTCCATGCATATAAAGGTCAAAATAGTACTACCAATATACGAGCCTCATACGATATCGTTTCAATGATTGTACCACAAAAGCCCGAAATATTACAAGGTTCAAATTCCATTCAGCTGCAAACGCCCGTGCTGATTAGCTGAACATGGAGATAAGAGAGGTTCAAACTGATATTACCACTTGTAAGGCTTGTTTCGAAACCTCATCATTTTTGCAAAGGGATCAGCCGCTGACAAGTCATGTATGGGTTTCACACAATGAATTCGAATTACTCGGTCATCTACAGTTCCAAAATGAAATTTAGCTTTTTTGGAGCCTTTTCCTTTCCGTCGCAGCCGCTGGCGTTGATCAACAAACCATTCATTTTTGTGAAATAAATGTAGGGCAAACATCATTACCTTCAGCACCGTTGCTCTCACCACAAAGAACCTTGCGAATATAATCTTCGGTAAGGTCCCTCGGTAGGAGTTCAAAGTAATTTCTGAGAGATGCAAATCTAGGCATTTGATGTGATTGTTATATTGTATCACATTATCCACCACAGCCCTAATCTTATCTGCAAAAAGAAGAGAACGTATCAGTGCCTACATGCAGTTTTGAACACTACTACAGGCCTATTTGGCTTGCATGATTTGTAAAATGCACTAATGTGCCATCTTCGATCCGACATGATTAATATGGTCATTGGATTACAATCCATAAAAATGTAGCCTTCTTCACAAGAGGTTGGAGTGGATGAAAAAAATCCCTAAGAAAACTAGTACATATGAATCCAAAGGAGAAATTCTTATGGATTGTAACCATATGAATCAAGCAACCAATGTGTGGGGGGACATGTATGTACCTAAATCCTACAAAATTCCTTCGGAAATCGTAGTACATTGTCATTGTAAACTTGGGAAAAGGTGCCAAAAATTGAACTCCCTTATGGTTAACATTTAACAGGAAAGGAACATCACCTCGATATATAGCTTCTCCAAGCACAGAAAGCATCTCAGGAAACTGACAACTTGGTCCAGGTTGGGGTTGATAGATTCTAGTGCCAAGACCTTCACTTCGCGCAAATTCAGGGCCAAGCTTGTTGAAATCATTTTCTGGATGACAGACGAACATACATCTTCAAAATTAGAAATAATGTTAATTTCAAGAAGGAGAGGTAGAAGGCGATTGTTGTACCTGAGTGGGTGTGGATCCAATAACAAGTTCGGAGTATTTGACAGATGAGTAGTCCACCATTGTCAATTTTGGCGCAAAAATGGCATTGATTCTTGTTGGACCTTGTTGATCAATTACAAGTAATCTCTCAAGTGAAGGTGTGTCCTCAGTGACCATACTATGGTATACATTTTGTGATCTCTTATTACAGCACGAGCAACACACATAAATAGTCCGGAGAGTCATGGTGGTGATGTGGAAGCTACTCAACACATTGATCGCCTGAAGACGAAGGTCCCACTCCAGAGCATCGCAGCCTAAGCCCGACTATGCTTCCCTGTGGAGCTCGTGGAGCGACTGACCCAAAAGAGGTGTAACACGGCCTCTTCGCCCGACGTCGCTGAGGAAGCTGACGACCATTACCGGCCACAAGCTCTCAATTAGTGGGCTAGAGTATGCTGGTATGTCGCAGACGCCGGCTACGACATCGAGGTCGTCTCCAGCGATGACCTGACGCGGGCTATGTCACATGTTAAGTGGCCCACCCCAACCCCTCGGGTTCAACCGTCGTCGATCTCGTTCATGGCCCCGCCACTGATCTCCTCTGGCTCGTTGTCAAGAATTTGCCATCCTACATCACCATCGAGCCTCTTTTGTCATTTCTGTAGGACATGTTCTATGATGCTGGCTTGGGATCCACAACTTCCAAGTCAGACCTCATCGACGGCGACCACGAGGAGGGCATGCTCTCCGGCTCTTCCAAGGGGAAAGATCCCATCCGCGACATTAGGGAGGGCACGCTATAACTGTGCTCTTTCAAGGGCAAGGAGCCCATCTGCGATAGCATGGAGTGCACCCAAGGTATGTGCTCTTCCCATGGGAACGAGCCCATCTGTGACAAGTGAGGAAACCCATGATTTGTTTTGTCTTGCCTCTTCACATCGGGGAACCCATGATTTCTTTTGTCGAGTCCCTTTTGTAGTCTAGTGAGAATATGTCCAGTTTTAATTGCTATATTTGGTTGTTTTCTTTATGCCTTGTTTATTTCAGTTGTTCGTAGTGTGATTCTCTATATGTGCAACTATTTACTGTGCAATACATTTTCATCAATACCAGTTTTAAACATACCGATAGGAATGAATATATTTTCTTGTTGTTAAGCCTGCTATAGCTAGCATATGCCTCTTTTAAAGTTTTTTTTTGTTATTCCTTTGTTTGTAGTTAGCATATGTCCAGTTTCAAATGCTATATTTGGTTTCGTAGTATGCCTTGTTTATTCCAGTTATTCACAACGTGATGTTCTATATGTGCAGGTATGAACTGTGCAGTTCAATTTCATCAATACCAGTTTCAACAATACCACTGTGAATGACTACATTTGGTTGTTGTTAAGCATGTTGTAGTTAACACGCCTTTCCATTTTTATTTAGCAATAACCAGTGTACTTAGACCGGCACAATACCAGTTTGAATGACTACATTTGGTTGTTGTTAAATGTTAAGCCTATTGCAGTTAACACACCTTTCCCCTTCTTGTTTTGCTTAAATAGCATGCTTAAACCTGCACACTGAAGTTATCATCTGGAGTTATTTTGTCTACCATGGATATATTTGGTTGATGTTTAGCCTGTTGTGCTTAACAAGCCTCTCGATGTACTTACACATGACAATTTTGGGAACAAATGTTGTTTTCCATCGAGGTTAGTTTCATCCCATGGTTTATATATACTCACTATTCAGGATATTGGTAGCCGGTACCATATAGGTCGTGGGTTGATAAAGGATTAATCGGTGAATCAGACTTTTAACTGAATATATCTGTAACCCATTTGTTGGTAGGTTAACTAGGGCCATATCTAATATATCTGAGGCTACATAGCAACATGCACTGTACTGATGTCTAAATATGCAATCCTAGGCTACATAGCAACAAGGAAGAGTGTTACCTTAATGTTTTGATGATGTATAGATATACGTAGAAGAGCAGCAACAATAACAACAACAACACGATAGTAGTTAACTGCAGTTAATCGGTCAATTTTGTAAAATGCAATAAACTCCCTCCGAACCATAATTCAAGATGTTAAATCCTCCAATATGTGTGTATATTGGATGTCATAAGATATTATATAATGGGACGGAGGGAGTGTTGTACTACATCATTGTGCAATTGTGTTTAGCTTCTAATATTAACTTGGTGTTTCTAGGTACATATGCCATTGGTAGAGATCCGCGCTTCGACCCTATATGCGTATGGGGGCAATGAGATATTGATGAACCAGCATTAGTGAGGAAGCTGATAAAGATTGTTAGTAAAATGGGTCAAAAGATGGCTGTTAAACTATTTGTTTAGACTTTATCCAAGACAACAGTGAGCTACGGGATGGTAAGTAAGAACTCTACAGCCTTCTTTTACTACCCATATGAGTTGTGTTAGATGACAATGTCTGAATATTTTTCCTTTGTAGTGGTTCCCAAAGCAGTTTACTCAAGATTACCTCTCAAACTACATGATCGGTGGGCATGCAAAGCTACCAGAACATGATGACTATCTTGATGTGTTCATGAATACAGTGAAGGATGGCTGGCTGGCCGTCACAAGGGGTTGGACTAGAGTTGTGTGTGCCTTCTGCATGGAAGAGGGTACGATATAGGCATTCCAGAATGTCTTTCGCCTCTTTCTTTACCGTCTTGAATAGTAGAAGTATACAACTCTGGTTCATCATTCTTTATTTGGTGCTTATGTAATTCTTGAACATATGTAGCTGTGAATCAAATAATGCATTTGTTGTTTGAACCTGCTGGATATGAATAAAGCTATAACCTACTTTAAAATTCAAATTCGGTACAATTTTAAATAGCAAGAATTAAATTAGGGTGAAATTATGCTCTGTTGGGTGTTACGGCGCACACGGTCCATGAAATACAAAAGTGTGTGATATACACCATAATCTGACACGGTTCATAGAGAGGAAACATGTGCGACTGCGCACACAGTTGCCATTTACAAAGCATGTGTGATGGCAGACAATATAACGGTGCAAGAAAACCGAATCTTTGTGATAGTCGCCTTATCGTACATGCTTTACAATCACGAATTGTTTCTGATGTGGTACACATCGTAAACATTGCACCACAGAATAGTGTGTGCGATAGTTATCCTATACGACACTGTTACGATGGTCCGACATTTCGTAATCCTATCTGATACTCATACGATTAGCTAATCTTCTTAATGGTTTATCGCATACGGTTTGGGAGAAGTGAATGTGTGTGATTCTCAGCTTATCATACACGTTCTATAATCATAAATTGTTTGTGATGGGGCGCGCATCGTAAACATAGCACCATGGAATACCGACTGCGATGGTAATGCCAGCACAAACGAGTAGCAAGGATGGAGCATTTGGGATATTCGACATATCACAAACAATTGTGTGAAGAATCGTGTTTGGGATACATGCCAGCAACGCATACGCTTTGTTCTGGAAAACGTATGCATTCCTACTCTCTATCCTCGACGGTTTCTGGGTCATGTGGGAAGGAACCCCTATCGCCCACACTCACTTGGTGACGGTTTAAAATGTCATCGCGGAAAGGGGTTAAAACCCATGTGTATAGCAGCTCGTTGTACGAGTGCCGGAAGCACGAAGGTCTATTCCTACATGCAATTGAAGAACAAGCAAGAATCTGATAATGCAATCTAAATATTGTGAATATATATGAAGTATTGATAAAGTGGGGATCCGGAAGCGGTCTTCGTCTAGTCGTTGGACACAAACGAAGTACACGAAGTTGTAGTGGCTAACTTTTAACCAAACAAATTCCAAGAAAAAAACTACTAGATTGATCTACTTATATAGGAGCAAGGGGTGGGGGCCAAGGGGGTAAGAGGACATCCCAAGGCATCCTAAAACTAACCCTAGGTCGTACAAGGCCCATGGGCCCAAGTGGAGGTGATGCAACAACTTTGGATTTGTAGTTTAACTCGGATTCTACTGCAACATCATATTGTTTCATCAATATCTCAATGCTTCGGTTGTATTTGAAGGTAAATCCATTTGGGTTGGAAAGTGCACCAAATAAACTTTCGAACAACAAAAAAGAATCACCCAATTCGGAGTCTAGACGAAAGAGTTCTTCGCGTTTTGAGACAGGTATGTCTGTGTAGTCCGAATCCAAGTCCAGAACATGGGGAACTTGGACTGTAACTTCTCTTGTGCCAAAAGTGTTGTGAGAGGACATTTTGAACAACACAAAATCATCTCTTTTGACGCGAGACGACTTCTTGAACAACACCTAATCATTTCCTTTTCCTTTGTCTTCACACATAGTTCGTACAAGTGTTCAACAATTCTGCTTTAGGCATGAAATAAAAATCGCTGAAATATTTTTGTTCTGAATAGCATAAATAAATTATTGCATAATTCTTATAAGAAATCACCTAAAAATATGCATGTATGCAACATTTTTTCTCGTATCCAAGGTTGCCATGTCCTCATCACCTCTTGGACTTTTAAGGCTCGTTGATATTAAATTAAATATAAAAGCCTCCTAAAATAACTAGAGCCTTTTTATTATTAATCTAACATCACTGGAAACATTTTCTACTTATATATTATTTATCAAGAATAACCGGTACTACCCGATAAACTCTGAAACCCTTCTGGTGACCCTAGAACGCTTCTGGTTCCTCTTGAAACTATTCTGAATATTAATGAAATAATTCCATGAATATATTCTCATTATTCCCATCCCACTAATACTCAGAAGATCGTGATTATGTTAAGCTTGTGAACCTGTAGGTTCAGTAAAACACAGACATGAATGAAATCCCTTCGTTCAATGACCGATAGCAAAACTGTGGATGTCCATATCGATCCCTATGAATACACGAATGACATTTGAGTGAACATTTGGTTATCATGTGGTGTTACTTTTGCTTCACGATACTTTATGAAACCCAAGGTGCGTGAGATGTGTTCGTATCCTCTTGAGTCATACAAATGCTCACTATACCGGTCTCCTCATTGCTGGTTTTATTCTTCTTGCTCGTTGACATGTTTCAGCATCGCCATGAAATAGTCATATGTGTCTAGCCATACGATGATGGATACCTCACACCGAGAGAGCCCTAATAATATCTCTCCATCAACGAAGGAGCAAATTCCACTCTCGAGCTATCGATTCCCTTGTCAAACTTTTCAATGAACTGATGTCTACTACGCACCCTTACTCTTGTAGACTCGTGTTTGGCCTCCAAGCGCAGAGTTTTGTAGGACAGTAGCAAGTTTCCCTCAAGTGGATGACCTAAGGTTTATCAATCCATGGGAGGCATATGATGAAGATGGTCTCTCTCAAACAACCCTACAACCAAATACAAGAAATCTCTTGTGTCCCACACACACCCAATACAAAGGTAAATTGTATAGGTGCACTAGTTCAGCGAAGAGATGGTGATACAAATGTAATATGGACAGCATATATAAGTTTTTTTCATCTGAAAATATAAAAACAACAAGGTAGCAAGTAGTAACAGTGAGCAAAAACGGTGTAGAAATGCTTGAAAACAAGGCCTAGGGTTCATACTTTCATTAGTGCAGGTTATCTCAGCAATGATAACAAAATTGGATCATATAACAATCCCTCAACGTGCAATGAAGAATCACTCCAAACTTCCTATCGTGGAGAACATAAGATGAGATTGCTTGTAGGGTATGAAACCACCTCAAAGTTATTGCTACCTCTTGAGCTTGCATTGGTTTTTCCCTTGAAGAGGAAAGGGTGATGTAGCAAAGTAGAGTAAGTATTTCCCTCAATTTGAGAACCAAGGTATCAATCCAATAGGAGACTACACACAAATCGCTAAATACTTGCACAAACAATCAAACAACTTGCACCCAACACAATGAAGGGGTTGTCAATCCCTTCACGTTTATTTGCAAAAGTGAGATCTGATAGAGATAGATAACATGTAAAGTAAATATTTTTGGGTTTTTTGGTTTACAGATTGGAAAGTAAAAGATTGCAAAATAGTACATTGGAAACTTATAAGATGGAAAATAGACCCGGGGGCCATAGGTTTCACTAGAGGCTTCTCTCATGATAGCAAGTATTACGACGGGTAAAAAAATTGCTGCCAAGCAATTGATAGAAAAGCGCAAAGTTATGACGATATCTAAGGCAATGATCATGAATATAGGCATCACGTCCGTATCAAGTAGACCGACTCTGGCCTGCATCTAGTACTATTACTCCACACATCGACTGAAACGATTTTGCCTCTAGATTATTAAGTTCATAAGAATAGAGTAACGCATTAAGTAAGATGACATGATGTAGCGGAATTAACTGAAGCAATATGATGAAAACCCCATGTTGTTATCCTTGATGGCAACAAGAGAATATGTGTCATGTCCCCTACTATCACTAGGACTGAGCACCACAATATTGAACCGAAAGCAGAGCACTTCTCCCATTGCAAGAAAAATCAATCTAGTTGGCCAAACCAAACCGATAGTTCGAAGATAATTACTAAGATATCAAATCATGCATATAAGAATTCAGAAGAGACTCAAATAATATTCATGGATAATCTGATCAAAAATCCACAATTCATCGGATCTTGGCAAACACACCGCAAAAGAAGATTACATCAAATAGATCTCCAAGAACATCAAGGAGAACACTGTATTGAGCATCAAAGAGAGAGAAGAAGCCATCTAGCTACTAGCTATGGACCCGTAGGTCTGTCGTAAACTACTCACACTTCATTGGAAGGGCAATGGTGTTGATGTAGATACCCTCCATGGTCGAATCCCCCTCCGGCAAAGTACCAGAAAAGGTGTCCATATGGGATCTCACGGAAACAAAAGTTACAGTGGCGGAAAAGTGGTTTTGATGGATGTTCCGATGTTTCTGGAATATATGTGAATTTATAGGCGGAAGAAGTAGGTCAGGGGAGGCACGAGGCGCCTGCAAGGTAGGGGCGCGCCCTACCCCCAGGGCGCGCCCTCCACCCTTGTGACTTCCTCGTAGATCCCCTAGCATGTACTCCAAGTCCTCTGGATGTCTTCTGGTCCAATAAAAATCCTCGTAAAGTTTTGTTCCATTTGGACTCCGTTTGATATTCCTTTTCTATGAAACTCAAAAAAAAGGAAAAAACGGAAACTGACACTGGGCTTTGGGTTAATAGGTTAGTCCCAAAAATATTATAAAATAGCATATTAATGCATATAAAAGATCCAAAACAGTTAATATAATAGCATGGAACAATCAAAAAGTATAGATATGTTGGAGACGTATCAAGCATCCCCAAGCTTAATTCCTGCTCGTCCTCGAGTAGGTAAATGATAGAAACAAACTTTTTGATGTGGAATGCTACCTAACATATTTATCAATGCTATTCTTCTTTGATGTGGCATGAAAGTTCAGATCCTTATGTTTTAAGCAAAAGTTTATGTTGACATGAGAACAATAATATTTCAAGCATACTAGATAGTAAATCATTAAGCTTAAAAAATAACATGGCCAAAGAAAGTTATCCCTACAAAATCATATAGTCTTATTATGCTGCTCCCTCTTATCAACACAAGGTAAGCATGCCCACCCCGGTGTCAGCCAAGCAATTGGTTCATACTTTTTAACGTGCTTCAGCCTTTTCAACTTTTCACGCCAATATATGAGCGTGAGCCATGCATATAGCACTATGGGTGGAATAGAAGGTGGTAATATACAAAAGTGGGGAGAAAGCCTCACATCAACTCAGTAAATCAATGGACTATGTAGATGTCCAACAATTGATATCAATGTGAGTGAGTAGGGATTGCCATGTAACGGATGCACTAGAGTAATAAGTGTATGAAAGCTCAAAAAGAAAACTAGTGGGTGTGCATCAACTTGCTTGCTCATGAAGACCTAGGGCATTTGAGGAAGCCCATCGTTGGAATATACAAGCCAAGTTCTATAACAAAAATTTCCACTAGTATATGAAAGTGACAACATAGGAGACTCTCTATCATGAAGAACATGGTGCTACTCTGAAGCACAAGTGTGGAAAAAGATAGTAACATTGTCCCTTCTCTATTTTTCTCTCATTTCTTTGGGCTCTTTGGTCTCTTATTTTTGGTGGGCTTCTTTGGCCTCTTTTGTTTATTTGGGCTTCATTGCCCTCTTTTATTTTTTATAACCTCACATGGGACAATGTTCTAATAATGTTAATCATTGCACTTTTATTTACTTACAACTCGATATTACAACTCGATACTAGAACAAAGATATGACTCTATATGAATGCCTCCGGCGGTGTACCGGGATGTGCAATGATCAAGAGTGACATGTATAAAAAATATGAACGGTGGCCTTGCCACAAATACTATGTCAACTACATGATCATGCAAAGCAATATGACAATGAAGATGCGTGTCATGATAAACGGAATGGTGGAGCTACATGGCAATATATTTTGGAATGGCTATGGATATGCCACAATAGGTAGGTATGTTGGCTGTTTTGAGGAAAGGTATAAGGAGGATTTTATGCACCGGTGAAAGTTGTGCGGCACTAGAGTGGCTAGCAAGGTGGAAGGGCACTGCTGCAGGATGCTGCTAACGCGACACCACGATAAGAGACCCTTCGATGAAACTATGTGTGATGCAATAATCGCAAACGATGGTGTAAAAAACATCAAAAAAGGTGTAAACTATTTGTGATGACGGATGCATCAAACACGGTTTAGATTTTGGTTGCGTGTGTGTTGTAGTGCATACGGTTTAGTTCAATGAACTGTTTGCGATGAGGAAGAAGAAGGGAAACGGGCAGCCAAATGAAGGCGTGTGCGATATACGGCGTACAGTTTACTCGGATTAACTATTTGTGATGAGGCCGAACAACAGAAATGAGCAGCTAGATAAAGGTGTGTGCGATTGAGGGCATACGCTTTAGAAGGACGAACTGTTTGCGATTATCCACTGTCATCGTCCTTATATTCATCATGCTTTCTATAAGTCACAGTCGATGCTATATAGGTCCGTTGGATCTTACATCAAGATCCGTGCAAAACTTTCTTTTCATATTTTCATTTCTCTCTCTTAAATCTCCGTCCAGTGAGACATAGCAAAGCCATGAAATAGGGGCTCGGGCCCCATTAATGGAGACGTTGGGAGGGAGGTGCGCGACGGATAGAGGTCAAAGAGCTCTCCTCCCGATGAGCATGCGCAGGAGTCTGATCGCACGCCTCCCGTACTCAAATAGCTACCCCGCACAACACCTCCTAGCCAATTAAAAACGGGGACGCGTGGCGGCACGTAATTGGTAAGTAGAACGCCCACAGTTTCAGCCATAGTTGTGTTTCCAATTTGTAATGTGACAGCACTTGTTCCAAAATGACTTTGTTGGTTGTTATTGTGTGCACCTTTGCAAATCGGACAAAAAAATTACCACAGCATGTTTGTGCCATGTCATGACACCATGCCAAGTTTCATGATTTTCAGGTGTGTTTTGGATTTACAGGAATTAAAACACCAAGTTTCTCAATCTTTCCGGCCGAGCCACGACGCCAGATGTTTGAATTTCATTCCCATTTCTTGCATGGGACCTAGTAATTCACCCAAGGACACACATATGATTTTTCAACCAACTTTGGTGCACTGGAGCATGTGCTTGTAGTTCAAATTTGAATTATGCACATTAAATGCCCAGAAATTCAATTAATGTATAGAAAAGGCCAAACAAACCCGGAATAATTCCAAAATTAGCAAGATACTTCTATTTGGTCCAATCTGCCTGTGTAAAAAAATTAAGGCGGGAGAAGGCAGTGTATGTATGTCATTTTGCACACGGAGGTGACACGTTCCCTCTCGGAACCATGAGCCTTCTTGAGAGAAGCTCTGGTTTGCAAGAAGCTTATACCAAATCTTGTCCCAATTTGGCCAAAAAAATACCACATCATTTTGGTGCCATGTCAGGACACCATGCCAAGTTTCATGATTTTCACGCGTGTTTTGGATTTACAGGAATTAAAAAACCAAGTTTCTCAATCTTTCCGGCCAAGATGACGCCCAGATGTTTGAATTTCATTCCTATTTCTTGCATGGGACCTAGAAATTCACCCAAGGACACACATGTGATTTTGCAATCAACTTTGGTGCACTGGAGCATGTGCTTGTAGTTCAAATTGGCATTATGCACATTAAATGCCTACAAATTCATTTAATGTATAAAAAGGCCAAACAAACACGATAATTCCAAAATTTAGCACGATACTTCTATTTGGTCGAATCTGCCTATGTAAAAAATAAAGGCGGGAGAAGGTAGCGTACGTATGTCGTTTCACACACGGAGGTGACATGTTCCCTATCGGAACCACGAGCCTTCTTGTGAGAAGCTCTGGTTTACAAGAAGCTTATACCAAAGCTTGTCCCAATTCGGCCAAAAAAAATACAGCAGCATGTTGGTGCCATGTCATGACACTATGCCAAGTATTATGATTTTCACGCGTGTTTTGGATTTACATGAATTAAAAAGCCAAGTTTCTCAATCTTTCCGGCCAACTCACGATGCCCAGATGTTTGAATTCATTCCCATTTCTTGCATGGGACCTAGAAAATCACCCAAGGACACACATGTGATTTTTCAACCAACTTTGGTGCACTGGAGCATGTGCTTGTAGTTCAAATTTGAATTATGCACATTAAATGCCCGGAAATTCAATTAATGTATAAAAAGGCCAAACGAACCCAAAATAATTCCAAAATTTAGCATGATACTTCTATTTGGTCTAATCTGCCTGTGTAAAAAAATTAAGGTGGGAGAAGGCAGTTTATGTATGTCGTTTCGCACACGGAGGTGACACGTTCCCTCTCGGAACCATGAGCCTTCTTGATAGAAGCTCCGGTTTGCAAGAAGCTTATACCAAAGCTTGTCCTAATTCGGCCAAAAAAAAATTACCGCAGCATGTTGGTGCCATGTCATGACACCATGCCAAGTTTCATGATTTTCAGGCGTGTTTTGGATTTACATGAATGAAAAAAACAAGTTTCTCAATCTTTCCGGCCGAGCCACGATGCCCAGATGTTTGAATTTCATTCGCATTTCCTGCATGGGACCTAGAAATTCACCCAAGGACACACATGTTATTTTTCAACCAACTTTGGTGCATTGGGGCATGTGCTTGTAGTTCAAATTTGAACTATGCACATTAAATGACCAGAATTGCAATTAATGTATAAGAAAGTCCAAACGAACCCGGAATAATTCCAAATTTTAACAAGGCACTCAGATAGTTCTATTTACCTCTATAAAAAAACAAGGGGGGAGGCAACGTATATCGTTTCAAACACAAAGGTGACACGTCCCCCCTTGGGAACCATGAGTCTTCTCGAGAGAAGCTCCGGTTTGCAAGAAGCTTATACCAAAAACTTGTCCAAATGCGGACAATTTTTTAACCACGGCATGTTAGTGCCATGAAACGACACCGTGCCAAGTTTCATGATTTTCAAGCGAGTTTTGAATTTCCAGGAATATAAAAACCAAGATTCTCAATGTTCCCGGCCGAGCCACGACGCCCAGATGTTGGAATTTCATTCCCGTTTTTTGCATGGGACCTATCAATTCACCCAAAGACACACATGTGATTTTTCAACAAACTTTGGTGCACTAGAGCATGTGCTTGTAGTTCAAATTTGAACTATGCACATTAAATGCCGAGAAACTCAATTAATGCATAAAAATGCCAAATGAACCCGGAATAATTTCAAATTTAAACACGACACTCATGTAGTTGCATGTTCACTATACATAAACGTTCTAGCAATTCAAACACCATCCTTACCCTCTGTAACACCATTTTGTCTTTCAATACATAATGAAAAAATCAGGTATGCCACAAACAGTTTACTAGAAAGAATCATGTGGGATGCGATATAGAATATCTTATCGCACTGTCTTGTCTAGCTTACGCAAGAAGCTTCGTCATCTACAGTCCACCGTTCCCGCTTGAACCACACTTGCGTGCCAGTTTCTCGTGGCACCGAGCGACTTTTTTTGCCATCGTGGATGTATCTATCTCCCCGCCCCCTTCCTCCCACCAAAAGCCGCATTTTCATTGTTCCTCCTTGCTTTCCAAGTTCAAACCTTCATTGCTGCTTACTGGCAGCTCAACCTCCTTGCCGGTTATCCTTCTTCTTGTAGTGCCGCCTCCTCGCCGGCTACCCTTCTTCTTGCAGCGCCGCCTCCTTGCCGGTAACCCTTCTTCTTGCAGCGCTGCCTCCTCACCAGTGACCCTTCTTCTTGCTGTGTGGCCTCCTCGCCTCCGACCCTTCTTTTTGCTGCGTGGCCTCGTCGATATGGTCAGGTAATCCACACTCCACCCACACCATCCTCCTCCTTTCCCATCCCACATGCCCCGGTCGACGGCGCGACGCCTTCCGCCAAAATCACTTTTCCCCTCCTCCGATTAAGCGCCGCCCATAGCCATTTTGCACGCATTATAGCGTGGAGCTCAGTAGCAATTGGCAGCGGAGAAGCAAATCGTCAAGCTCAGCATGCACGACGTCGCTATGGCTGCCATGCGTGCCGACCGCCAAATCTTGGAGGAGCACCTCGTCTTCGAGGCCACCGTTGACACCGCCACGCGGTTGTCTACTTTAAAATAAAGTTTGTGTTGTTTTCTCAAGGCCAAAGCCAGTGCCTTACAGTGATTTGTCCTCTATAATGTTAATATGCAATCTGATGTTTAGTTAATAGTTTGGTCCTCTGAAATGTAATGATCAATTAACACTTTGGTCCTCTGAAATGTAATGTTCTGTTAACAGTTTGGTCCAACAATCGCTACATTTTGTAGTACTGTTCTCAAGCATTGTTTGTTTTGTTAACTGTCTTATCTTCTAGTACATGTTTCTATTCTACAATGTCGTGCTCAGTTAACTATTTTGGTTCATTTGGTATGCTGTTCATTTAACTGTTTGGTTCAGTTCTGCAATTTGATTTTCATTTGCCGCGGGTACAATTTTGTATTCTTATGCATGTGAATAAATCGAATTTGGCCGTACTTAATAGATATTCTACCGATAGTATGGAAACTCTCAGTTAACATGATCAAGATCTTCCTTATGTGTGTTGTAGGGAAACAATGGGAGACACTGTGATTTACTATCGAGGTTTGTTCAAGCATGGTCCTTTGGCTAATAGCACATTATTGTGCAGTTGTAGGAATCATTCTAATATTTAGGTTTCTTACAATTTGGTCTTACACGTGTAGGTCCTCCTGCCATAGGCTTAGACCCACTATTCGACCCATTTTGCATATGGGGAAATGAGATGTCCATGAATATCAGTCAAGTCAAGAAACTCAGAAAGATTGTTAGCATGGAGAAACTTGCGACGAATAACAACAAGATTTTTGTTTACACAATGAAGAAGACATCAGTCAACTATAGGATGCTACTAACTTTTTTACCTTGTTTTTACCCCTTGCGTCATTTCAAAATGTATAACATCGATTTATGCATATCTTTCTTTTCAGTACTTTTCAAAGCAGTTCACTGATGATTACCTCTCAAACCATCTGCATGGTCAAGAGGCGAGTAAGGTATTCATTCAGAACCCACGGTACAATATTGAAGTCTTGCTGAAGAGGACGAAGGTTGGGCGGGCAGTTATCCATAGCCATTATCCTAAAGTTACAAGGACATTCAACATCACTAAAGGCTCAATATTTGCCTTCCGCTTCTGTAGTTTCCCAGATGAGATTTATTTGTCTATTTACCGTGTATGATGCTACTTTCCAAAGGTTTTTGATGTTGCATGTGAAACTTGGTGTTGTTGTGTAATGTTGCAACTGAGTGCCAAAGCTATCTGATGTAATTCGATTATGAAATCCTGGTTGCTATTATACGGATATGAATATCTAGTGTGTTTTATAAGAAATATCAATTTGATTAGTACATGGATTATCAATAATAGGCTAATTACCCTGCTTATTTGGGTTTTCTATTGTAGACGGTTACTCAGACAGCACCGTGGGCGATGAGCTCAAACAACCCGCATGGTTTCTAGAAAGTAGGCATGTTCGATCAACTAACAATCACACACGGCTTCCGGCAGAGAACTGTTTGCGTTAGGCCACCTGGCACAAACGTTTCCACACAAAAAACTGTGTGTGATATACATACGAACGAAAATGTTTTTTTGGGATTCACCGTGTGGGATGTACATACGAATGGAAACAAATGGGTTTCGATGCCCCGCCAGATCGCACACGAGCTCATTTTGCCCCAACCTATGTGTCAGGAGGGCCTATCCTCGATGAGTTTCTGGGTCATGTGGGAAGGACCCCTCTATCGCCCACACTCACTTGGCGACGGTTCCAAACGTTGTCGCGGAAAGGGGTTACAAACCGTTTGTATAGCATGTTGCTGCACTAGTATAGTGAGAGTGCTTATAATCCATAGACTTGACATTAGTTATAAGGAACTCACATACCTATTGTAAAATATTTATTAGCCCTCGAAGCAAACTACTACTATGCATGCCCCTAGGGGGGAGGTTAGTAGGAGTTAACCATCGCGCGCCCGACCTTCACACAAAGGTAAATAATCAAGACACAAGCATTTCGTTTTGGTTACACTTTTTGAAGACCATACGTGCATGCTACGGGAATCACGAACCTTAGCACAATTATTTTCTCTACCCTACAATTTACTACAAGCATGATTCTAATATTACCATCCTCATATCTCAAAATGATCACACTTGTCATATGGAAGTTTTTATTATACCTCCATTGGATATCTATTATATTAGGACTAAATTCATAACCCAAGCTAATTACCATGTTGTTTTAGAGACTCTTAAAATAATATAAGTGAAGCAAGAGAGTTCAATAATTTTTATAAAATAAAATCACCAACGTGCTCTAAAAAGATATAAGTGAAGCACTAGAGCAAAATTGCCAAGTTCAGAAGATATAAGTGAAGCACATAGAGTATTCTAATAAATCATGATTGAAGTGTGTCTCTCATAAAAGGTGTGTACAGCAAGGATGATTGTGTTGACAAAAGATTTTGGCACGGTCAAGAACTTAATTAACATGGCCTCAAATGGAAAAGTTCTCAAAGTGAGAAAGTTTCGTATCATCAATAGGATAAACTTTGATATTTGGGTCATAGCCATCTGGTCTTATCTCTAAGGCCCAAGTTGTGTTTGAAGTACTGAGATTTTGTATCCAGAACACTATTCGGCTGATTACACCGCCAAGATGGCGTCAAATGAGAAAATATTATATACTAATTGTCTTCGTCTCGTCGAAACGATCGATTTTGATATAACAATCGTACCAATCCGAGACCGTATGTAAAAGTTACAGCCACCTGAGTGCAGCCCTGTCACGGGGCAAAAGTGGCGCGCCCCATCAGACACGCATCTGATGGGTAGCGCGAGTAACGGTCTGTTTTGCGCGAGCGAATCGTCCCTGAAGATGTCCTCGAATCGAAAAACGTTCAACGGGAAAGTTGTTCGTCTCTTCGAAACGGTCAAATATACTACTGGGCGCAACTTCATCCAAGGTCATTTGTGGCCTGTGGCAGCTAAAAACAAAACTGATGTTTCAGACTTACCTAAATCCAAGTTCGGTTAATTTTGGAAAGATTTGGACGTGATTTGGAGTCCTTTTCTTGAATGGGAGTCCATCCGCCTCTTATATACCTAAGGGGTGACGGCTGATTAAACAACACACAATCGATCAAATCATCTACCACTTTTTATCTTTTATCTTTTCTCCTTAACCCTAGTTCTTCTTCTTCCTCGTTCTTCGTCTGTTCTTCTTGTTGCAGGGAGGCGAACCTCGAGGCCCTAGGGGCGATCAGGTCGACCAAGGGCAGCCCATAGCCGCCGCGCGCCCTGACGGGGTCCCTCCCGGTGCGTGGGGTTTTGGGTCTTCAAAAGCACTCGCCAGATTGCTTGCCTACCGCGCTTCCGACGGGTCTCCTTCGACGTGAGCTGCGGTGCATCACCCCCGACGTCGAGGGTACACGGTGGCATGTTCATGTGCGAACACACTTTTTGTCGACTCCGCTGGGGACGAAGCTTTGAACGGTCTCCGGTTTGTTCTTGCTACAAGAGATCGTCATCTAGGGTTTGCGATCTACAAAGGTAATATGAATACACAATTCACATATGTAGACGCAAATAATGCATATGCTGTTGCTAGATCATCTAATGAGCATAATGTATCGGCTAGCACTAGCTTTATCAATCATGCATCTAATTATGTGAAAGAGTCGATGCAACAAAATCTTCATGCTTCTACTTCATATAATTTTAGCAACATGCAACATATGTATTCCAACTCCCATGCATCGGCAACCCCAGAAATGCATATGTCGATGAATAACATGATGAGTTCGGTTAATCAAGTTGAAACACCTCACATAGGAACTTCTGATAGTATGCAACAAAGTGTTTCACCTTTTTATCCATCGACAACTAGCTTGCAATATGTTAATACAAACATGCCAGTGGATAGAGGAATTGGCCATGCTACTACTAGTTATCCGGCCAATTACCCTCAACCATCATATGCTACACCTCATGCTACTAATGTTTTGGCACCATATGCAACTATAGGTATTCATAATTCAGCTTCGCACCTTCACGCTAATAGCCGAATAACTGAAAATTCTATAGGACCGTATGTGTCTTCACCTAGTACCATAGCATACAATGTTTCCCCTGCACAATTACAGAATTCGGGCGACACGTCGTTACCAAAAGAGTCTAAAAGTGTCAGGGGCAATTCTATCCAGATTGGGTCATGAAGAAAAATCTTACATCTTTTCGGGACGAATGCAATGTTGTTCTAAGTGAATTAATAAAAGAGGGAAAGCCTATTAATTCTATTGCAATACAAGCTAGATTATGCCAAAAAGAGAAAGCATTGAGTGTTGATAGAATTATCAAAAAGAGTGGTGATTCAGATAACAAAGTTAATTTGGTTATTGAAAAGACTGAATCAAATATTAGTATACCGAATCTATTCTAGAAAAAGAGGACGACAAGATGTTGGGGAGCTTTTCGAAAGAGGAACAAGATATCATTCAAGTAATGCAACCATCATGCTCTACCAACGTATTTGAAGAGGTATGTCTAGTAAGTAATTTACCTATCTTCCGATTTGGTCGCAACTTTATTGTTGATTGTTCTATAAGAAAAATTCTCATAAATAGCTTTGCAAGACCAATGAAGAAGGGTAATTTACTTGTTAGCAACAAAATTGTTATAGAGCATATCGGCCAATATATTGTGCCATTTATAAAGACCGATAGTGACTTATGATTGCAGCAAAAGTTTTCCCTATTGCTTTATCAAAATTTCGTATCTAATTGGGTAGCTTTGCTTGTTTCATACTTGGCATGCACTTGGTCTCAATTGAGACAGATATGTTCTAACTATTTTGATTTCAGAAATTTAAAGCCAAGGATAAATTATATTGAGAAAACCGATGCTAGTATAATATCTTTTTCAAATACGTCGGAGGTAGAGAGCAAAACGCAATGCATAGCCGAATTGGGTGATGTAAAATCTGAACCATTCATTTGCTTAACTCCAAAGCCGTTCTCATAGCAAGTTCAAGCACGTGTGATCAAATATTTGATTTCTTGCTAAGAAATAATTATATCAGAATTCTAGATCACCATGTTAAGCTATCAATTCAAGGACGAATGTATTGTATGTTGCATAATTTGTTTAAACATAATTTTGACGATTGCAATATGTTTCATCAACTAGTTGAATCGGACATTAATAAAGGACGATTGAGATTTGTTGAAACACCAAAGGATGACCAGTCTATTCCGATTGGTCCTGATGGCAAAAAGTTTTTGTATCGGCTTCTTCTAGCTGATTCATTAAATAATGGCAAGGAAAACACAGTGGATGATGGGATCAAATTTTCAAGTAAAGAAGTTGTTCAAGAGCACAATGAAGATATTCTTGAAGGCGGGAATTCCATCAAGGTTGAACAGAATACGCCAAGTACTGGGGGGCAACAAGAAAATTCAAAGATCGGTGCAAGCACAACCGAAGAAATAAAAGGCCGAGGTAAGCACAAAGGTAAAAAGCTAAAAGTCACTTTCGCGCAGCTATTGGAAAAATACCATAAGATGAGTGAAGAGAAAAGTGCTTATCGGCCAAGTAATTCAAAAGCATCAAGATCACCCCCTATGAGCAAATATGAAGATCGGTATTGGCAAAATGAAAATTTTAATGCAACATATCCGTATCCTTAATTTGGGCCGCCAATGCCAATGTCGTGGATGCCTCCCTATGCTCATATAGATCCATATCCATCATGGGACAGGTACAATACAAGGGCACATTCTCCATCTTATTTTAGACCATCTCAGCAATATTGTGCAGCTCCGAGAAGATCGACATTTGAACAATCACATGTCAAAGGCCGTTTCAATCATAAGGAATCGGTCCGGAGTTCAAGGAAGATGAAAGAGATGGTTATACAAGTATGTCGACTTAAAAATGATGGTCGCAAGAGTGCCAATTCAGATTTGATCTTAAAGGATAAAGAGCCAATTAAAGTGTTGACATTGGCTACAAAAGGCAATGAGATGGAGCAATCAATTATCGAGAATCAAAGTGCCAAATCTGAAGTAAAGAAGTTGAAGGTGCACAAGGTAAAACAAGAATTGTCATTAGTTCAAAAAAATCACAGCCGGGGCGCCCACTCGGCTTATCATATTGGCAAAAGAAGAAATTACAAAAACTTAGTGCACAAGAACTGGAAGAAAGGAACATGGCATGGGTTCCCAAAGGAAGTACTATAAATAAAAATTATGTGCAAGCTTCCATTACAAGAATTGCGGCAAATGTGAATAAGGAAAAGAGTGAAAACTATGAAGGACCAAGCCGGAGGTTTTAACATCTTCGGTCCACACATTATCAATATTCTTCAACTATGCCATTAATGCCTATGACATGCAGTTCGTCATTAGGTATGATCGGTTATCCTCAATGGGTTTATTTTAATCCATGGATGCAATATAATTTATTACATCATGAAAGGGTATTACCAAATCATCATACATTCGATTAGCTTCACTCTTGTTGCTAATTTAAATGGCCGATATAGAATTATCGCCCTAAGCATAAACATGGCCGATATAGAAATTATTGCCCTAAGCACATAAAATGGCCGATGGAGTGTTGACATCATCCTTAGAAAAAGCAACATGCAAGTTATTTTTCGGCACACAAGTTTGCCAAAAAACAAGGGGGCATGTGTTAACACCAGATTTTGGCATGGTCAAGAACTTAATTAAGATTGCCTCAAATGGAAAAGTTCTTAAAGTGAGAAAGTTTCGTATCATCAAAAGGATAAACTTTGATATTTGGGCCCTAGCCATCTGGTCTTATCTCTAAGGCCGAAGTTGTGTTTGAAGTACTAAGATTTTGTATCCAGAACACTATTCGGCTGATTACACTCCCAACATGGCCTCAAATGTGAAAATATTATACATGAGTTGTCTTTGCCTCGTCGAAAAGATCAATTTTGATATAAAAATCATATCAATCTGAGGTCGTATGTAAAAGTTAATGCCACCTGAGTGCGGACCTGTCACGGGGCAAAAGTGGAGCGCCCCATCAGACACACGTCTCATGGGTAGCGAGAGTAACAACCTATTTTGCGTGAGCGACCCGGCCCTGAAGATGGCCTCGAATCGAAAAATGTTCAACACAAAAGTTTTTCGTCTCGTCGAAACGGTCAAATTTACTTTTGGGCTCCTCTTCATCCGAGGTCGTTTGTGGCATGTGGTAGCTAAAAACCTAACTGATGTTCCTGACTTACCTAAATTCGAGTTCGATTAATTTTGGAAAGATTTGGACGTGATTTGGAGTCCTTTTCTTGAACGGGAAGTCCATCCGCCTCTTATATACCTAAGGGGTGATGGCCGATTGAACAACACACAATCGATCAAATCATCTACCACTTTTTATCTTTTATCTTTTCTCCTTAACCCTAGTTCTTCTTCTTCCTCGTTCTTCGTCTGTTCTTCTTGTTGCAGGGCGGCGAACCTCGAGGCCCTAGGGGTGATCAGGTCGATCTAGGGCAGCCCATAGCCGCCGCGCGCCCTGACGGGGTCCCTCCCGGGTGCGTGAGGTTTCGGGTCTTCAAAAGCACCCACCGGATTGCTTGCATACCGCGCTTCCTACGGGTCTCCTTTGACGTGAGCTGCGGTGCATCACCCTCGGCATCGAGGGTACATGGTGACATGTTCGTGTGCGAACAGATTGTGACAAACTAAAAAGCAAAGAATCATATCATACAAGACGCTCCAAGCAAAACACATATCATGTAGTGAATAAAAATATAGCCTCAAGTAAAGTTACCAATTGATGAAGACGAAAGAGGGGATGCCTTCCCGGGGCATCCCCAAGCTTAGGCTCTTGGCGGTCCTAGAATTTTACCTTGGGGTGTCTTGGGCATCCCCAAGCTTAGGCTTTTTCCACTCCTTATTCCATAGTCCATCAAATCCTTACCCAAAACTTGAAAACTTCACAACACAAAACTCAACAGAAATATCGTGAGCTCCGTTAGTAAAACGAAGCAAATAACCACTCAAGGTACTGTTGTGATATTATTTTTATTTTATATTGGTGTAGTACCTACTATATTCCAACTTTTCCATGGTTCATACCCCCCGATACTAGCCATAGATGCATCAAAATAAGCAAACAACGCATAGAAAATAGAATCTGTCAAAAACATAATAGTCTGTAGAAATCTGAAAACTTCGCATACTTCTGTAACTCTAAAAATTCTGAAAAATTAGGATGACGTGAGGAATTTGTATATCAAGGTTTTGTAAAAATTTCATAAGGTTTTGACATTCCAATGAATTATTGAATTGTCTACACTAGGCGCAAACTTTTCTGTTTTTCAGCAAAATCAAATCAACGATCACCGAAGCCATCCCAAAGGTCTTACTTGGCTCAAACACTAATTAAAATACCAAAACACAATTACTACAGAAGTAATAATTGTGAAACTTGCAAAAAAACAAAAGGTAAAAAAGCAAAAATAAAATTGGGTTGCCTCCCAACAAGCGCTATTGTTTAACGCCCTTAGCTAGGCATAAAACGCAAATAGATCTAGGTATTATCATCTTGTATGCAACTCTTTTCTCATAAAATCTTCCAAAACTTGTCGTAACAATTCTTTCATTTCCTTTATTTCCCTCCTAGTACAAGAACTTAGATCATGAAAAGGACTTTGATTGGTAATTTTAATATTCATAAACCCATAGTCGATATCATCACCACGTGTATCATCATATAAAATGTGTAACTCGTTTCTAATGGGTTCCTTCATCATTTTATTCAACCAATTCCTATCAAATCCTTCATTATTCCCCTAGTTATCCAACCAAATTCTTCAAAGGCTTAAAGATACAAATATTGAGATATTTCTGAATGGGGTACTTTTCTCCTATGATTTTCACTATACGACTGATAATCTCTAGATTCCAAACTACGCATAGTCTCTTTATCATGAAGGATATCTATAATTGGAGGGTGTTCGACATCCTTTTTATAGAAAGCAAAAAATATCCCTAGCTTCTTGTATTATAAAATCAAATTCACGCACAAGGATATTAGTGGCAATCTTTTTAGCTATTGGATGATTAATATTCTAAAGCTCATAAAACACCAATTGCAAAGCAGGATGAAGATGCACAAATTTTCTTTCTAATTTCTCAACGAGCATAACAATAGCATCTGCATAACAATTTGTATCAAAAAGAATAGATCTTTTATTAACAGGCAACGGTCCGGTACAATCAAAGAATTCTTGGATAATACTATTTCCAATAATATTTCCACCCCCACGCGAAAACTTTTTGTTTTGTAGTTAGGAGGGGTTTCTCTATGCTCTGAAGGACAAGATTCAAGTTCTTCCTCAAGATTTTCAACGATAGTTTCCATAGTTTCAGACTTGGCGGCAACAAACAAAACCAGCAAATGGGCGAGTGAAGAAGATGAACGGAAAAAGGGCGAAGAAAAGGCAAATCTTTTCGAAAATTGTTTTAGAAGTGGGGGAGAGGAAAACGAGAGGCGAATGGCAAATAAAGTAAGTGCAAGATATGAGAGTTTTATGAAGGGTACTTGGTATGTCTTGACTTGACGTAGATCTCCTCGGTAACGGCGCCAGAAATTCTTCCTGCTACGTCTTCAGCTTGCATTGGTTTTTCCCTTGAAGAGGTGATGCAGCAAAGTAGAGTAAGTATTTCCTCCAGTTTGAGAACCAATGTATCAATCCAGTAGGAGACTACGCATAAATCGCCAAATACCTGCACAAACAATCAAACAACTTGCACCCAACACAATAAAGGGGTTGTCAATCCCTTCATAGTTGCAAAAGTGAGATCTGATAGAGATAGATAACTTGTAAAGTAAATATTTTTGGGTCTTTTGGATTATAGATTGGAAAGTAAAAGATTGCAAAATATTAGATCAGAAACTTATAAGATGGAAAATAGAACCGGGGGCATAGGTTTCACTAGAGGCTTCTCTCATGATAGCAAGTATTACGGTGGGTAAACAAATTACTGCGAAGCAATTTATAGAAAAACACAAAGTTATGACAATATCTAAGGCAATGATCATGAATATATGCATCATGTATGTATCAAGTAGACCGACTCCTGCCTGCATCTACTACTATTACTCCACACATTGACTGAAAAGATTGTACATCTAGAGTATTAAGTTCATAAGAATAGAGTAACGCATTAAGTAAGATGACATGATGTAGCAGAATTAACTTAAGCAATATGATGAAAACCCATCTTGTTATCCTCGATGGCAACAATACAATATGGGTCATGTCCCCTACTGTCACTGGGATGGAGCACCACAAGATTGAACCCAAAGCAAATCACTTCTCCCATTGCAAGAAAACCCAATCTAGTTGGCCAAACCAAATGGATAGTTCAAAGAGAATTACTAAGATATCAAATCATGCATATAAAATTCAGAAGAGACTCAAATAATATTCATAGATAATCTGTTCATAAATCAACAATTCATCGGCCTGGCAAACACATCGCAAAAGAAGATTACATCAAATGCATCTCCAAGAACATCGATTAGAACATGGTATTGAGCATCAAATAGAGAGAAGAGGCCATCTAGCTACTAGTTATGCACCCGTAGGTCTGTGGTAAACTACTCACACTTCATCGGAAGGGCAATTGTGTTGATGCAGATGCTCTCCGTGGCCTAATCCCCCTCTGGCAGAGTACCGGAAATATCCTCCAGATGGGATTTCACGAAAACAGAAGATTACTGCGGCGGAAAAGTGGTTTCGATGGATGTTCTGATGTTTCTGGAATATATGTGAATTTATAGGCGGGAGAAGTAGGTCAGGGAGGCACAAGGGGCCCACAAGGTAGGGGGCATGCCCTACCCCCCAGGGCGCACCCTCCACCCTTGTGGCCACCTCGTAGATCCCCTCGCGCGTACTCCAAGTACTCTGGATGTCTTTTGGTCCAAGAAAAATCCTCGTAAAGTTTCGTTCCATTTGGACTCCGTTTGATATTCCTTTTCTGTGAAACTCAAAAACAAAGAAAAAACTGAAACTGGCACTAGGCTCTGGGTTAATAGGTTAGTCCCAAAAATAATATAAAATAGCTTATTAATGCATATAAAACTTGCAAAACAGATAATATAATAGCATGGAACAATAAAAAATTATAGAGACGTTGGAGACGTATCAGTAATTCTTTCTGATCAATCTATTGGGCTATTCCTATAAGTGTCACAAATAGCCCTAGAGTTCATACTAAAATAACATCACGTAACACACATCAATCAACCCTAATGTCACCTAGATACTCCATTGTCACCACAAGTATCCATGGGTCAATTATATGATATGCATCACACAATTTCAGATTCATAATATTAGATCCAACACAAAGAACTTCAAAGAGTATTGTCGTGGTACTAGGTCTGACAGTGAGAGTAGGGGGTACGTAGGAGGAGGCAAGGTCCTAGCTATGGCAAGGTTGTACACACGAGTTTTACAAGTTCAAGCCCCTCTCGCGGGAGGTAAAAGCCCTACGTCTCGATGCCTGGAGGCTGTCGACTAGAATATAGGTGTGTGTGTTACAGGGGGTGTGAACCCCTGTACCGGAGGAGGGGCTGGCTTATAGAGAGTGCGCCAGGACCCAGTTGCGCCACATTACAGAGGGCTCAATGTACATAAAGACAGGGCATTACTGATAATGCATGTAATAAGGAGCAGTAAAGGCCATTAAGACTACAGAGTGAATGCCCGACCGTTGCTAGCCTTGTGTGACCCTAGACCTTTTGTGCGTTGAGTGGTTTCTTGCATGGTCGAGTGACTTCATTCTGTCGAATGGAATTGGGATATCCGAGTGAGGTATCTAGTCGAGTGAATTGCTCTCTTTGGCCATTTCAGTCGGTATCTTCTATTATCCTTGGAACGTCTTTGATCTCAGGGCAATGACCTTGGGTAGGGTACCTAGGTCAGGCCTGTGACCCTAACCTAGGTCCATGGTATCATCAGTAGCCCCTGAATGGATTGAAGTCCCAGTGAAAAAGAGGGTTGAAGTTGATGCTGACCCGATTCAGGTGCCCCGAAGGCATCCTCTTTGAACCGGGGGATCGAGCTAACCCTTCAACCTCACTTCAGTCGCCTGGATCAATTCAAAAACCATCAAGTGAACTTTTGCGAGTAAATCTCGAGTGTCGATGAGGCACGAGGTTTTAGGCAGGGTTGGCTGCTCTGCGGTTCCTGGATTTTGCGGGATTCGAATTTTGGGGAAGCGCACGGGACAGAACGAGCCGCGGTAATCGGACCGGATATACACGGATGCCTCGATCTCCGCGCCGCCTTTTTCACCATGTATCGGGCGTGCGACTGTTGCGGGATTTGACAGGATTGCACGGGCCCACAAGTCAGTCACTCGACCGCTGGTCTATAAGAGGGTGTTGTGGACGATGTGCAGGCACTATGCACTTCATACTTCTTTTTCCTCCTCTGCATCTCCACCGCACCTCTGCCCCTCACCCATCAATGTTCCGCCTGCGCGCCGCTCGCCGCCATGGGCAAGGACAGGACGGCAGCCCTGGAGCACGCAAAGAAAGTGCCGGCGACGGGGAACGAAAAGAAGGTGAACCGGGGGTCGACGTCGAGAATTGGGTTGCCACCCGTCTGGATCCAGGGGGACTGGATCCGGTCTTTGATGCAACAGGAGGACATGGAGGAGCTGGTGGATGGGGCCTGATCGCCCATGAATCTTGGAGGTTACCAGGGGACGAGCTCGAGCTGCAGCCGTAGGAGAGCGAGTGCGTCCTCCTCGTGACCCACGTCGCCCGAGGTTTCTCTTTGCCTCCGCATCCTTTCTTTCGGATTTTTTTGAACTTCTATGACGCCCAGTTGCACCACTTTCCCCCCAACACTATCACATATATTGCTGCCTTCATCTCTCTGTGTGAGAATTTCTTGGGGTGTCGACCGCACTGGGGTCTGTTCAAACACATTTTCACCTAATCCAGATGTGCGACGGCCTGGGTATACAGACTAGGGGTAAGAGTACCTTTCCCACCATGACCCTTCTTGAGTCGGTGAGATGGTGGCAGTCGACCTGGTTCTACTGCAAGGATATTCTGACCCCAGGTCAGTCGACCGGTCTTCCTCCTTTCAACTTAGATCGAGTCAGTCAACCTCCCTCGTTGGTTATGAGTTGGGCTGAGAAAGTAGAAGTGGATATGTTGCTCGAGCGAGTGGTCCAGTTAGTCCGCGACGGTGTAACTTGGATGGACCTATTGGACGTATTTCTTGGTCGACGGATTCAGCCTCTCCAAGCCCGTATCATCCGATGTGGATGTACTCGGGCACCAATGACACCGCTCGGGTCCACCCGGAGGAGGTCACCGAGAACACGGTGGAACAGTGGTTGCGGAGCATCTCCGGGAACAAGGATAACCCCAGGGGGACTAGGAGAGTCCGTCCATTCGACACAGACCATGAGCCAGACAAGGTTTAACTTATGTTTCCGAGTGAATTTTCTGTTTCGATTTGCGGTTGTCTCTGAATCCAATTGATATTTGATCAACTCTTTGTTCTGTAGATTTATACTGAGATGTATTCGGTGCCCAATGGAGAGCAAGTCCAGGAGGGGCGGAGGGCATTGGTGAGGTCACCGACTGGAGGTTTGAAGAGGAGACCGACAAGGAGAGTGAGGACTCAAGCAATGATGACGAGGTCGAGTCGCTGCCTCGCATCGAGAGGCGCTATAAGCTGACCCACGACCCAGAAAGTGTGCGCGCCAAGACAGCTCCCTCCGGTGCTTAGGCACAGAAACACACTCGAACGACTTCACCCGATCCGACCAAAAAGGACCCGAAGCAGCCTAATGTCGCGACTTCAAAACCTCAGAAGGCTCTGCCCAAGATCAATGTGGACGTTACAATTGCTTCCACGTGAGTGTCATTCTTCCATGTTCTTCTCTTGTTCTAGAGATCTTACATATCTTGCCGATTCATCTGTCTATTTGACCGAGTGAGTTCTGAAACTTCTAGTGTTGCCGCTTCTGGGACCTCCATGGAGATTGACAAGGGCCACGATGATGAGGAGACTACGACCGTGGTGACTTCCAGTGCAGGTACAACTCTTCGGCATGTTTTGATTTTGCTGACTGCTTCGTCCGTCGACCAAATATTTTTCTTGGTCGAATGTCTTGCGGCACCACCCAACGTTATTGACCTGTCGGATGATGATGATGAGTATGTAGAAGTGCCTCGGAGGATCATAGGAAGGAGGGGCAGGAAGGGGCATGTTGCCTCAGACGCTCAGCCACAGGGTGACTCAATTCAGGCAACTGTTTCTTTTGTCGTTCCTGTGTTGATTGTTCGTCCTTTCGCGTCGACTGTCCAAGTTGTTGCCTCGCCCGTGCAACCCCAAGCTTTGGATCCTCTGGCTGCTCCAACTGCTCCATCGTCTTCGCTCTTTGCTGCCCACCATGTCCCGGAGGACCCAGTGAATGCAGCTAAGGAAGCTATCGCCAAGCAGGTCTGATGATTGAGCAGACGAGGTTAGCGTATGAGGCCAGCATGGCTGCTTATAATGCCAGTTCAGCTCTTTGGACCAATGTCCAGGTGATTCTTTTTCCGACTGAGTGTTGTTCTGCTAGGATATTCTACCTGAAAATTGTTGCTTTGTTCGTAAGATGATGTCCGTGGATGAGCGTTTGAAACTTGAGATTATCCTTGTTTCATTCGCACACCCACTAGGTGGTCTAGCTTCTGTTATGCAAGTCTTGTTCTTCAATCGACCCGGCTACGTCGATTGAACCAGTGGGGGCACGCAGATTTCACCCACTGGGTGTAGTCCCCGAGACCATGGTCGACTGCGGGGAGTCGGATGTGGTCTAAGAACTAATGATGTTGCTGTCTTTTTTTCTACCACTCACACTGGACGGATCGAGTCGAGTGGGAACCAGTGGGGGCACGCCAAGTGCACCCACTGGTTGTAGTCCCCGAGACTGTCGTCGACTACGGGCAGTCGGCCGTGGTCTAAGAACAAATGTACTCCCTCCGTCTGAAAAAACTTGTCCCTCAAATGGATGTATCTTGCACCAAGTTAGTGCTTGACACATCCATTTGAGGGACAAGCTTGGGACAAGCTTTTTCGGACGGAGGGAGTAGCTCTTTTTTTACTCCTTCCACTCGTACTGGACGGATCAAGTCGAGTGGGAACCAGTGGGGGCACGCCAAGTGCACCCACTGGGTGTAGTCCCCGAGGCTGTTGTTGAGTGTTTCACTCAACAATAGTCTTAGAACTCTTTTGGTGTAACAATTCGCTCTCTGCACTTCTTCGAGTGGAAACAAATATCTTTATCCTTGTCGACTGATTTGTCTTTCTTGTTGAGTGTAGAAATCTTGTGAGTTCGGAGCTCAGTTTGCGGATCTTGAGAATAAGTAGATCCAACTCAATCTTGATCTGGGACTGGCCAGGGAGAACTTGCAGAAAGCTAGAGATGAAGCATCCGGTATGAAAGGTATAGAACCTGTCGACTGTATTTGAATGAGTGTGTCTAGTGAAAAGCAGGTCACTTCAGGCTCATCTGTCCAACATTATATCTTGAGGGTCAAACGAAGAAAGCCTTGGAACAAAAGGATCTCGACTTGGCGGCGGCACGGCAGAAGGCACAGGAAAAGACCGAACTTGCTGACCGGAAGTTGGCTTCAGTCAGCAAGTTGGAAGAAGAGAATGCAAATCTGAAGATTGCCCTCGACGAAGCCAATAGAGAAGTGACGCGACTGAAGAAGGATAAGCTGGATCTAGATGACAAGGTTGGAGACCTCACCTAGAAGAGGGATGAGCTGGAGACTTATCTGGGAGGTCTTGCCAAAAAGATGTTCCTCATGCTCGAAGGTATCTTCCTTTATCCGACTGAATCATAACAGTCGACTCACCGTCCAACTGTCGACTCACCATATCTCTATACGTGTAGAATTCAGCCAAAACTTTGAGGAAGAGACTGGATGGATCGAGACGGGTCTGGATCCTGCCAATTCTCTTGTCAAGGATGAGGTTGCGATGAACGTCTTGCGGCTGGAATCTCGTCTTGCCAGCGCCACTGGTTATCTTGCACGGCTGAAGGCGGTGATGTCGCGGATTGACACGACGATATGGCGGGGAATGGTGCTCGAAAACGACCTCGAGTCTCTGATGACTCGGCTTAATGAGATCCCCGGTCAAGTGCAGGAATGGAAGAAGTCATCAGCTCGGTGTGGCGCTGACGTGGCACTGTCTCTTGTCCGTGTCCATTGCAAGGATGTCAAGTAAGAAAGGTTGGTGGCTCTCAAGGTTGCCAATACCAAGAAGCTTCAATTCCAGTCATTCATGGAGACTTTCCTCAACGCCGCCACTCGCATTCCTGACGGAATCGACCTGGACAAATATGTCGCGCCCTCAAACCCTCCTTCTCCTAAGGATTGAACAAACTTTATGCCCTAATTCAATTTGCCTCGAAATGCCGAGTGGTTTTGTAACCGTTAAACTCTTTCGGGCTTGATGCCCGAGTACTACCGCCCGAACCTTGAGGCATTTATCTGAACTTGGTTTCCTTTGGAATATGTTTGCTTTGCTTCTGCTCTTATCGAATCTTTTGGTTCTGAATGGACAATGTACTTATGGTGCAGCTCGGAGGGCCAAGGTACATTGTACTTATGGTGCAGCTCGGAGTGCTACCAAGTCCTCGAGTGAGAGGGTTGCTCTTCACTCGGAGTGTTTTCGAATACTTAGGCGAGTACGGGGTCGCGGCTAAGCCCCCGAGTGAGAGGGTTGCTCTTCACTCAGAGTGTTTTTGAATACTTAGGCGAGTATGGGGTCGCGGCTAAGCCCCTGAGTGAGAGGGTTGCTCTTCACTCAGAGTGCTTTCGAAACTTACGTGATTACGAGATCGCAGCTAAGCCCCGAGTGAGAGGGTTGCTCTTCACTCAGAGTGTTTTTGAAACTTAAACGATTGCGGGGTCACAGCTAAGCCCCCGAGTGAGAGG
>LR738710.1:193332550-193374224 GCA_902687465.1 Secale cereale | reverse complement strand
TCTTCACTTAGAGTGTTTTCAGAACTTAGGTGATTACGAGATCGCAGCTAAGCCATCGAGTGAGAGGGTTGCTCTTCACTCGGAGTGTTTTCAAAACTTAGGCGATTACGGGGTCGTAGCTAATCCCCCGAGTGAGAGGGTTTCTCTTCACTCAAAGTGTTTTCGAAACTTAGGCGATTACGGGATCACAGCTAAGCCCTCGAGTGAGAGGGTTGCTCTCCACTAGGACTGTTTTCGAAACTTAGGGGATTACGGGGTCGCAGCTAAGCCCCCGAGTGAGAGGGTTGATCTTCACTTGGAGTGTTTTTTTTAAACTTAGGTGAATCGGATTCGCGGCTAAGCCACCCACTAGGGGATTTGAACACATGTGTCTTTGGAACAACAATCATTATGATACTGCCACAAACTTGTCTTTGAAAAGCATAATGAAGGATTCTTATTACAACTCGTCTGTTTGAGTGCTTAAGTGTAAAAGCGGCGGAGCAGATCCGCATTCCATGAGCATGGCTCATCTATTTTCTTGGCCACGTTGTAGAGGTGATACACCCCGTTGTGGTGCACATTGGTGATGATGAAGGGGACCTCCCAGGCCGGAGCAAGCTTGTGAGGTCGTTTCTGTCGTACTTGGAGCACAAGATCTCCTTCCTGGAATGCTCGACCTTGGACATTGCGGGCGTGGAATCGACGCAGGTCTTGTTGGTATATGGTCAACCAGATAAGAGCCATCTCGCGCTCTTCCTCCAGGAGGTTGATAACCCACAAGTGTAGGGGATCCAACAGTTTTCGAGGGTAAAGTGTTCAACCCAAATTTATTGATTCGACACAAGGGGAGCCAAAGAATACTCTCAAGCATTAGCAGTTCAGTTGTCAATTCAACCACACCCGAAAACTTAGTATCTGCAGCAAGGTAATTTAGTAGCAAGGTAATATGGGAGTGATGGTAATGGTAGCAAAAGTAGCGATAATAATTTTGTAGTGATTGTAACAGAAGCAGCGGAAAAGTAAATAAGCAACAAAAAATATGTGAAAAGCTCGTAGGCATTGGATCAATGATGAAAAATTACGTCGGATGCGATTCCTCATGTAATAGTTATAACATAGGGTGACACAGAACTAGCTCCAGTTCATCAATGTAATGTAGGCATGTATTCCGAATATAGTCAGACGTGCTTATGGGAAAGAACTTGCATGACAACTTTTGTCCTACCCTCCCGTGGCAGCGAGGTCCTATTAGAAACTAAGGGATATTAAGGCCTCCTTTTAATAGAGTACCGGACCAAAGCATTCACACATAGTGAATACATGAACTCCTCAAACTACAGTCATCACCGGGAGTGGTCCCGATTATTGTCACTTCGGGGTTGCCGGATCATAACACATAGTAGGTGACTATTGACTTGCAACATAGGATCAAGAACACACATATATTCATGAAAACATAATAGGTTCAGATCTGTAATCACAGCATTCGGTCCCTAGTGACAAGCATTAAGCATGGCAAAGTCATAGCAATATCAATCTTAGAACATAGTGGATACTAGGGATCAAACCCTAACAAAACTAACTCGATTACATGGTAAATCTCATCCAACCCATCACTGTCCAGCAAGCCTACGCTGGCATTATTCATGCACGGTGGTGGCATCATGGATTGGTGATGGAGGAAGGTTGATGATGACGACGGCGACGATCTCCACTCTCCGGAGCCCCGAACGGACTCCAGATTAGCCCTCCCGAGAGAGATTAGGGCTAGGCGGCGGCTTCGTGTCGTAAAACATGATAAATTCCTTCTCTCTGAGTTTTTTCTCCCCGAAAGTGAATATATGGAGTCGGGGGAGACATCGGTGGAGCAATAGGGGGCCCACGACGCAGGGGGCGCGCCCCCAGCCTCATGGACAAGGTGTGGGCCCCCTGGTCTGGTTCTTTCCGCGGATGTTTTTTATATATTCCAAAATAAATCTCCGTTGATTTTCAGGTCATTCTGGGAACTTTTATTTTCAGTCCGGGTTAGTTCCATTCAAATCATGCAAGTTAGAGTCCAAAACAAGGGCAAAAGTGTTTGGAAAAGTAGATACGTTGGAGACGTATCAATTCCCCCAAGCTTAAACCTTTGTTTGTCCTCAAGAAATTCAGTTGATAAACTGAAAGTGATAAAGAAAAACTTTGACAAACTCTATTTGCTCTTGTTGTTGTAAATATGTAAGGCCAACATTCAAGTTTTCTGCAAAGATCATGAACTAACCACATTCACAATATCTTTCAGGTCTCATGTCTACTCATATCAATGGCTTAATCAACTAAAGAGCAATAATAATAAATCTCGGATGACAACCCTTTCTCGAAACAATCATAATATGATATAACAAGATGGTATCTCGCTAGCCCTTTCTGAGACCGCAAAACATAAATGCAGAGCACCTTTGAAGATCAAGGACTGATTAGAGATTGTAATTCATGGTAAAAGAGATCCAGTCACAATCATACTCAATGCAAATTAATAGCAATACATGCAAATGACAGTGGTGCTCTCCAACCGGTGCTCTTTAATAAGAGGATGATGACTCAACATACAAGTAAATAGATAGGCCCTTCATAGAGGGAAGCAGGGATTTGTAGAGGTGCCAGAGCTCGATTTTGAAATAGAGATGAATAATATTTTGAGCGGTATACTTTCATTGTCAACATAACAACCAAGAGATATCGATATCTTCCATGCTACAGACATTATAGGCGGTTCCCAAACAGAATTGTAAAGTTTATACTCCCCCAACCACCAACAAGCACACTCCACGGCTGACCTGAAACAACGGGTGCCGTCCAAACCAGCAACAGCCCTGGGGGAGTTTTGTTTAATTATTATGATTTGAGCATCGGACTGGGCATCCCGATTACCAGCCATTTTCTCATGAATGATGAGCGGAGTCCACTCATCGTGAGAATAACCCACCTATCATGGAAGATATAGACAGCCCTAGTTGATACATGAGCTGTTCGAGCATACAAAACATAATTTTATTTGAAGGTTTAGTGTTTGGCAGATACAAATTTACTTGGAACGGCAGGTAGATACCCTATATAGGAAGGTATGGTGGACTCATGTGGAATAACTTCGAGGTTTATGGAAGTGGATGCACGAGCAGTATTCCCGCTTAGTACAGGTGAAGGCTAGAAAGAGACTGGGAAGCTACCAGCTAGATAGCGACAACAGTCATGAATATGCATTAAAATTAATCAACAATGAATGCAAGCATGAGGAGGATATAAATCACCATGGACATAAATATCGTGGAGGCTATGTTGATTTTGTTTCAAATACATGCATGAACATGTGCCAAGTCAAACCACTTGAATCGTTCAAAGGAGGATACCACCCCATCCTACCACATCACAACTGTTTTAATATCATGTTGGCACGCAAGGTAAACCATTATAAACTCCTAGCTAATTAAGCATGGCATGAGCAGCTATGATCTCTAATTGTCATTGCAAGCATGTTTCATTCATAATGGGCTGAATCAGGAACAAAGAACTATCATATTTACAAAGACAAGAGAGGTTGAGTTCATACCAGCTTTTCTCATCTCAATCAGTTCATCATATATCGTCATTATTGCCTTTCACTCGCACAACCGAACGGTGTGGGTAATAATAATAGTGCACATGCATTGGACTAAGCTGGACTCTGCAAGAATTTAATACAAGAGAGAAGACAAAGTAATGTGGCTCATGGTTAATTCAACAGTAATGCATATAAGAGCCACTAAACATTTTCATCATGGTCTTCTCCTCTTGACCCCCAAAGAAAAGAAAAGAAACTATTTACATGGGAAAGCTCCCGACAAGCAAAACAAGAACGAGAAATCTTTTTGGGTTTTCTTTTAATTACTACCACTACAGGCATGAAAAGTAAACTAGCTAAAAAGCTACAACTATTTTTTTTTGTTTTTCTTAAGGTTTTTCTAACACACAAGAAAAATACTCAGAAAAGAAATGAAACTATCATGTATGGTACAATGAAAAAGTATGAGCACCGACTACTGGAATAAGTGTGTGAACATGAATGTAATGTCGGTGAGAAATACGTACTCCCCCAAGCTTAGGCTTTTGGGCTAAGTTGGTCTATTGCCACGGATCAAAGCTACTCTCTCCAGTGCATGGAGGAGCATCCTCTGGGTGCCACTAGTTGGCAATCTCATCCGGATCCCGCCGATAAACCGACTGCCGGTAAGGGTCAAGTGGTGGTTCCGGTTCCGGCTTTGAAGCTTGTACCTGGCTCCAGTACGCATAGAAGACATCCGGCAAAACGAGGTACGGGCCTGAAAATAGATCAAATAGAGATGGTGCAGGCAAAGTAATAACCTCACAATATTTTTCATCAAACATCAATTTATACTTAAGCAACTTTTTTCTTATCTTTAACAGTAAAATCATATGCTATCATACTCTTATAATCTAGAAAAGTCGAGGCCAGCAACGTTTCTTCCTTCTCATGATGCCTAATAGGTATTCTAAAGTGTTCAGCAAGGCATGAAGCAAAGATACCTCCAAAGATGGGATCCTTTGTGCGGTTCAGACTTAATCGTTCAGCAACAACAGCACCCAAGCTAAAAGTTGTGTCTTGAAACAAGGCATGGCGCAAAATAACAATATCAGGGGCACTAAGATTTCCACTGTTCTCGTGACCAATTAAGCATCTACTGGCAAATATCGCAAAGTAGCGTAGAACAGGAAAATGTATACTGGTAATTCTTGCCCCTGAAACTTGCCTCGTTTCCCCTACAGCTATCATGTCGATAAACCCCTCAACATCCTTACTATGTGGTTCCTCTAGACTACCAGTAAAGGGTATCTTACATACTTGAAAAAATTCATAGAATGACATCTCCTTAACCTCATCATATAAATGAAACTCCACTGAAGGTGGTGATTTCTTAGCATGAAAATGAAAGTTTTGCGTGAAAATATTAGTGAGCAAGAGATACTATTCACGCTGGTCTTGGAGGAAGTCGGTGAGGCCTGCATTCTCCGCCAAATAATAAAAGTCTTTATAAATCCCGTCGGCTTCCAATAACTCATTGCAAGGCCAATCACATGGCCGAACTTCCGCAGTGCGAGAAAGATTGTATTTGGGCTTCTTATTCTCTTCTTCTGCTTATCCTTTGAGCTTTAACTAGAAGAACCTCTCATCAATCTCCTTATCATTTTCTTCCTCTGAAAATTTCTGAAATTTTTAGTGACTCCAAATAAAATTGAACCAAACTCAACAAGATTGATAGCAACTACTCCTACAAGTGCCTAGAGACTATATCATGCATTAGAACTACTTGGGACCTCATAAATTTGAAATGCAAGCTCAAGAACAGGGTCACCTAAGCAGCAAAAATTTGCAATGAATAAAGCACTAGAGCAAAAACTAATTGGACCATTGGAGGAGTCACATACCAAAGAACAATCTCCCCAAACCATTTTCTGAATTGAGCTTTGAGCAAGGAGATCAAAAATGGCAGCAAGATGAGCTAGAACTCGTGCTTGAGCTGGTTGGTCATTTTTTGAGAGGAAGGGGTGTGTGGGTGCTGGAGTAAGTGGAGGGGGCCATGTGGGGCCCACGAGGCAGGGGGCGCGCCCTGCACCCTCGTAGCCAGGTGCTGGCTCCCCCTGCTGTGTTCTGAGTGCCAAATATTCTCAAATATTCTGGAAAAAATCATATTTCATTTTCGGGGCATTTGGAGAACTTTTATTTTCAGGGTATTTTTTTATTGCACGGATAACTCGAAAACAGACAGAAAATACTATTTTTGCTTTATTTAATCTAATAAACAGGAAGTAAAATGAGGGTACAGAAAGTTGTGCTATCTAAATTCAACCATCTCATGCTCATCAAAAGGAATCCATTAACAAGGTTGATCAAGTCTTGTTAACAAACTCTTTCCGAATAACATGAAACTGGAGAATTTTTTAATAACAATAGGTTACCTCAATGGGGATATGCATGTCCCCAACAATAAGAATATCATATTTCTTCTTGATAGTAGGAAGAGGAAGTTCAAAACCTCCAATAGTAATCATTGAAATTTTTCCAATAGAATTGATACTGTGGACCTAAGATTGTTTCCTCAGAAAGTGTACCGTATGCTCATTACCATTAACATTTAAAGTGACATTGCCTTTGTTGCAATCAATAACAGCCCCTGCAATATTCAAAAAGGGTCTACCAAGGATAATAGACATAGTATCGTCCTCGGGGATATCAAAGATAACAAAGTCCGTCAAAATAGTAACATTCGCAACCACAACAGGCACATCCTCACAAATACCGACATGTATAGTAGTTGATTTATCGGCCATTTGCAAAGATACTTCAATAGGTGTCAACTTATTCAAATCAAGTCTACCATATAAAGAGAGAGGCATAACACTAACACCGGCTCCAAGATCACATAAAGTAGTTTTAACATAGTTTCTTGTAATGGAGCAAGGTATAGTGGGTACTCCTGGATCTCCTAGTTTCTTTGGTATTCCACCTTTAAAAGTATAATTTGCAAGCTTGGTGGAAATTTCAACTTCAGGTATCTTTCTTTTGTTGGTAATAATATCTTTCATATACTTAGCATAAGGATTTGTTTTAAGCATATTAGTCAAACGCATACGCAAAAACATAGGTCTAATCATTTCAGCAAAGCGCTCAAAATCCTCATCATCCTTTTTCTTAGATGGTTTAGGAGGAAAAGGAATGGGTTTCTGAACCCATGGTTCTCTTTCCTTACCGTGCTTCCTAGAAACAAAGTCTCTCTCTTATCATAACGTTGATTCTTTGATTGTGGGTTATCAAGATCAACAGCAGGTTCTAACTCTACATTATTGTCATTGCTAGGTTGAGCATCATCATGAACATCATCATTAACATTATCACTAGGTTCATGTTCATTACCAGATTGTGTTTCAACATCAGAGATAGAGATATCGCTGGGATTCTCAGGTGTGTCGGCTACAGGCTCACAAGAAGCATGCAAAGTCCTATGATTTTTCTTTTTCTTCTTCTTAGAAGAACTAGGTGCATCTACATTAGCTCTCTGAGAATCTTGCTCAATTCTCTTGGGGTGGCCTTCAGGATACAGAGGTTCCTGAGTCGTTTTACCACCTCTAGTCACAACTCTTATAGCATTATCATTTTTCTTACTGTCTAATTCATTGAGCAAATAATTTTGTGCTTTTAAGTACTTGTTCTACTTGAGTGGTAACCATAGAAGCATGTTTACTAATGAGTTTCAATTCACCTTTAACTCTAGACATATAATCACTCAAGCGTTCAATCATATAAGCATTACGTTGCAATTGTCTACCAACATAAGCATTGAAGTTTTCCGGTTTCACAATAAAATTTTCAAACTCATCTAAGCATTGGCTAGCAGACTTATAGTGAGGAATATCACATTCATCAAATCTATAAATAGAATTTACCTTTACTACCTGTGTCGGGTTATCCAGACCATGAATTTCTTCAATAGGTGGTAAATTCTTAACATCTTCAGCTTTAATACCTTTTTCATTCATAGATTTCTTTGCCTCTTGCATATCTTCAGGACTGAGAAATAGAATACCCCTTTTCTTCGGAGTTAACTTAGGGGTTGGTTTAGGAAGTGTCCAATTGTTTTCATTGGTCAACATATTATTCAAAAGCAATTCAGCTTGATCGGCAGTTCTTTCCCAAAAAACACAACCAGCGCAACTATCCAGGTGGTCTCTGGAAGCATCGGTTAGTCCATTATAAAAGACATCAAGTATTTCATTCTTCTGAAGAGGATGACCAGGCAAAGCATTAAGTAACCGGAGAAGCCTCCCCCAAGCTTGTGGGAGACTCTCTTCTTCAATTTGCACAAAATTATATATTTCCCGTAAGGCAGCTTGTTTCTTATGAGCGGGAAAATATTTAGCAGAGAAGTAATAAATCATATCCTGGGGACTACGCACACAACCAGGATCAAGAGAATTAAACCATGTCGTAGCATCACCCTTGAAAGAGAACGGAAATAACTTAAGGATATAGCAGTAATGAATTTTTTTCCACATTGGTGAATAGGGTGGCTATATCATTCAACTTAGTACGATGTGCCACGACAGTTTCAGATTCATAGGTATGGAAAGGATCAGATTCAACCGAAGTAATTAACTCAGGATTGACAGAGAAATGATAATCCTTATCAGGAACACAGATAGGTGAAGTAGCAAATACACGGTCATATTTCATTGTAGCATTCAAAGACTTTTCTTTCAGCTTAGCTAATTATTTCTTAAGATCATATCTATCATTGCAAGCAAGAAAGTCTCTAGCAGTTTCTTCATCCATAACGTAACCCTCAGGAACAATAGGCAACTCATATCTAGGAGGAGAATCCTCATCATCACTTTCATCAATATTATCAGTTTCAATAAATGCATTCTTTCTAACCTTAGCAATTTGTTCATCAAGAAATTCACCTAGTGGCATAGTATTATCAAGCATAGAGGTAGTTTCATCATACATAGAAGAAGTGGCATCATCAAGAACATGCGACATATCAGATTCAATAGCAAGAGTAGGTGTTACAAATTTACTCATAACAGAGGGTGAATCAAGTGCAGAGCTAGATGGCAGTTCCTTACCTCCCCTCGTAGTTGAGGGAAAGATCTTGGTTTTTGAGTCTTTCAAGTTCTTCATAGTGATCAACAGATATAAATCCCAAGTGACTTAAAGAATATAGCTATGCTCCCCGGCAATGGCGCCAGAAAATACTCTTGATAACCCACAAGTGTAGGGGATCGCAACAGTTTTTGAGGGTAAAGTATTCAACCCAAATTTATTCATTCGACACAAGGGGAGCCAAAGAATACTCACAATTATTAGCAGTTGAGTTATCAATTCAACCAGACCTGGAAAACTTAGTATCTGTAGCAAGGTAATATGGGAGTAACGGTAACGGTAGCAAAAGTAGCGATAGTAATTTTGTAGTGACTGTAACAGTAGCAGCGGAAAAGTAAATAAGCAACAAGCAATACGTGAAAAGCTCATAGGCATTGGATCAGTGATGGATAATTATGTCGGATGCGATTCCTCATGTAATAGTTATATCATAGGGTGACACGGAACTAGCTCCAGTTCATCATTGTAATGTAGGCATGTATTCTAAATATAGTCATACGTGTTTATGGGAAAGAACTTGCATGACATCTTTGGTCCTACCCTCCCATGGCAGCGGGGTCCTATTGGAAACTAAGGGATATTAAGGCCTCCTTTAAATAGAGTACCGGACCAAAGCATTAACACATAGTGAATACATGAACTCAAACTACGGTCATCACCGGGAGTGGTCCCGATTATTGTCACTTCGGGGTTGCCGGATCATAACACATAGTAGGTGACTATTGACTTGCAAGATAGGATCAGGAACACACAAATATTCATGAAAACATAATAGATTCAGATCTAAAATCATGGCACTCGGGCCCTAGTGACAAGCATTAAGCATGGCAAAGTCATAGCAACATCAATCTTAGAACATAGTGGATACTAGGGATCAAACCGTAACAAAACTAACTCGATTAGATGGTAAATATCATCCAACCCATCACCGTCCAGCAAGCCTACGATGGGATTATTCACGCACGACGGTGAGCATCATGGAATTCGTGATGGAGGAAGGTTGATGATGACGATGGCGATGATCTCCACTCTCCGGAGCCCCGAATGGACTCCAGATCAGCCCTCCCGAGAGAGATTAGGGCTTGGCGGCGGCTCCGTATCATAAAATCCGATAATTTACATCTCTCTGCTTTTTTGTCTCTCCGAAAGTGAATATATGGAGTCAGGGGAGACGTCGGTGGAGCAACAGGGGGCCCACGAGGCAGGGGTGCGCGCCTAGGGGGGCGCCACCCACCCTCGTGGACAGGGTGTGGGCCCCCTGGTCTGGTTCTTTCCGCAGATATTTTTTATATATTCCAAAATAAATCTTTGTTGATTTTCAGGTCATTCCGAGAACTTTTATTTCTGCACAAAAACAACACCATGGCAGTTCTACTGAAAACAACGTCAATCCGGGTTAGTTCCATTCAAATCATGCAAGTTAGAGTCCAAAACAAGGGCAAAAGTGTTTGGAAACGTAGATACGTTGGGGACGTATCAGAGGTCGACTACATCTTGGCATGCTTGTTATGCTTCAGCTTCTGAGAAGAGTTCCACCCGGGGGGCATTGTGTAGTAAGTCACTCGGAAGTACGGCCTCAGCACCATATACCATGAAGAAGGGGGTCCGATCAGTCGACCGGTTCGGAGTTGTTCACAGTCCCCACAAAACAGATGGAAGCTCAGGCAGCCAAGCTCTAGCAGCATGCTTGAGATCGCGCATCAGCCATGGTTTCAACCCTTGAAGGATCAAGCCGTTTGCCCTTTCTTCCTGCCCATTCGACTGCGGATGCGCAACGGATGCGTAGTTGACTCGAGTGCCCTAGGAAGCGAAGTATGCTCTGAATTCATTCGAATCAAAGTTGGATCCATTATCTGTGATGATGATGTGCGGGACTCCATATCTGAATATCAGCTCTTTGATGAAGCTGACGGCGGTGGCAGCACCGAGGTTCTTGATAGGCTTGGCTTCGATCCATTTGGTGAACTTGTAGACTGCCACAAGCAAATGAGTGAAGCCGCTTCTGCCAGTCTTGAAGGGCCCAAACATGTCTAATCGCCAAACAGAAAATGGCCAGACCAACGGGATAGTCTTCAAGGCAGACGCAGGCCTGTGGGACATGTTCGAGTAGAACTGACATCCTTCGCGTTTGTCGACTATGTCTTTCGCCATCTCATTTGCACGTGGCCAGTATAATCCAGCTCGGTATGCTTTGGCAACAATGGTCTGAGAGGACGCATGATGACCATAAGTCCCCGAGTGGATCTCATTCAAAATCATTCGACCTTCCTCCGGGGAAATGCAACGCTGGGCGACTCTGATACCCCACAAGTGTAGGGGATCGCAACAGTTTTCGAGGGTAAAGTATTCAACCCAAATTTGTTGATTCGACACAAGGGGAGCCAAAGAATACTCTTAAGTATTAGTAGCTGAGTTGTCAATTCAACCACACCTGGAAACTTAGTATCTGCAGCAAGGTAGTTTAGTAGCAAAGTAATATGGAGATAGCGGTAACAGCAATAAAAGTAATGGTAGTGTTTTTGTAGGTTTTGTAACAGTAGTAGCGGAAAAGTAAATAAGCAATAAGCAATATATGAAAAAGCGTAGGCATTGGATCGGTGATGGGGAATTATGTAGGAGGCAATTCATCATGTAAAAGTTTTAACCTAGGGTGACACGGAACTAGCTCCAGTTCATCAATGTAATGTAGGCATGTATTCCGAATATAGTCATATGTGCTTATGGAAAAGAACTTGCATGACATATTTTGTCCCACCCTCCCGTGTCAGCGGGGTCCTATTGGAAACTAAGGGATATTAAGGCCTCCTTTTAATAGAGTACCAGACCAAAGCATTAACACATAGTGAATACATGAACTCCTCAAACTACGGTCATTACCGGGAGTGGTCCTGATTATTGTGAGTTCGGGGTTGCCGGATCATAACACATAGTAGGTGACTATAGACTTGCAAGATAGGATCAAGAACACACATATATTCATGAAAACATAATAGGTTCAGATCTGAAATCATGGTGCTCGGGCACTAGTGACAAGCATTAAGCATAGCAAAGTCATAGCAACATCAATCTGAGAACATAGTGGATACTAGGTATCAAACCCTAACAAAACTAACTCGATTACATGGTAAATCTCATCCAACCCATCACCGTCCGGCAAGCCTATGATGGAATTACTCACGCACGGTGGTGAGCATCATGGAATTGGTGATGGAGGAAGGTTGATGATGACGATGGCGACAATCTCCACTCTCCCGAGCCCCGAACGGACTCCAGATCAGCCCTCCTGAGAGAATTAGGGCTTGGCAGCGGCTCTGTATCGTAAAACACGATAATTCTTCCTCCCTGATTTTTATCTCCCCAAAAGTGAATATATGTGGTCCAGAGATACGTCGGTGGAGCGTCAGGAGGCCCACGAGGCAGGGGGCGCGCCCAGGGGGAGGGGGCGCGCCCCCACCCTCGTGGACAGGGTGTGGGCCCCCCTGGTCTGGATCTTTCCGCAGATATTTTTTATATTTTCCAAAATAATTCTCCGTGGATTTTTTCGTCATTCCGAGAACTTTTTATTTCTGCACAAAAACAACATCATGGTAATTCTGCTGAAAATAGCGTCAGTCCGGGTTAGTTCCATTCAAATTATGCAAGTTAGAGTCCAAAACAAGAGCAAAAGGGTTAGGAAAAGTAGATATGTTGGAGACGTATCAACTCCCCCAAGCTTAAACATTTTCTTGTCCTCAAGCAATTCAGTTGATAAACTGAAAGTGATAAAGAAAAACTTTGACAAACTCTATTCGCTCTTGTTGTTGCAAATATGTAAGCCAACATTCAGGTTTTCAGCAATGATCATGAACTAACCACATTCACAATAACTTTCAGGTCTCATGTCTACTCACATCAATGGCATAATCAACTAGCGAGCAATAATAATAAACCTCGGATGACAGCACTTTCTCAAAACAATCATGATATGATATAACAAGATGGTATCTCGCTAGCCCTTTCTGAGACTGCATAATTGCAGAGCACCTTTAAGGATCAAGGACTGACTAGACATTGTAATTCATGGTAAAAGAGAACCAGTCATGATCATACTCAATGCAAATTAATAGTAATACATGCAAATGACAGAGGTGCTCTCCTACTGGTGCTCTTTTATAAGAGGATGATGACTCAGCATAAAAGTAAATAGATAGGCCCTTCACAGAGGGAAGTAGGGATTTGTAGAGGTTGCCAGAGCTCGATTTTTAAATAGAGATGAATAACATTTTGAGTGGTATACTTTCATTGTCAACATAACAACCAAGAATCTCGATATCTTCCATGCTACGCACATTATAGGAGGTTCCCAAATAGAACGGTAAAGTTTATACTCCCCAACCACCAACAAGCACACTCCACGGCTAGCCCGAAACAACGGGTACCGTCCAAACCAGCAACAACCCTTGGGGAGTTTTGTTTAATTATTATGATTTGAGCATGGGACTGGGCATCCCGGTAAATTTTTCTCATGAATGATGAGCAGAGTCCACTCATCGTGAGAATAACCCACCTAGCATGGAAGATATAGACAACCCTGGTTGATACATGAGCTGTTCGAGCATACAAAACAGAATTTCATTTGAAGGTTTAGAGTTTGGCACATAAAATTTACTTGGAATGGCAGGTAAATACCGCATATAGGAAGGTATGGTGGACTCATATGGAACAACTTTGAGGTTTATGGAAGTGGACGCACAAGCAGTATTCCCGCTTAGTACATGTGAAGGCTAGAAAGAGACTGGGAAGCGACCAACTAGAGAGCGACAACGGTCATGATCATGCATTAAAATTAATCAACAATGAATGCAAGCATGAGTACGATATAAATCACCATGAACATAAATATCGTGGAGGCTATGTTGATTTTGTTTCAACTACATGCGTGAACATGTGCCAAGTCAGACCACTTGAATCGTTCAAAGGAGGATAGCCCCTATCATACCACATCACAACCATTTTAATATCATGTTGGCACACAAGATAGACCATTATAAACTCTCAGCTAATTAAGCATGGCATAAGCTGCTATGATCTCTAATTGTGATTGCAAGCATGTCTCATTCATAACAAGCTGAATCAGGAACGATGAACAATCATATTTACAAAAACAAGAGAGGTCGAGTTCATACCAGCTTTTCTCATCTCAATTAGTTCATCATATATCATCCTTATTGCCTTTCACTCTATCGGGGAAACTGATCCACCCACGAACACCTATGGGGACGGAGCCCCTTTTCGGTACGGCAGGGGGCGGAGATTGCACAAAGAGCGGATCGAGGCGAGGCACACGAGCAGTTTACCCATGTTCGGGCCGCACGGATGCGTAAAACCCTACTCCTGCTTTGGTTTGTATTGAGTTCTTGGCTCGGGAGCGCTGGAAGCTACAGTACTCTTCGAGACCGAGCGTGAGAGTGTTCGAATGTCTAACCCCCCTCCTACGTGCGCATGGGGCCTCCTTTTATATGCTCAAGGGGTGACCGACAGGTGGCGGCGCAGTTGAGGGTAAAAATGTAAAAAGCATGGTAGGTGGTACAGTGTCCCATACCTAACCCTGACGGCAGGGGACAAGGGCATTAAATGCCCATTGCCGTCGCCCAAACAGTGCAAAAAGTGGCCGTCAGGGGCGCCACCGTTCGCCACGATGGCATCCTTGTCATCGCCGCTTGCCACCGCGTACCCCTGGCTGCACAGCCTTCCACCACGTACGCCTGAGAGGATCCCAGGGCGACACGTGGGTGGATGTGCTGGAGCGTAGGTACCGAGTGGAAGCTTGCCGCGGCAAGCGCCTTGCCGCGGTCGCTATCTTGTCACTTCCGGAAGCTTGTCGCTCACCGAGCCTTGCCGGGACGCGTGGCGCGTCGCGGCAAGTTTCTTGAGGTGCCTTGGTTGGCCTTCCCGGCAAGCTCCTCTTGCCAGGGTCTTGCGCCTTGAGTGGCCTTGTGCCTTGAGTGGCCTTCCCGGCAAGCTCCTCTTGCCGGGGCCTTATCTCCTTGGCTTGGATACTTTGTTCTTGAATGGCTCCAAAGGAACCACGGAGGACCTTGGCGATCACCAGACAAGCCTTGCCGGGGGACGCTGCGACTGCCCGTGCACAAGTTCGGGATACTAAGGGTACCCCTACCTTAGTACACTAACACACTCGCACGACCGAACGGTGTGGATAATAATAATAGTGCACGTGCATTGGACTAAGCTGGAATCTGTAAGCATTTAATACAAGAGAGAAGACAAGGTAATATGGCTCAAGGTTAAATCAACAATAAAGCATATGAGAGGCACTAAGAATTTTAATCATGGTCTTCTACTCTTGACCCCCAAAGAAAAGAAAAGAAACTATTTACACGGGAAAGCTCCCAACAAGCAAAAGAAGAATGGGAAATCTTTTTGGGTTTTCTTTTAATTACTACTACAAAGAAAGTAAACTAGCTAGAAGCTACAACTAATATTTTTTGTTTTTCTTAAGGTTTTTTCTAGCACACGAGAAAAATACTAAGAAAAAGAACTGAAACTAAGCATGGATGGTTGTCGGTGTACTAAGATAGGGGTACCTTAGTACCCCAACTTGTGCACGGGCAGTAGCAGTTTCCCGTGGCAGGGTCTACCACGTGCTTGCCGGAAACCTCTCTGGTCCTTATTAAGCCATTCAAAAACAAAGTATACAAGCCAGAAGATCAAGACCCCGGCAAGTGGAACTTGCCGGGAAGGCCGTCCCAGGCTCAAGACTATTACATTAAACACAAGACCCTGGCAAGAGGAGCTTGCCAGGAAGACCAGAAGACTGCAGTACAGAAGGCATGCCTCGGCGCAACATGCGCCCCGGCAGGGCCCGAGGAGCGACAAGCTTCAGGGCCCGGCAAGGTCAAGGCCCCGGCAAGGTGCTTGCCGGGGAGAGTTACGCTGTGTGCCCGCGCTCCAGCTCATCGACCCACGCGTCGCCCTGGGGCCATTCCAGGGACGCGTGGCGGATGGCTGTGCAGCCTGGGGGACACGGTGGCACTCCACGATGACGAAGCTACCTCCGTGGCGAACGGAGACGCAAGGGCGGGCGCTTTTGGGGTCGACGGCGACGGGCATTTAATGCTCTTGTCCCCCACTGTCAAAGTAGGTGATGACCACTGTTCATCCACTGTTCCCGCACTGTTACAACTACCACCACAATTAAATTTTTACCCTCCTCTACGTTGACACCTGTCGGTGACCCCTTGAGCTATAAAAGGAGGCCCATGCACAACGTAGAAAGGGTTCGGAACCTAGACAGCTCTCTCGCTCGGTGCAGCTAGTTCTTCAAGCTCCCGAGCTCCAACACTCAATACAATCTAAGCAGGAGTAGGGTTTTACGCGTCCGTCGCGGCCCGAACCTGGGTAAACTGCCCGTGTGCTCTCCTCGATCTGCTCTTTGTGCTCCCTCCGCTCCCTTACCGCAACGTACAAGGGGCTCCGGTCCCATAGGTGTTCGTGGTGGACAGTTTCCCCCGACATCTTTGGCGCGCCAGGTAGGGGGCGTCGAGGTTGTGCGAACCTGATCTGGCGTTCACGCGGGCGCATTCTTCATCAACCTCTCTAGCTTCATCAACTCCAACAACAACAGCATGGCCCCGAAGAAGAAAGCCTCGGAGGTCGCAGGCCCGTCTGCGTCCGTTCCACCGCCACCAGAACCAAAGGTGGGTGGAGGAGACGCCGGCGGAAGGGTGGTCGTCGGCGAGGAAACTCGCGGCACCACCAAATCTAAGGACAAGACGGACGACCAAGCCTCGGTGTCCGTAGATGCGCCACGTCCATCTCAGCAGACGACAAGCCAGCAACGCCGTGGTACAGGAGGTACCATTCGCTTGCTGGGGCAAGGGCAAGCCGTAGGTTCGCGGGATGCTCCGGGCCACCGTCCTGGCACGAGCAAGGCGCGGTCGCCGGGGCGGGAACCTGCTCCTTCTAACCCCGTTAGGAGTCCGAGCATATCCCGCTCCTCGCACCGCTCGCCCCCGCTCCCCTCCTCTCCAGTAGAAGCACTCGCAAGAGCGCAACTGCTCCTCGACTTCCCTCCAGCGGCAGACAAAGCCGAAGACTGGAGGGCGACGATACAAAGCCTCATCGCCTTCGCCAACAACGACACGCCGCAGCAGCTGGCGACCTTGCGGCCACGGCAAGTCGAGAAGACGAAGGCTGACGGCGACAAGACTGCCGGGGGTGCGACCACCGTGCACTCCCCGCCGCGGAAACAGAAGACGCCTCCCCGCCGGATTAACGTCGACGACGACTCCACGGCGTCGTCGGATCCGCGGGCTCGTCGGGACCAGCGCCAAGTCCTTAACGACCGGCGACAAGAAGATGCTCGGACAACAATCGAGCGCCGCCGAGAAGCTCGGCGACAATCAGATCAGCGCGCCGGGACCGCTGTCGACACACACGCGCCCGGTGAACCAGGCGACTTGCCGTACGCGGCAGGCTGCCCTGCGTTCACCCGTGAGCTGCGGCGTGTCCAGTGGCCCAGCGTGAAAAACTTCAGGCCCGACGTACCGGAGAAGTACGACGGCAAGACGCACCCCTCGGAGTTCCTCAGCATATACACCATCGCGGTGCAGGCTGCCGGGGGGCGCGACGAGAAGATACTGGCGAATTACTTCCCGCTAGTGCTTAAGCCGAACGTTCGTTCTTGGCTTATGCACTTGCCGGAAAGCTCTATTTCTTCGTGGGCAGATTTGTGCCACCAATTCGTTGGCGCCTTCACGGGCGGCCACAAACCCCACGGCCAGGAGAGTGATCTCCACATCTTGGCCCAGAAGGAAGGAGAGCCCCTGCGCAAGTACATCCAACGATTCAGCCGCGTGCAGCACAATATCCCTGACGTCCACCCTGTCGCGGTTATCAGCGCGTTCCACCAGAACGTGCGTAACCGCCGCATGCGTGAGGAGATGGCCATGACCAAGATACGGGATGTCAGCGAGCTCTATGCTCTGGCTGACAAGTGCGCGCGCGCCGAAGAGGGGAGGAGACTCCCCGGGGAAGATGCTGGCGCAGGGGGAAGCGATAGTGAGGATGCCGCCCCGGCAAAGAAGAGCCGGCGGCGGAACAACAGAAAGAAGAAGAGCAAGGAAGTGCTGGTCGTCGAGAAGTCCGGCAAGGAGGCTCCCGCCAAGACAGCACAGGCTGGCGGCTCCGGCAAGGAGCCTGCCCCTGTAGCGGCAGCCGACAAGCAGGACGGCTCCGACAAGCAATATTGCAAGATCCACCGCACCAAGGGTCATGACCTTTCAAACTGCAAGCGCGTCGGGTACCTCGTAGAGCAGTAGAAAGCTGAATACGAGCGGCGCGACAAGGAGAAGGCCCAAGGTGGCGGAGGAGAGCCAAGCAAGAAGCGGCCATTCAATGGCCGGGGAGGACGCCGCGGCAAGGCCAAGCAGCGGCAAGGTGATCGACCTCCCCGGGGCCGCGACAAAGACGAAGAGGAAGAGGACGACGACGACATGGAGGAAGGTGATAACAGCGAGCAGGAGTTCCAGAAGGCCACAGAAGTGTTGTGCGTCGATGGGGGCGCCTCTCTGCACACTTCCCACCGCCAACTCAAGCAGTGGGTGCGTGAAGTGAACGCAACAGAGCCGCCCGTTGAGTCGCGCAGGCTGCTGAAGTGGTCCAGCACGCCCATCATTTTTGATCTTGAGGATCACCCTGACCGCATCACTGCAGTCGGGTGCTTGTCGATGTTGGTCTCACCAACCATCCGCAACCTCAAGGTCACCAAAATGTTGGTTGACGACGGGGCCGGCCTGAACTTTATCTCCTCAGCTGTGATCAAGAAACTCCAGATCCCAGATGGCGAGCTCGAAGAAACCGGTTCGTTCCAAGGAATAAACCCGGGAAGGAGCAAGCCCAAGGGGAAGATCACTCTGCCAGTGACATTTGGCGGGGAGCTCAACTTCAGGACAGAGAGGATAACCTTTGATGTTGTCGATATCCCATTGCCATACAATGGGATACTTGGACGTCCTGCCCTCGCCAAGTTCATGGCAGCTTCCCACTACGCCTACAATGTACTCAAGATGCCGGGGCCGATAGGCGTCATCTCTGTCCATGGCGACAAGAAGGACGCGCTTATCTGCGCCGACAAGATATACCGGGATGCAGCAGCCGCAGCGGAGAGCGACACACTTGCCGCTGAAGCTCCCGGGGGGAAGAAGGCCAAGACCAAGTCCGGCAAGTGCTCTGGGGCCCACTCCGGCAAACGCACCTCTTCGGAGTGCTGTGCTGCCGTCGAGGACGTCCCATCTAGCTCCACCGGCAAGTGCAATAAGGGGATGGCCGCTCCACCGGCAACCAAGAAGGTGTCCGCCAAGGAGGACGGCACTGGTGGTACCTTCACCATCAGTGCTACCCTTGACAGCAAATAGGAAAGCGCGCTCGTTGCCTTCCTGCGGGCGAATGTCGATGTGTTTGCGTGGCAACCATCTGACATCCCCGGTGTTCCCAGGAAGGTAATTGAGCACAAGCTCGCTGTTTGTCCTCATGCGCGGCCTGTCAAGCAGAAGGTCAGGAAGCAAGCCGTGGAGCGCCAAGAATTCATTGCCGAAGAGATCAAGAAACTAGAAGCAGCAGGCCTGGTTAGAGGCGTGATCCATCCCACATGGTTAGCTAATCCAGTTGTCGTGCGTAAGGCCAACGGGAAGTGGAGACTGTGTATAGACTTCACCGATGTGAATAAAGCATGTCCCAAGGATCCATTTCCCTTGCCGCGCATTGACCAGATTGTTGACTCCACCGCCGGATGTGAGCTGCTCTCTTTCCTTGATGCATATTCAGGCTACCACCAGATTTTCATGGCCAAGGAAGACGAAGAGAAGACTGCATTTATCACTCCATGCGGCACATATTGTTTCATACGCATGCCCTTTGGATTGAAGAATGCAGGCTCTACATTTGCAAGGGTAGTGCACACTGCTTTTGAGCCACAGATCCACAGAAACGTAGAAGCCTACATGGATGACATAGTGGTGAAGAGCAAGAGCAGAGATACCCTGATCCAAGATTTGGAAGAGACATTTGAGAACCCGCGCAAGATCCAGCTTAAGTTAAACCCCGAGAAGTGCGTCTTCGGAGTCCCCTCCGGCAAGCTTCTCGGTTTCTTTGTGTCCCAGAGGGGGATTGAAGCTAATCCCGACAAGATAAAAGCCATCGAGCAGATCGAAGCCCCGAAGCGCATCAAGGATGTCAGAAGACTTGCAGGTTGTGTAGCTGCCCTCAGTAGGTTCATTTCAAAGTCCGCAGAACGCGCCCTGCCTTTCTTCAAAATTTTGAAGAAGGCAGGTCCTATGAAATGGACTCCGGAAGCGGAGGCAGCGCTGCAAGACTTGAAACGATACCTATCCTCCACTCCAATACTTGTCGCACCTAGGCCACAAGAGAAGTTGCTGCTGTACTTAGCGGCAACCAATCAAGTGGTTAGTGCTGCGTTGGTAGTGGAGAGGGAGGCAGAGGAAGAGTCTACACCACCGGCAAGCGAATCCAGCGACGAGCAGGGAGCTGCTCCGACAAGCTTTGGCCCCGACAAGGACAACTCTGCGCAGGAACAAGGAGAAGTGCGAAGGAAGATGGTGCAGCGCCCGGTGTATTTTGTGAGTTCCCTCTTGCAGGGGGCTAGATCAAGATACTCCGGGGTGCAGAAGTTGCTTTTCGGCCTCCTCATGGCCTCGAGAAAGCTGCGCCATTACTTCCAAGCACATGAGATAACAGTGGTCACTCGCTTTTCGTTGAAGAGGATATTGCAAAATCTAGAAGCAACAGGCAGGATCGTTGAGTGGGCACTGGAACTGTCGAGCTTTGGTCTCAAGTTTGAAAGTACTTCAACTATCCAGAGCCGAGCTTTGGCAGAATTCATAGCTGAATGGACCCCAACGCCCGATGAAGAAGTTCCAGAGACAAGTGTACCCGTACATGAAGCGACAAGTGAATGGGTAATGTACTTTGATGGTGCCTTCTCGCTGCAAGGCGTCGGTGCCGGCGTGGTACTCATAGCGCCCACCGGAGAGCACCTCAAGTATGTTATCCAGATGCACTTTCCCAAGGAGCAAGCGACAAACAATACTGCTGAGTATGAAGGCTTGCTTGCCGGCCTCAGGATTGCGGCCGAACTTGGGATTAAAAAGCTGATTGTGCGGGGAGACTCTCAGTTGGTGGTCCGACAAGTTAACAAGAGTTACCAGAGCCCTTTGATGGAAGCTTATGTAGATGAAGTGAGGAAGCTTGAAGAACACTTTGAGGGTCTGCAAATGGAGCACGTTCCGAGAGCTCAGAATGATATTGCAGACGGCCTTTCAAAGTGTGCTGCAATGAAGTTACCTGTGGAACCAGGGACCTTCCTGCTCAAGCTAACTCAGCCATCCGTTACACCATCAGTTGGGCAAAGTAAGAAGAGAAAGTTGGTCTCCGGCGACTACTTGCCGGCGGATCTGCCCGAAGCCGCCGCCAAGGTTCCCAAGATCAACGACCAGAACGCTGAGGAACAGTTTGCTCCTGCAGATCCTAGGGTCTGTACAGTTGAAGCAAGCGTTCCCGACAAGCCTCGCCCCGGCGAGCTTGCCGGGGGACCGTCAGCTCCGGCAGAACCGGAGGTTCTTGCCGTAGAAGCTGAGGTTCCCGCAGCGGCCCTCATGCCTTTAGTCCTTGCCGTTGAGCCTCGGGCTCCGGCATGGGCGCAGCAGATCGTCCGTTTTCTGCAAACTGGAGAACTTCCCGACGACCCAGAAGAGATAGAGAAGATAACCAGGCAGTCAAGTATGTACCAGTTCGTTGACAATGAATTGTACAGAAGAAGACTCAATGGTGTCAGGTTGAAGTGCATTTCCAGAGAAGATGGACAGAAGCTGTTGGCAGAGATACCTGGAGGCATATGCGGCCACCACATTGGCGCAAGGGCACTTGCCGGGAAGGCGTTCCGGCAAGGGTTCTTCTGGCCAGAAGCCCTCCAAGATGCAACTGCACAAGTAACCAAGTGTGAAGCATGCCAGTTCCATGCCAAACAAATTCATCAGCCAGCTCAAGCTCTCCAGACAATCCCTTTGTCCTGGCCCTTCTCGGTCTGGGGGCTCGATATCCTCGGCCCCTTTCCCCGTGCTGTCGGGGGCTTTGAGTACTTGTACGTTGCAGTCGACAAGTTCACAAAGTGGCCAGAAGTGGAACCGGTGAGAAAGGTGACAGCACAGTCAGCGGTCAGGTTCTTCAGGTCGATTGTTTGCCGTTTCGGGATCCCTAACAGGATCATCACCGACAATGGCACGCAATTCACTTGTCGCACCTTCATGCAATACGTCCAAGACCTTGGCGCCAAGGTCTGCTTCGCTTCTGTTGCTCACCCGAGGAGCAACGGTCAAGCGGAGAGGGCAAATGATGAAGTGCTGCGCGGACTTAAGACAAGGACCTTTGACAGGCTGCGCAAGTGCGGAAGAAACTGGATAGAGGAGTTGCCGGCGGCTCTTTGGTCAATCAGAACGACACCAAATCGAGCCACCGGACAGACACCCTTTGCTCTAGTCTATGGAGCAGAGGCAGTTCTCCCCACGGAACTCGTATACGGATCTCCTCGAGTGCTCGCTTATGATGAGCTCGAGCAAGAGCAACTGTGACAAGATGATGCATTGCTCCTCGAGGAGGAACGTCTCCAGGCTGCTGTACGAGCTGCTCGATACCAGCAAGCCTTGCGCCGCTATCATAGCCGCAAGGTTAAGGCCAGGAGTCTCGAGGAAGGCGACCTTGTTCTTCGGCGTGTTCAGTCCGCCAAGAATTCAAACAAGTTGACGCCGAAGTGGGAAGGCCCTTATCGGGTGAGACAAGTAACAAGGCCCGGCGCTGTCCGCCTTGAGACCGAAGAAGGCTTACCGGTGAGCAACTCCTGGAACATAGAGCATCTTCGCAAGTTTCACCCATAAGGCGCGGTTGCCGTGATCCGCTCCGGCAACCACCTTTTGTACAAGTCTTGCCGCTGTTGCATGTAATCCTTTGTACAAAGCCGGGCGCAGATCCCGTGCATCAGTAAAGCTTTTGTGTTTTGCACTATTAGCCTTTTCCATGCTTTTCTTCGCTATTTGCATGCATTGTTTGGCATCATGTGCAACACACGTACCCGGTAAGCATTAGCACGCCGAAAGGCCCTATACTTTTTTCCCTCCTCTTTTACTTTCCCTCTTAAGCAGAAAAAATGTTCCTCGCGCACAAGTTTGCCGGAGGGGAAGGAGATGGAGGATGAACCAAGTGCTGTTCAAGAAAGAGAAGCCTTGTCGGGGAAACAAGCAATATATGAAAGCTAAGTTGCCAGAATTTGAGCAGTTCAAATTTTTAAATTTTAGTTATCTTCCTTGAACAACCACACTTTGTATGGAAAACCTGTGCGCGGAGGAACCTACCCGTGGCTAGCCGCACCCTTACCTTGTTTTCGAGTACGCTCAACGGCTTAAGTGAGCTGCGACAAGTGTCGCGCCCTTACTTCGTTTTCGAGTTCGCTCAGCAAGCTAAGTGCGTTGCGACTAGCTGCGGCAAGGTTGCTTGCCGGTAAGGCCTTTGCCAGCAGGCTGCTCAAAGTCCAGCACTCAGCGCTCGCAGCAAGGGTCCCTTGCCGGCGAGTTCCCTAGAAGCGTAGGGTTAAAAGCATACAAAGTAAAGGACCAAAGCAAGGGAGATAACATTGCACTGATTGCTCAAAATAAGATAATATATTACAAGGGATAACTTGTTGCAATCACTAATAGATTCATGTCCATGGCACACTTTGCAGCAGCAAGGGAAATAAAAAGAAAGAGGCCTAATCTACGCGGTCGCCTTCACGCCTGGAGATCTTGTTCACCTTGGCGATGATGTGGGCGACCTGCGCCTTCAGGGCCTCCTGATCTGCGTCGGTCGGCAAGCTGCGGAGGATGTTGACGAGATTAATACCAGGATTGCGGTAAACAATCTTGGTCAAGACGCGCTCCAGGGTCCCCGCGCAGAGCTGGCGCGACTCCTCGGCCAGCTGCGCGGGGAGCTTCTGCTGCAGACGTGCGAGCGCCGGCGCGATCCCCCTGAAGAAAAGACTGAGCTTGGCGCTGTGGGGGAGACTTGCAACTACAACAGGCACATCCTCACAAATACCTTCAGGTATAGCAGTTGATTTATCAGCCATTTGCAAAGATATTTCAGTAGGTGTCAACTTACTCAAGTCAAGTCTACGACATAAAGAGAGAGGCATAACACTAACACCAGCTCCAAGATCACATAAAGCAGTTTTAACATAGTTTATTTCAATGGAGCAAGGTATAGTAGGTACTCCTAGATCTCCTAGTTTCTTAGGTATTCCATCTTTAAAAGTGTAATTTGCAAGCATGGTGGAAATTTCTACTTCAGGTATCTTTCTTTTATTGGTAATAATATACTTCATATATTTAGCATAAGGATTTGTTTTAAGCACATCAATCAAACGCATACGCAAAAATTTTGGTTTAATCATTTCAGCAAAGCGCTCAATATCCTCATCATCCTTTTTCTTGGATGGTTTCGGAGGAAAAGGCATGGGTTTCTGAACCCATGGTTCTCTTTCCCTACCATGCTTCCTAGCAACAAAGTCTCTCTTATCATAACGTTGATTCTTTGATTGTGGGTTATCAAGATCAACAGCAGGTTCAATCTCCACATCATTATCATTGCTAGGTTGAGCATCATCATGAACATCATCATCGACATTATCACTAGGTTCATGTTCATTACCAGATTGTGTCTCAGCATCAGAAACAGATATATCGTTGGGATTCTCAGGTGTGTTAGCTACAGGTTCACTACAGGCATGCAAAGTCCTATCATTTTTCTTCTTCTTCTTAGATGAACTAGGTGCATCTAAATTAGCTCTCCGAGAATCTTGCTCAATTCTCTTAGGGTGGCCCTCAGGATACAAAGGTTCCTGAGTCATTTTACCACCTCTAGTAGCAACTCTAACAGCATAGTCATTACTCTTTCTATTTAATTCATTGAGCAAATCATTCTGAGCCTTAAGTACTTGTTCTACTTGAGTGGTAACCATGGAAGCATGTATACTAATGAGTTTCAATTCACCTTTAACTCCAGACAGATAATCACTCAAGCATTCAATCATATAAGCACTATGTTGCAATTGTCTACCAACATAAGCATTAAAGTTTTCTTGTTTCACAATAAAATTGTCAAACTCATCAAAGCATTGGCTAGTGGACTTATAACGAGGAATATGACCTTCATCAAATATATAAAGAGAATTTACATTTACTACCCGTGTCGGGTTATCAAGACCATGTATTTCTTCAATAGGTGGTAAATTCTTAACGTCTTCAGCTTTAATACCTTTTTCTTTCATAGATTTCTTTGCCTCTTGCATATCTTCAGGACTGAGAAATAGAACACCTCTTTTCTTCGGAGATGGCTTAGGGGCTAGTTCAGGAAGTGTCCAATTATTTTCATTGGCCAGCATATTATTCAATAGTAATTCAGCTTGATTAACTATTCTTTCCCTGAAAACACGACCAACACAACTATCCAGGTGGTCTCTGGAAGCATCGGTTAGTCCATTATAAAAGACATCAAGTATATCATTCATCTCAAGAGGATGATCAGGCAAAGCATTAAGTAATTAGAGAAGCCTCCCCCAAGCTTGTGGGAGACTTTATTCTTCAATTTGCGCAAAGTTATATATTTCCCGTTAGGCATCTTATTTCTTATGAGCGTGAAAATATTTAGCAGAGAAGTAATACATCATATCCTGGGGACTACGCATACAACCAGGATCAAGAGAATTAAACCATGTCTTAGCATCATGTGACGCCCATCCTGGGCATTACACATCACCCTTTAACGAGAACGGAAACAACTTAAGGATATAGTAGTAACAAATATTTTCATCGTTGGTGAAAAGGGTGGCTATATCATTCAACTTAGTAAGATGTGCCACAACAGTTTCAGATTCATAGCCATGGAAAGCATCAGATTAAACCAAAGTAATTAACTCAGGATCAACAGAGAAATCGTAATCCTTATAAGTAACAAAGATAGGTGAAGTAGCAAAAGCAGGGTCATGTTTCGTTCTAGCATTCAAAGACTTTTCTTTCAACTTAGCTAATAATTTCTTAAGATCATATCTATTGTTGCAAGCAAGAAAGTCTGTAGCAGTTTCTTCATCCATAACATAACCCTCATGAACAACAGACAATTCATATCTAGGGGGAGAAGCTTCAACATCACTTTCATAAATATTATCAGTTTCAATATTTGCATTCTCCCTAACCCTAGCAATTTGTTCATCTAGAAATTCACCTAGTGGCACAGTATTATCAAGCATAGAAGTAGTTTCATAATACATAGCAGAAGTGGCATCATCAAGAACATACGACATATCAGATTCAATAGCAGGAGTAGGTGTCACGAATTTATCCATAACAGATGGTGAATCAAGTGCAGAGCTAGATGGCAGTTCCTTACCTCCCCTCGTAGTTGAGGGTAAGATCTTGGTTTTTGAGTCCTTCAAATTCTTCATAGTGATCAACAGATATAAATCCCAAGTGACTTAAAGAATAGAGCTATGCTCCCCGGCAACGGCGCCAGATAATAGTCTTGATAACCCACAAGTGTAGGGGATCGCAACAATTTTCGAGGGTAAAGTATTCAACCCAAATTAGTTGATTCGACACAAGGGGAGCCAAAGAATACTCTTAAGTATTAGCAGCTGAGTTGTCAATTCAACCACACCTGGAAACTTAGTATCTGCAGCAAGGTAGTTTAGTAGCAAAGTAATATAGAGATAGCGGTAACAGCAATAAAAGTAACGGTAGTGTTTTTGTAGTTTTTGTAACAGTAGAAGTGGAAAAGTAAATAAGAAACAAGCAATATGTGAAAATCTTGTAGGCATTGGATCGGTGATGGGGAATTATGTCGGATGCAATTCATCATGTAAAAGTTTTAACCCCTGGTGACACAGAACTAGCTCAAGTTCATCAATGTAATGTAGGCATGTATTCTGAATATAGTCATGCGTGCTTATGGAAAAGAACTTGCATGACATCTTTTGTCCTACCCTCCCGTGGCAGTGGGGTCCTATTGGAAACAAAGGGATATTAAGGCCTCCTTGTAATATAGTACCGGACCAAAGCATTAACACATAGTGAATACATGAACTCCTCAAACTACAGTCATCACCGGGAGTGGTCCCGATTGTTGTCACTTCGGGGTTGCCGGATCATAACACATAGTAGGTGACTATAGACTTGCAAGATAGGATCAAGAACACACATATATTCATGAAAACATAATAGGTTCGGATCTGAAAAATCATGGCACTCGAGCCCTAGTGACAAGCATTAAGCATAGCAAAGTCATAGCAATATCAATCTCGGAACATAGTGGATACTAGGGATCAAACCCTAACAAAACTAACTCAATTACTTGGTAAATCTCATCCAACCCATCACCGTCCAGCAAGCCTATGATGGAATTACTCACACACGACGGTGAGCATCATAGAATTGGTGATGGAGAAAGGTTGATGATGATGATGGCGACGATATCCACACTCCTGAGCCCCGAACGGACTCCAGATCAGCCCTCCCGAGAGAGATTAGGGCTTGGCGGTGGCTCCATATCGTAAAACGCGATAATTCTTCCTCCCTGATTTTTTTCTCCCCGAAAGTGAATATATGGGGTCCGGAGATACGTCGGTGGAGCGTCAAGGGCCCCACGAGGCAGGGGGCGCACCCCCACCCTTGTGGACAGGGTGTGGGCCCCCTGGTCTCGATCTTTCCGCACATATTTTTTATATTATCCAAAATAATTCTTTGTGGATTTTCATGTCATTCCGAGAACTTTTTATTTCTGCACAAAAACAACATCATGGTAATTTTGCTGAAAACAGCGTCAGTCCGGGTTAGTTCCATTCAAATCATGCAAGTTAGAGTCCAAAACAAGAGCAAAAGGGTTTGGAAAAGTAGATACATTGGAGACGTATCAGATTCCCGTGACGTTCTCTCTGTAAATTTGGCCTTGTATCACCGTGAAGGCTTTGGATCGACGGACAATTTGGAGAGCCTCATCCTCATCTTCCGGGAGTTCTTGCCTGAGCAGGTATGCAATATGCGGCACTGTCCAGTTGGGTGTGATCACTAAAACCTCCATGATCAAGTCGACTACACACGGGACTTCAATCTCAGTCGGGTTGGATGCACTTATTAGTTGCGGTGGCTCTTCCGTGAAGGGGTCTTCTTTGATTGATGGGGTCTGGAGATGGTCCAAGAACAAATTCCTAGGGATTGGTTTCTGAGTGGAACCTATCTTCGCCAGATCTTCAGCAAGCTGGTTCTTGATTCTAGGCACATGGTGGAGCTCCAACCCTTCAAACTTCTTTTCCAACTTTCTCACTGCATTGCAATAAACAGTCATCGCTGGGCTCCTGACATCCCATTCTTTCATCAATTGATTGACCACTAAGTTTGAGTCACCGTATACCATCAGGCGACAGACGCTGAGTGATATGGCCATACGCAACCCAAACAAAACTGCCTCATACTCAGCTTCATTGTTCGAAGAATCAAAGTGAATTTGAAGGACATAGCTAAGCTTGTCGCCTATAGGGGACACCAAAACCACACCTGCACCGGATCCACTCAGCATTGTGGATCCATCAAAAACATAGTCCAATGATCTGACTGAACTTGAGTCGGTTGTTCTTGTTCAATCCACTCGGCAATGAAATCTGTAATTGCCTGAGATTTGATTGCTTTTTTTGCTTCGAACTTGATATCTAACGGGAGGAGTTCAATCACCCATTTAGCCACTCGACCAGTTGTGTCCCGATTGTTCAGAATTTCAGATGACGGAGCATCGCTGACGACTGAAATTGAGTGATCTGAGAAATAGTGAGCAACTTTCTTGGCGGTCAAGTAGACTTCATAAATGTAGTAGACTGGGCGTTGCACTTTATACGCCTTGCCTTCTTCTTCCCGCTCAACTATGAGCATTGTGCTGACAACTTGTCCAGTGGTTGTGATATATAATAACAGAGGCTCTTTGCTAACTGGGGAAGCAAGCACCAGCTGGGTGGAAATCAGGGTTTTGAGTTCCTCAAATGCTGCTTCAGCTTTAGAATTCCACTCGAACTTGTCAGACTTTTTCATCAATCGGTAAAGAGATAATGCCTTTTCATCGAGACGTGAGATAAATCGACTCAATGCAGCCAAGCAACCAGTAAGCTTCTGAACGTCATGCACACGCACGGGGTGTTTCATTCAGAGGATTGCGGTGACCTTTTCTAGGTTTGCATCGATTCCTCGTTCGGAAACGAGAAAACTGAGTAACATTCCACATGGGACTCCGAATGTGCACTTCGACGGGTTGAGCTTGATATCATAACTTCTCAAGTTTGCAAATGTTTTGGTGAGGTCAGTCAGTAGGTCGGAACCTTTACGTGACTTGACCACGATGTCGTCCATGTATGCTTCCACATTCCGACTGATTTGCTTCAGCAGACACTTCTAAATCATGCGCATGAACATTGCGCCAGCATTCTTGAGACCAAAAGGCATGGTAACGTAACAAAAACATCCGAATGGGGTTATGAAGGTTGTTTTTATTTTGTCAGGTCCAAACAGTCGGATCCGTTGGTACCCGGAATATGCCTCCAGAAAGGATAAACGCTCACACCCCACAGTCGAGTCGACAGTTTGATCGATGCGGGGGAGTAGGAAGTGATCTTTCGGGCAGGCCCGATTGATATGTTTGAAATCGATGCACATGCGGAGTGACTTGTCCTTCTTGGGGACCATGACTACATTGGCGAGCCGCTCGGAGTGGTATATATCGCGGATGAACTCAGCTGCCAGAAGCTGAGCCACCTCTTCACCAATTGCTTTTCTCTTCTCCGCGGCGGACCGGCGGAGGTGCTCCTTGACAGGTTTTGCTTAAGGGTCGACTCCCAAACGGTGCTCAGCCAGTACCCTGGGTACACCTGGCATGTCGGATGGTTTCCATGCAAAGATGTCCCAGTTCTCGCGGAGGAACTAGATGAGTGCTTCTTCCTATTTGTTGTCAAGCGTTGTCGAGATGTGAGTCGGAGCGGCATTGGGGTCAGTCGGATGAATGTGCACAGGCTTTGTTTCTTCGGTCGACTGAAACGCTGACTCAGAAGTAGGTTTCTTGGCTCGCAACAAATCACTCAGATCTGCGTTCTTCTGGTATTCTTCCATCTCCACTGCCGCCATCTGCTCGTCAGCAATTTATTAGCCCTTTTGGAAGCATTCCACTGCTTTCTGCCGGTCCCCGGTGACTGTGATCACGCCGTTGGGGCCTGGCATCTTCAGTTTGAGATACACATAGCACGGTCGAGACATGAAACGGGCATATGCAGGTCTGCCCGGGATAGCGTGGTAAGCACTATGGAAATCCACCACTTTGAAGGTCAACTTTTCCTCGCGGTAATTGGTCAAATCACCGAAATCCACGTCAAGAGTGATCTGACCGAGTGAGTCGGCTTTCTTCCTGGGGATGACCCCATGGAACCTCATGTTGCTCTCACCCAGCTTGGACATCGGAATGCCCATCCCACAGAGGGTTTCAGCATACAAGATATTCAGACCACTGCCACCATCCATCATAACTTTGGTCAGACACGTGCCCTCAACAACTCGGTCGACAATGAACGCTTGCCGCCCGAGGGTAGCAATGTGCGCCGGATGGTCAGACTGGTCAAATGTAATGGGATTCTTCGACCACTTCAGATATGTCATAACTGTCGGAGCAACCATGTTGACTTCTGTGTTGATAACTTTCTGTTGACTCTTGCTCTCGATGTCAGCAAAAATCATGAAGGTGGAGTTGATACGGGGGTAACCTCCATCTTCTTCTTCTTTGTCCTCATTCTCCTCAGATTTCTTCTCCTTCTCACTGAGCTGGTCCTTCTGAAAGTTCTGAATCAAAAGTTGACACTGTCGAGTGGTATGCTTGGGGTAAATGAAATTCTCCTCTTCATCCTTCTTGGTGTGTATCAAACACGGCAAATCAAGCACATCATTTCCTGCTTGGTCCTTCACTTTCTTGGGGATCTAGGTGCCTTTAGGCTTCCCTTTGTTTTTTCCCTGGTTCACAAACGCGGCCTCTCCTGGAGCTGCGGGTTCTGCTTTGCGCTTTGGTTTCTGATTGGAATTTCCATCATCTTGGGCGACTGGTTTCTTGCCATTACAGAGTCGATCCGCCTCTTCTCCGTTAGCATACTGACTGGCTATCTCCATCATCCGAGTCAGGGACATATCTCCTGTCCGACCGAATTTCAGGTTTAGCTCCCTGTGTCGTACGCGTTCTTTAAAGGCGCAGACTGCCTGATGCTCCGACACATTCTCCACTGTGTGATGTAGAGTGGTCCACCTCTGGATGTAATCTCTCAAAGTTTCATTCGGTTTCTCGACGCAATGTTGCAATTCTGTCAGCCCGACATGCCGTTTGCAGGTGCCCTCAAAGGTCCCGACAAACACTCAGGCCAACTCTTCCTAGGTGCATATGCTGCCAGGGGCCAACTGATTCAGCCAAGCTCTGGCCGAGCCTCCCAACATCAGGGGGAGGTGCTTCATGGCCACATCATCGTTGCCGCCGCCAATCTACACGGCCACTCGGTAATCTTCCAACAAAGTATCTGGCTTTGACTCACCAGTGAACTTACTCACCCCCGCCGCCAACCTGAAGTTGGGGAGAATCACTGCAGCCCTGATGGCGCTGCTGAAACACTCGGGCTCAGAAACATATGCTCTGCTGCCACTCGGACGGTCTCTGTCCTGCCCTTCTCTGTGCGCCCGGTTCCTATCGACCAGACCTTGCATAGAATCGATCTTGCATCAAAGCCAGGCCTTCGGGAATCTACTGGGATCCTTCGCTCGTCACCATGCGGGCGCCTGCCATCATACCACCAAGGCAAGTAGGATCCGCTCCCCGGAGGTGGCGTAGGCACTCGGCGGCGGTCATTGTGACCGAGTCGACGGTCATACTGATCATAGTTTCGACCCAGGTGTTGCACTTGACGGGGCCCACGACCTTCATGTCGCAGGGGCGATCTTGGGCTGTGGGCCGACCAGACTGTGTCCGACGCCACGGACCTGCTGTGAATTCGGTTGCGTGACTGTGAAACGGCAGCATTCTGCTCGCCAGCCGTTCAGAGCAGCGCTCGAATCTGCTACAGACCTCTTCCAGCTTCCGATTGGGATGACTGGATCGACTCTGCAATACGGGCCGCAACTGCGAGGTTCTGGATCGGAGTGCAGAATACCTGCGGCACGGGAGGAAACAACTACCGCGGTCGTCGAATGGATTCGGGAATCAGTCGGCGGGCTCGATCGTCGAGTGAACACTAAAGGTTCTCCAGACCCGCGTGCTCGGCCACGGTGGCCAGGCGCGTGGCTTCCAGGGCCCGAGCCTCAGGAGTCTCTCCCAAGATAGGGGTATACATTGCTTCTTCGTTTCGGTAACACAACTCCTCTCTTTTCTCTACAGTGAGAGGTTCATGCACGTACCCATCGTGATCGTACGACTGACCATTGTCGCTGCCGCCACCATCACCGCGAGGCTACCCAGGCGGACTGTGTCGAGAGCCGACCATGTGGACCTCTGCCACGGGGTCGCTGCTCCCGCACTCGGAAAGCGTATCTACGGAGCCAGTTGACAGGTCGACCGGCCCGTAGCGGTACTCGTCGGGCTCGATGGCCGCGACTTGGGGGTGGCCGACTGGCGTGCCACCGCGTACTTCACCCACCACTGGAGCCTTGACCAACCGGATCGCTTGCAGTGGCGTGCAGCGGGGAGAGTTGATGATGAGAGAGCCGACCGATACCGGGTCGGCGGCTGCCGGAGAAGGACGCCACAAGCCCTCGCGCAGAAGTGCGCAGCCCCGCGGACGGGAAGTGCCTCGACGTCGAGGGGGGCCTGATACGTCCATTTTGCATCATGCTTATAAGTTGATATTTATTGCATTATGGGCTGTTCATACATGTTTTGTCACAATACTTATGCCTTTTCTCTCTTATTTTGTAAGGTTTACATGAAGAGGGAGAATGTCGGCAGCTGGAATTCTGAGCTAAAAAAGGAGCAAACTCTGGAAACCTATTCTGCACAACTCCAAAAGCCATGAAACTCCACAGAACAATGTTTCGGAAAATATAAAAAATATATGGCGAAAGAAACCCATGAGAGGGGCCACCGGCTGCCCTCGAGGGGGAGGGGGGGCCCACTTCCCAGGGTGCCCCCCTGCCTCGAGGGCCAACCGGCAGGCCCCCGGAGCCCATCTTCTTTCATATGAAGTGTTTTGACCTGGAAAAAAAAATAAGAAAGAGGATTTTGGGACCAGACGGCGCCGTCTCGAGGCGGAACCGAGGCGGAAACCAATCTAGGGCTCCGGCAGAGCTGTTCTGTCGGCGATACTTCCCTCCGGGAGGGGGAAATCGTCACCGCCGTCATCGCCAACAACTCTCCCATCTTGGGGAGAGCTATCTTCATCAACATCTTCACCAGCACCATCTCCTCTCAAACCCTAGTTCATCTCTTGTATCCAATCTTTGTACCCAAACCAGATATTGGTACCTGTGGGTTGCTAGTAGTGTTGATTACTCCTTGCAGTTGATGCTAGTTGGTTTATTTGGTGGAAGATCATAACTTTAGATCCATTATGCATATTAATACCCCTCTGATCATGAACAATATTATGTCTTGTGAGTAGTTACTTTTGTTCCTGATGACATGGGAGAAGTCTTGCTATTACTAGTCATGTGAATTTGGTCTTCGTTCGATATTTTGATGAGATGTATGTTGTCTCTCCTCTAGTGGTGTCATGTGAATGTCGACTACACGACACTTCACTATTATTTGGGCCTAGAGGAAGGCATTGGGAAGTAATAAGTAGATGATGGGTTGCTAGAGTGACAGAAGCTTAAACCCTAGTTTATGTGTTGCTTCGTAAGGGGCTGATTTGGATCCATATGTTTCAGGCTATGGTTAGGTTAACCTTAATACTTCTTTTGTATTTGTGGATGCTTGCATTAGAGGTTAATCATAAGTGGGAGGCTTGTCCAAGTAAGGGAAGCACCCAAGCACCGGCCCACCCACATACCAAATTATCTAAGTACCGAACGTGAATTAGATGATCGTGATGAAAACTAGCTTGACGATAATTCCCATATGTCCTCGGGAGCACATTACCTTGCATAAGAGTTTGTCCAGGCTTGTCCTTTGCTACACAAAGGACTGGGCCACCTTGCTGCACCTTATTTACTTTTACCTTTTGTCACTTTCTACCAATTATCTTATCACAAAACTATCTATTACCTAAAATTTCAGTGCTTGCAGAAAATACCTTACTGAAAACTGCCTATCATTTCCTTCTGCTCCTCGTTGGGTTCGACACTCTTACTTATCGTAAGGACTACGATAGATCCCCTACACTTGTGGGTCATCAAGACTCTTTTCTGGCGCAGTTGCCGGGGAGTAAAGCGCCTTTGGTAAGGAAAAATTTATATAGTGTGCTGAAATTTATTGTCACTTGTTACTATGGCTCAAAATCCTTTGAGGGGCTTGTTTGGGGTATCTTCACCCCGAGGAGAAGAGCAAAGAGTTGCTCCTCAACCTACTGCACCTATTGATAATGTTTGCTTTGAAATTCCTTCGGGTATGATTGAGAAACTGCTTGAAAATCCATTTACAGGAGAAGGAACACTGCATCCCGATTTACATCTAATCTATGTGGATGAAGTTTGTGGATTGTTTAAGCTTGCAGGTATGCCCAAGGATGTTATCAAGAAGAAGGTCTTCCCTTTATCTTTGAAGGGCGATTCATTGACATGGTTTAGGCTATGCGATGATATGGAGTCATGGAACTATAATCGTATGAAGTTGGAATTTTATCAGAAGTTCTACCCTATGCACCAGGTTCATCGTGATCGTAATTATATTTATAATTTATGGCCTCGCAAAGGAGAAAGCATCGCTCAAGCTTGGGGGAGGCTTAAGTCAATGTTATATCCATGCCCCAATCATGAGCTCTCAGGAGAAATGATCATTGAAAAATTTTATGCTCGGCTTTCTCATAATAATCGCTCCATGCTCAATACTTCTTGTTCTGGCTCTTATATGATGAAGACTATTGACTTCAAATGGGATTTATTGGAAATAATTAAATGCAACTCCAAAGATTGGGATCTCGACGAAGGTAAGGAGTAAGGTATGACCACTAAGTTTGATTGTGTTAAAGCTTTTATGGATACCGATGTTTTCCGTGAGTTTAGCACTAAATATGGACTTTACTCTAAGATAGTAGCTTCTTTCTGTGAATCCTTTGCTACTCATGTTGATCTCCCCAAGGAGAAGTGGTTTAAATACCATCCCCCTATTGAAGTAAAAGTAGTTGAACATATTAAAGTTGAAGAAAAGACTATCACTTATAATGTTGATCCTGTTATACCTACCGCTTATATTGAGAAACCACATTTGCCTGTTAGGATAAAGGATCATGCTCAAGCTTCAACCGTAGTTCGTAAGAGTAATACTAGAACACCTACACCCTCTGAGCAAATTAAAGTTGAACCTAGTGTTGCTATGGTTAAATATCTCTTGGTAGAAGATTTAGATGGACATGTTATTTACCTCCAAGAAGAGTCTACTAGAATAGCCAAACCCAATGTTAGGAATAAACATAAACCTGTTGTAGGCTTGCTTGTCATCTCCGTTAAGATAGGAGATCATTGCTATCATGGTTTATGTGACGTAGGTGCTAGTGCGAGTATTATCCCTCTTGATTTGTATAACGAAATTATGCATGATATTGCACCTGTTGAGTTAGAAGGGATTGATGTTACTATTAAGCTTTCTAATAGAGATACTATTTCACCAGTTGGGATTGTTAGAGATATTGAAGTCTTGTGTGGGAAGGTTAAATACCCTGATGATTTTCTTGTTCTTAGTTCCCCACAAGATGCTTTCTGTCCCATTATATTCGGCATACCCTTCTTGAATACTGTTAATGCCAAGATAGACTGCGTGAAAGATATTGTCACTGTCGGATTAGGGGATGTGTCTCATGATTTTAACTTTGCTAAATTCCGTAGACAACCCCTTGAAAAGGCACCACCTAGTAAAGATGAAATTATTGGTCTTGCTTCTATTGGCCTTCCACCTAATGACCCTTTAGAACAATACTTGCTAAACCATGAAAATGATATGCATATGAATGAGAGAAGGGAGATAGATGAAATATTCCTTACACAGGGACCCGTATTGAAAAACAACTTGCCTGTTGAAATCCTAGGGGATCCTCCTCCACCCAAGGGTGATCCCGTGTTTGAACTTAAACCTTTACCTGATAGTCTGAAGTATGTTTATCTTGATGAAAAGAAGATATATCATGGTATTATTAGTGCTAACCTTTCAGAGCAGGAAGAAGAAACATTATTGAAAACTCTGAAGAAGCACCGAGCTGCTATTGGATATACTCTGGATAATCTTAAGGGCATTACTCCCGTTATATGCCAACACAAGATAAAATTGGAAGAAAATGCTAAACCAGTTATTGATCATCAGCGACGTTTAAATCCTAAGATGAAAGAAGTGGTGAGGAAGGAAATACTAAAGCTCCTAGAAGCAGGTATTATCTATCCAGTTGTTGATAGTCAGTGGGTAAGTCCTGTTCATTGCGTTCCTAAGAAAGGAGGTATGACTGTTGTCCCTAATGATAAGGACGAATTAATACCGCAAAGAATAGTTACAGGTTATAGGATGGTAATTGATTTCCGTAAGTTAAATAAAGCTACTAAGAAAGATCATTACCCCTTGCCATTTATTGATCAAATGCTAGAAAGGTTATACAAACATACTCATTTCTGCTTTCTAGATGGTTATTGCGGTTTCTCTCAAATACCTGTGTCAAAAGGGGATCAAGAAAAGACCATTTTTACTTGTCCTTTCGGTACCTTTGCTTATAGAAGTATGCCTTTTGGTTTATGTAATGCACCTGCTACCTTCCAAAGATGCATGATGGCTATATTCTCTGATTTTTGTGAAAAGAATGTTGAGGTGTTCATGGATGATTTCTCCGTTTACGGAACTTCTTTTGATGATTGCTTAATCAACCTTGATCGAGTTTTGCAGAGATGTGAAGACACTAACCTTGTCTTGAATTGGGAGAAGTGCCACTTTATGGTTAATGATAGCATTGTCTTGGGACATAAAATTTCTGAAAGAGGTATTGAAGTTGACAAAGCTAAAGTTCATGCTATTGAAAAGATGCCATGCCCTAAGGATATCAAAGGTATACGAAGTTTCCTTGGTCATGCCGGATTTTATAGGAGGTTCATTAAGGACTTCTCCAAAATCTCCAGGCCTCTGACTAATCTCTTACAAAAAGATATTCCTTTTATCTTTGATGATGATTGTCTAGAAGCATTTGAAATACTTAAGAAAGCACTAATCTCTGCACCTATTGTCCAGCCTCCTGACTGGAATTTACCCTTTGAGATTATGTGTGATGCTAGTGATTATGCTGTAGGAGCTGTTCTAGGGCAAAGAGTTGATAAGAAATTGAATGTTATCCAGTATGCTAGCAAAACTCTAGATAGTGCCCAAAGAAACTATGCTACCACTGAGAAAGAATTTTTAGCAATTGTATTTGCTTGTGATAAGTTTAGAGCCTATATCATTGATTCTAAAGTAACTATTCACACTAATCATGCTGCTATCAAATACCTCATGGAAAAGAAAGATGCTAAACCTAGACTTATTAGATGGGTTCTCTTGCTGCAATAATTTGACTTGCATATTATTGATAGAAAGGGAGCTGAGAACCCCGTAGCAGACAACTTCTCTAGGTTAGAGAATATACTTGATGACCCACAACTTATTAATGATAGCTTTCCTGATGAACAACTAGCTGTCATAAGTACTTCTCGTACTGCTCCATGGTATGCTGATTATGCTAATTACATTGTTGCTAAGTTTATACCTCCTAGCTTCACATACCAGCAAAAGAAAAAGTTCTTCTATGATTTGCGACATTACTTCTGGGTTGATCCACATCTTTATAAAGAAGGAGTGGATGGTATTATTAGACGTTGTGTGCCAGAGCATGAACAAGAACATATCTTACGCAAGTGCCACTCCAAAGCTTATGGAGGACACCATGCGGGAGACAGAACTGCACACGAGGTATTGCAATCCGGTTTTTATTGGCCTACTCTCTTCAAGGATGGCCTTAAGTTTGTCTTATCATGTGATGAATGTCAAAGAATTGGTAATATTAGTAGACGTCAAGAAATGCCTATGAATTATTCGCTTGTTATTGAACCATTTGATGTTTGGGGCTTTGATTATATGGGACCTTTTCCTGCCTCTAATGGGTACACACATATTCTAGTTGCTGTTGATTACGTTACTAAGTGGGTAGAAGCTATTCCAACTAGTAGTGCTGATCATAACACCTCTATTAAGATGCTTAAAGAAGTTATATTTCCGAGGTTTGGAGTCCCTAGATATCTAATGACTGATGGTGGTTCACACTTTATTCATGGTGCTTTCCGTAAGATGCTTGCTAAGTATGATGTCAACCATAGAATTGCATCACCTTATCACCCACAGACTAGTGGTCAAGTAGAACTTAGTAATAGGGTGTTGAAATTAATCTTGCAAAAGATAGTTAATAGGTCTAGAAAGAATTGGTCAAATAAACTAGATGATGTATTATGGGCCTATAGAACTGCATACAAAAATCCTATGGGTATGTCTCCATATAAGATGGTATATGGAAAAGCTTGTCACTTACCTCTTGAGCTAGAACATAAGGCATATTGGGCTATCAAAGAGCTCAATTATGATTTCAAACTTGCCGGTGAAAAGAGGCTATTTGATATTAGCTGTCTCGATGAATGGAGAACCCAGGCCTACGAGGAATGCCAAGCTATTTAAAGAAAAAGTTAAAAGATGGCATGACAAAAGGATACAAAAGCATGAGTTTAACGTAGGTGAGTATGTCTTGCTATTCAACTCTCGTTTAAGATTTTTTGCAGGAAAACTTCTCTCCAAGTGGGAAGGACCTTACATTATCGAGGAGGTTTATCGTTCCAGCGCCATAAAAATCAACAACTTCGAAGACACAAATCCGAAGGTGGTGAATGGTCAAAGGATCAAAAAATTTATCTCAGGTAATCCTATAAATGTTGAAACTAATATTATTGATACCATAACCCCGGAGGAATACATAAGGGACACTTTCCAGAACGATTCAGCCTCCGAAAAGGAAGAGGTATGTGATACTGTAAGTAAACCGACTCCAAAACAGTTCTAAAGGTATTTTTTTCTCCGCTTTGGAATATCTAGAAAAATATAAAAATATACTGCAGTCCGGAAGAGACACGGGGCACCCTCGAGGGTAGGGGCGCGCCCCCCTTCCCAGGACGCGCCGCTGCCTCGAGGGCACCCCGTGTGTCCCCCGGACTCCGTTTTCTTGTGGGTTACTCCTTTCGTTCGGGAAAAATTCATTATATATACTCCCGAAGGTTTTGACCTGTGCATCACGCAGAAATCCTCTGTTTTTGTTTCAAGCTGCTGTTTTTGACAGATCTAGATCATCATGGCGTCCTCCAACACCCCCAACGACAAGTTCTTCGAGAAGGTCATCAACCCCTACCTTGCGGACGTGCTGCACCACCCCAAAACCATGGAGTTGCATGAGGGGGTGCTGCATATCCGTGATGTTGAGTGGCCGAGAAGGACCGGAAGCATGGAGACAAGACTCGAAGCAATGGAGCAACAAGTTTTCAAGTGCCAAGGTATGGTGGAACGAGGACTCGATGCCAACCACATGATGATCTCGGAGCTTGCCAACAACCTCAAGATGGACTCAAGGATCTTCGGGAAGCCATCTCTAATCTTCAAGAGAAGATCGATCACCTCCAAGCACAGATCTATGACCTGCAGAACCAAAATTGTGAGTATGAATAAAGATTCAAGAACATGAGTTTGGCTGCAGATTTGAGTATCACGGAGACTCGATCATCCTTCTACGATGGTGAGCCCATGCCGTGGAAGGTGAACAACAAGCCCACATCATCAACAACTCCATCATCACCACCCCCGAAGAAGGAGACATAAACATATGGGTATAGGCACTCCCCTTGGCAACTACCAAGCTTGGGGGAGTGACCCCGATATCGTATCACCATCACTCCTATCTTTAACGTTTTACTTAATTCGATCCTTTTGGTAGTATCTTGATCTATTAGAATAAAGTTAGCATGATCTAGTCGTCAGCTTTTGCTTTGTGAGCTTTATCCTTTGTAATCGAGTCCGTGAGCTATATAATAAAGATTAGTATTGAGTCAAGGGCTTGATTTCCTCACTTGGGTCATGATAAAAAGAAATAAAGCATAAAGGGTATCAAAGAGATCATATCGATCTTGTGGGAAGTAATGACTTCACATACAAGAGTATGATAAATAAAAGTTGTTGGGAGGTGATGAACATAGTTTTGGTCATCGTTGCAATTAATAGGAAGTGATAAAAAGAAGAGAGGCTTCACATACAAATATACTATCTTGGACATCTTTTATGATTGTGAGCACTCATTAAAGTATGACATGCTAAAGAGTTGATGTTGGACAAGGAAGACAACATAATGCGTTATGTCTTCCTATATCCGAAATAAAGTATATTGTCATGGATCATCCAACATGTTGAGCTTGCCTTTCCCCCTCATGCTAGCCAAAACTCCTCGCACAAAGTAGGGATACTACTTGTGCTTCCATAATCCTTAAACCCAGTTTTGCCATGAGAGTCCACCATACCTACCTATGGATTGAGAAAGATCCTTCCAAAGTAAGTTCTCATGTTGCAAATCCGCTAAAATATGTATGATTTATTAGTGTGGGAGAAATTAGCATTATACGATCTTGTGATATGGAAGTAATAAAAGCGACGGTCGGCATAATAAAGGTCCTTATCACAAGTGGCAATATAAAGCAAAGTTCTTCTATGCTAAGACTTTGTGCATCCAACCATAAAAACAACTGACAACCTCTGCTTCCCTCTGCGAAGGGCCTATATACTATTCCTCTCTTATAAGTGTCAAGGTGAATTCCACCTTTCCTTTTTACATTTTATCCTTTGGCAAGCACATTGTGTTGGAAAGATCCTGACATATATACCCACTTGGATGTAAGTTTTCATGATCTATTACTGTTGACGTTACCCTTGAGGTAAAAGGTTGGGAGGCAACACTATAAGCCCCTATCGTTCTCTGTGTCCGATTAAAACTCCATAAACATAAGTATTGCGTAAGTGTGAGCAATTGTGAAAGACTATATGATAGTTGAGTATGTAGGCTTGCTGAAAAACTCTTATATTGACTCTTTCAGATATTATGATAAATTTCAATTGCTTCAATGACCAAGATCAAAGTTTGTTAGTTTCCAATGAAGTTGGTGATTCATACTTGATATTGTGGACGAATTGTTACTTTAGCATAAGAATCATATGACTATATTTATATAAGTTGCTGTTATGAGAATGATCATGATGCCCTCATGTCCGTGTTCTATTTTTTATCGACACCTCTATCTCTAAACATGCGGACATATTTTTCGATATCGGCTTTCGCTTGAGGACAAGCGAGGTCTAAGTTTGGGGCAGTTGATACGTCCATTTTGCATCATGCTTATAAGTTGATATTTATTGCATTATGGGTTGTTCATACATGTTTTGTCACAATACTTATGCCTTTTCTCTCTTATTTTGCAAGGTTTACATGAAGAGGGAGAATGCCGACAGCTGGAATTCTGGGCTAAAAAAGGAGCAAACGCTGGAAACATATTCTGCACAACTCCAAAAGCCCTGAAACTCCACAGAACATCATTTCGGAAAATATAAAAAATATCTGGCGAAAGAAACCCACGAGAGGGGCCACCGGCTGGCCTCGAGGGTGGGGGC
>LR738710.1:193151257-193328775 GCA_902687465.1 Secale cereale | reverse complement strand
GCCACCGCTACCCGCCACTCCAGCAGAAGCTTTGGCACGAGCTCAACTGCTCCTAGACTACCCTCCAACGGCGGACAAGGCCGACGACTGGAGGGCCACCATTCAGAGTCTCATCGCCTTCGCCAACGGCAACACTCCACGGCAGCCGAGTACATCGCAGCCGCGGCAAGTCAGCCAGGCACAGGCCAATGGCGACAAGACCGGTGGGGGTGCAACCACCGTGCACTCTCCGCCCCGAAGGCCAAAATCGCCGACTCGTCGGATCCACCTCGACAGCGACTCCACCGTGTCATCAGATCCGCGAGCTCGTCGCGATCAGCGCCAAGTTCTTCACGAACGACAGCAAGAGGACGCTCGTACTCGCATCGAGCGCCGAAGAGAAGCGCGGCGTCAATCAGACCAGCGCGCTGGGCCCGCTGTCGACATGCATGCGCCAGGGGAACCAGGCGACTTGCTGTACGCGGTAGGTTGTCCTGCATTTACTCGTGAGCTGCGGCAAGTCCAGTGGCCCAGCATGAAGAATTTCAAGCCAGGCGTACCAGAGAAGAACGACGGCAAGACGCATCCGTCGGAGTTCCTCAGCATCTACACCATCGCGGTGCAAGCTGCCGGGGGGCGGGACCACAAGATCCTTGCCAACTACTTCCCGCTGGTACTCAAACCCAACGTCAGGTCCTGGATCATGCACTTGCGGGACAACTCCATATCCTCCTGGGCTGACCTATGCCATCAGTTTGTCGGCGCCTTTATAGCCGGCCACAAACCTCGTGGCCAAGAAAGTGACCTTCATCTGCTCGCCCAGAAGGAAGGAGAACCCCTGCGCAAGTATATCCAGAGAATCAGCCGTGTACAGCACAACTTCCCAGATGTCCATCCTGCCGCTGTTATCAGCGCGTTCCATCAGAACGTGCGTAACCGCAGGATGAGGGAGGGGATGGCGATGTGCAAGATCAGGGGCGTCAGCGAGCTGTACGCCCTGGCCGACAAGTGCGCACGTGCTGAGGAAGGGAGGAAACTCCCCAGAGAGGATACAGGAGCAGGAGAATCTGACAGCGAGGATGCTGCCCCGGCAAAGAAAAACCGGCGGCGGAACAACAGGAAAAAGAACAACAAAGATGTGCCAGTCGTTGAGCAGTCCGGCAACGAAGGTGGCGCCAAGAAAGCCAAAGTTGGTAGCTCCGGCAAGGAGGTTGCCGCATGCACCAACTGCCAGGCTGTGGCGGCCACCGACAAGTAGGACGGCACCGACAAGCAGTACTGCAAGATCCACCGCACCAAGGGCCATGACCTCCAGAACTGCAAGAGGGTCGAGCAGCTCGTCGAGCAGCAGAAGGCTAAGTACGAGCGACGCGACAAGGAGAAGGCCCAAGGAGGTACTGGAGGATCCGGCCAGGAGCGCCCCGGTCGAGGAGGACGCCGCGGCAAGGCCAAGCAGCGGCAAGGAGACAGACCTCCCCGCGGCCGCGACAAGGATGAAGATGACGACGACGATGAAGACATGGATGATGTCGAGACCAGTGAGCAGGAGTTCCAGAAAGCCACAGAGGTCTTGTGTGTTGACGGCGGTGCTTCTCTGCATACTTCACACCGCCAACTCAAGCAGTTGGTGCGGGAAGTTAATGCAGCAGAACCACCTATCGAATCGCGCAAGCTTCTAAAATGGTCCAGCACGCCTATCATCTTTGATATTGAGGACCATCCTGATCGCACAACTGCGGTCGGGTGCTTGCCGATGTTGGTTTCACCAACTATCCGCAACCTTTAGGTCACTAAGATGCTAGTTGACGGCGGGGCCGGCTTGAACCTGATCTCCTCCGCTGTACTCCAGAAACTCCAGATCCCTGACAACGAGCTCGAAGAGACCGGCACATTCCAAGGAATCAACCCGGGAAGGAGCAAGCTGAAGGGGAAGATCACGTTGCCAGTGACATTTGGCGGCGATTTGAACTTCAGGACTGAGAGGGTCACCTTTGACGTTGCCGATTTTCCATTGCCTTACAATGGGATACTCGGCCGTCCAGCACTCGCCAAATTCATGGCAGCCTCTCACTATGCATACAACATGCTGAAGATGCCAGGCCCGATAAGCGTCATCTCTGTCCCTGGCGACAAGAAGGATGCCCTTATCTGCGCCGACAAGATCTACCGGGAAGCAGCAGCCGCAACAGATCGCAAGTCACTTGCCGCTGAAGCTCCCGGGGGGAAGAAGAAGACCAAGTCCGGCAAGAGTTCTGATGCCCACTCCGGCAAGCGCACCTCTTCGGAGTACTGCGCTACCGTCGAGGACGCACCATCGAGCTCCACCAGCAAGTGTAAGAAGATAATGGCAGCTCCGCCAGAGACCAAGAAGATGTCCGCCAAGGAGGACGGCACTGGTGGTACCTTCACCATCAGTGCCACACTTGACCCTAAATAGGAAAGCGCGCTCATTGCTTTCCTGCGGGCGAACGTCGACGTGTTTGCGTGGCAACCGTCTGACATCCCCGGCATCCCAGGAAAGTAATTGAGCACCACCTTGCCGTCTGTCCTCATGCGCAGCCCGTCAAGCAGAAAGTCAGGAAACAAGCAGTGGAGCGCCAAGAATTCATCGTAGAAGAGATCAAGAAGTTGGAAGCAGTAGGCCTTGTGAGAGGAGTGCTCCATCCTACGTGGTTGGCCAATCCTGTAGTCGTGCGCAAGGCAAACAGGAAATGGAGGCTTTGTATCGACTTCACCGATGTGAATAAAGCTTGTCCCAAAGACCCATTTCCCTTGCCGCGCATTGACCAGATTGTTGACTCCACGGCCGGATGTGACCTGCTTTCATTTCTTGACGCATACTCAGGATACCATCAAATCTTCATGGCAGAAGAGGATGAGGAGAAGACCGCATTTATTACTCCATGTGGCACGTACTGTTTCATACGGATGCCTTTTGGTTTAAAGAATGCTAGTTCAACATTTGCAAGAGTAGTCCATACCGCTTTTGAGCCACAAATACACAGAAATGTGGAAGCCTACATGGATGACATAGTGGTCAAGAGCAAAGACAGGGCAACTCTGATTCAAGATTTAGACGAGACCTTTGCAAATCTGTGCAAGATCAGCCTAAAGCTCAACCCCAAGAAGTGCGTGTTTAGAGTCCCTTCCGGCAAGCTTCTCGGGTTCTTCGTGTCTCAGCGGGGAATTGAAGCCAATCCCGACAAGATCAAGGCCATTGAGCAGATTGAAGCACCAAAGCGCGTCAAGGATGTACGAAGACTTGTTGGTTGCATGGCTGCTCTCAGCAGGTTTATCTCTAAGTCTGCTGAGCGTGCCCTGCCGTTTTTCAAAATATTGAAAAAGGCAGGTCCAATGAAATGGACTCCGAAAGCGGAGGCTGCGCTGCAAGACTTGAAGAGATACCTGTCCTCCACTCCTATACTTGTCGCACCTAAGCCACAAGAGAAGTTGCTGTTGTACCTAGCGGCAACCAATCAAGTGGTTAGTGCTGCGTTAGTAGCGGAGAGGGAGGCAGATGATGAGCCAGCAACCACGGCAGGCGCATCCAGCGACTAGCAGGGCACTTCCCCGACAAGCTCTGGTCCCGACAAAGATGGATCTGCGCAGGAGATACGGAAGAGAATGGTGCAGCGCCCAGTTTACTTTGTCAGTTCCCTTCTGCAGGGGGCTAGGTCAAGGTACTCTGGTGTGCAGAAATTGCTTTGCGGCCTCCTCATGGCCTCGAGAAAGCTGCGCCATTACTTCCAAGCACATGAGATCACAGTTGTCACTCGCTTTCTGCTGAAGAGGATACTGCAGAATCCAGAAGCAACAGGTAGGATTGTTGAGTGGGCGCTGGAACTGTCAAGCTTTGGCCTCAAGTTTGAAAGCACTTCAACTATCCAAAGCAGAGCATTGGCAGAATTCATAGCAGAGTGGACGCCAACACCAGATGAAGAAATCCCAGAAACGAGCATCCCCGTCAAGGAAGCAAGCAAAGAGTGGCTGATGTACTTTGATGGTGCCTTCTCGCTGCAAGGCACCGGTGCTGGCGTGCTGCTTGTCGCACCCACCGGAGAGCACCTCAAGTACGTAGTCCAGATGCACTTTCCCAAGGAGCAAGCAAGCAAAGAGTATGAAGGTTTGCTTGCCGGTCTCAGGATCGCGACAGACCTTGGAATCAAGAAGCTCATTGTCAGGGGTGACTCGCAGCTTGTCGTCCGGCAAGTGAACAAGAATTATCAGAGTCCGTTGATGGAAGCCTATGTTGATGAAGTGAGAAACCTTGAAGAGCACTTTGACAGCCTACAGATGGAGCATGTTCCAAGAGCTCAAAACGACATTGTTGATGGCCTGTCGAAGTGCGCCGCACTTAAGTTACCTGTGGAACCAGGGATCTTTGTGCTCAAGCTGACTCAACCGTCCGTAACGCCATCAACTGGACAGAGCAAGAAGAGGAAGTTGATTTCTGGTGACTATTTTCCGGCAGAGCTTCCCGAAGCCGCCGCCAAGAAAGCCCCCAAGATCAACTCCAAGAATGCTGAGGAGCAGTCTGCTCCGGCAAGCCCTAGGGTTTGTTCCGTTGAAGCAGACGCTCCCGACAAGTTTTGCTCTGGCAAGCTTGCCGGGGAACATCAAGCTCCGGCTGAGCCGCAGGTTCTCGCCGTAGAAGCGGACGTTCCCGCAGCAGCAGATGTGCCTTTAGTCCTTGTTGTCGAGCCGCAAGCTCCAGCATGGGCACAACAGATTTTCCGTTTCCTTCAGGCAGGAGAACTTCCCGAAGAGCAAGAAGAAGCGGAAAGAGTAGCCCGGCAGTCAAGTATGTACCAGTTTGTCGACAACATACTGTACAGAAGAAGACTCAACGGTGTGAAATTGAAGTGTATTCACCGGGAAGACGGACAAAAGCTGTTGGCAGAGATACATGGAGGCATGTGTGGTCACCACATTGGCGCAAGAGCACTTGCCGGCAAAGCATTCCGGCAAGGTTTCTTTTGGCCGACAGCCCTCCAGGATGCAACTGCACAAGTAACCAAGTGTGAAGCGTGCCAGTTCCATTCCAAGCAGATACACCAGCCAGCTCAAGCTCTCCAGACGATCCATTTATCCTGGACATTTTCGGTCTGGGGGCTCGACATCCTCGGCCCCTTTCCCCGCGCAGCCGGGGGCTTTGAGTACTTATACGTTGCCATCGACAAATTCACAAAGTGGCCGGAAGTGGAACCAGTGAGGAAGGTGACAGCACAGTCAGCAGTCAAGTTCTTCAGGTCGATTGTTTGCCGTTTCGGGGTCCGTAACAGGATTATCACCGACAACGGTACGCAATTCACGAGCCGCACCTTCATGCAGTACGTCCAAGATCTTGGCGCCAAGGTCTGCTTCGCTTCTGTTGCTCACCCGAGAAGCAACGGTCAAGCGGAGAGGGCAAATGCTGAAGTGCTGCGTGGCCTCAAGACCAGAACTTTCGATAGGCTGCACAGGTGCGGAAGAAACTGGATTGAGGAGCTGCCAGTGGTTCTTTGGTCGATCAGAACGACACCAAAACGAGCCACTGGACAGACACCTTTCGCTCTATTCTATGGAGCAGAGGCAGTTCTCCCCACGGAACTCGTATACGGGTCACCTCGAGTGCTCGCTTATGATGAGCTTGAGCAAGAGCAGCTGTGACAAGATGACGCGCTGCTCCTTGAGGAAGACCATCTTCAGGCTGCTGTACGAGCTGCTCGCTACCAGCAAGCTTTGCGCCGCTACCATAGCCGCAAAGTTAACGCCAGAAGTCTCGAGGAAGGCGACCTTGTTCTTCGGCGCGTTCAGTCAGACAAGAATTCCAACAAGTTGACGCCGAAGTGGGAAGGCCCTTACCGGGTGAAACGAGTCACTAGGCCTGGCGCTGTCCGCCTCGAGACCGAAGATGGCTTTCCGGTGAGCAACTCCTGGAACATTGAGCATCTTCGTAAGTTTTACCCGTAAGGCGCGGTTGCCGGAACCCGTTCCGGCAACCACCTTTTGTACAAGTCTTGCCGCTGTTGCATGTAATCCTTTGTACAAAGCCGGGCGCAGACCCCGTGCATAAGTAAAGCTCATGTGCTCCGCACATCTTGTCGATTTCATGCTTTCTATTTTTTGCATGTGTTATCTGACACTTTGTGCAGCACCTACCCCCTGTAAGCAATAACGAGCCGTAAGGCTCCATATCTGTATTTTCCCTTCTTTCTTTTTCTCAAGGAAAGGAAGGTTCCCTCGCGCACAAGTTTGCCGGGGGGGAAAGGAGAAGATAGTGGTATGGACCAGGCGTCGTTCAAGAAAGTTTTGCCTTGCCGAGAAGCAAACAACAGAAAAGCTAAGTTGCCAAAGCTTGAGCAATCATATTTTTAAATTTTTAAGTTATCTTCCTTGAACGACCGTACTTTGTATGGAAAACTTGTGCGCGGAGGAACCAACTCGTAGCTAGTTGCGCCCTTAACGTTGTTTCGAGCCCGCTCAACAACTTTGTTTCGAGCCCGCTCAACAACTTAAGTGAGCTGCGACTAGTTGCGACAAGGTTTCTTGTCGGCAACGGCACCGCCAGCAGGCTGCTGACGTCCCGCACTCAGCGCTCGCGGCTAAGGTGCCTGCGCCGGCAAGTTCCCTAAAAGCGTTGGGCAGAAACATACAAAGGAAGGAGTCAAGTAAAGGAAATAACGTTGCAATCACTACCCAAAATAGAGTTATATTACAAAGTAGCTTGTCGCAGCTCTAACAGATTGTTCTCATAACATGACAAGCAGCGACAAGGAAAGAAGAAAACGGGCGGCCTAATCTACGCGATCGCCCTCAACCCTCTTGATCCCGCTCACCTTTTCCACAATCGGTGTGACAAGGGCCTTGAGCGCCTCCAGATCAGCATCCTGCGGCAGGGACTTGAGGACATTGGTGAGGTTGAGGCCCGGGTTGCGGAAGGCCACCTTCACCAACACCTTTTGGAGAGCTCCCGCGCAGAGCTTGCGCGACTCGTCGGCCAGCTGCTTTGGGATCCTCTCCCGGAGTCGCTGGAGGGCCGTCGCCACGCCTTTGAAGAATAGGGTGAGCTTGGCGCTGGGCTGGAGGCTCTCATCGGAGGGATACCCGAGATCCTCCATCCCCAGCTGCGCCAGCTCCTTGTCAATATCTGCGGCAGCGTTCACGAGACCCTTCGTCCAGTGCTCGAAGGTTTCCCTGAATGTGTTCTGGATGGCAGCAGCACTCGCCAGCAGCGCCTTCTCGGCCTTGATCTCCTCCTTCAAGGCCGCCTCCCACTCCCTGGCGCCGTCCAGCGTCTTGGTCAAAGTGGTCAGCTTCAACTCAAGATCAGCGTTGGAGTCCTTGGCGGCGGCAAGCTCCTTGCCCTTCTCAGCGAGGCGGACCTGCAGCTCTGAGTGGCTGTGGGCGTCCTTCTCCCGCTCATGCTTGAGCGCGGCAAGCTCCTCACCGCTCGCCTTGAGATCGGCCTCCAGCTGCGCCACCTTCGTCTCCAGCTCCTTCTTGGCGACCTCAGCAGCTGTGGTAGCGTCCTCTGCTTGCTTGAGGGCTCCGCCAAGTGATTGCTCGTGCGCGGCAAGATCCTCCTCGTGGCTATCGAGGTTAATCTTCCGCTGCGCCAGCTCGCCCTCTTGCGCGGACAGCTTCTCAGCGGCAAGCCGCTGCTGCTCTTCGACTTCGGCCTTCTCGAGGAAGAAGGCCGTCTGCTCCTGATGGCTTCTCGCCCCTCGTTGGTTACTCCAAGTGGAAGGTTTCAGATGTAGCGTAACGGCAAGTTTCCCTTGGCAAGATACCAAGGATTGAATCCCGTGAGACTCCGAGGGTCGACAAGAAGGTGTCAACTGCTAACGGCGCCAGATACTTAGCGGTTGACAGGACCTGCACACAGATACAAATAACTTTGCTCCCAACGAGTACAGAGAGGTTGTCAATCCCTCCGGCCTCGTCGTTTACAAAGGATCAAACACAAGAGATAATAGTGATAGGTATGACTGCAACTAGGAATAAGAACAGGAAGTAAATAGCGGGTGTGATCAGTGATGGTAATATGGACCGGGGTCCCATGATGTTCACTAGTGATGTCTCTCTCTCAAAAGACGATAAAACAGCTAAGCGAGGTAAACAAATTACAGCTGGCAATTGACAGGATTATGTGCGCAAACCAATGCTAACTATGTTGTAAAGAAAGGTAGAGGCTTAAAAGCATGGGCGGTACGCCAAGGCAAGTAGACCGAAATCCATCTGCATCTACTACTAATCATCCACCTTGAGATATCTATCCAGAACATCTCGCTGGTATTAAGTTGCGAATCCCACCCAAAGTGTAGACTCAAAACAACAGACAACTGCATTAAAAGAACTTTGCGTAAAGTAAACAATCCTTGCACCCGCAAGTACAAGCACCGTTGTTTTCCCCCTTGTGGCAACAACACATCCCCTAGACTCATGTTTCTGTCACTCAAACTAGTCATCGAGGGGCATGAACCCACAATCAAGCATAACGTTTCCTCTTGGAGTTACTACCTACTACTCGGCCAAAGCAGTAAACAGCAATGGAGAACATGCAAGAATTACTTAGGAACATAAATATAAAAGAGGTGAATCAAATATATTACTCACACACAATCTGAACATAATCTCATAATCCATCTGATCCTAGCAAACTCAGCAGAGCAACAGCATAAAGATTACATATGTGCCTCGATCATGTAGGGCAGCTCACGAGGTCTAATCCATGAAGAACAAAGAGGGGAGGAGAACATCACATAGCTACTGGTCATGGACCCATGGTCCAAGGGGGACTACTCACGACTCATCTGGGAAGCGTCCATGGTGGTGGAGAAGCTCCCGATGGTGGTTCTCCCCTCCGGCAGGGTGCCGGGAAGAGTTCTCCTGGTGCTCCCGATCTTGGAAGCGCGGCGGCGGCGGAACAGAGGCGAGATCGTAAAAAAGGGTTCCGTCCTCGAGGGTTTCGGGACGCGAGGAGTATATATGCCAAAGGGGGTCACCAGAAGCGGAGAGGGGGGCCCAGGCGCCCCCCTAGGGCGGCCAGGGGTGGGGCCGCCTGGGCTGCCCCTGGCTCCCCTCTATCCCCACTTTGGTTTTTCTTGAAGCTTCCGTTACGCTGATTTTTCCTGTATTTTTCCCGGAATTTTTAGGGCACTTTTAATATGGGGGAAACCTGAAATAGAAAAAAGCAGAAAACAGGAACTGGCACTGTGGTGCACTGAGTTAATAGGTTAGTCCAAATATGATCAAAAGTGTATGGAAGTGCATAAATATCATAGCAATATCACACAAAAGAGGCATGGAGCAAGCAGAAATTATAGATACGTTTTGGACGTATCAACATCCCCAAGCTTAATTCCTGCTCGTCCTCGAGTAGGTAAATGATAACAAGCATAATTTCTGTGGTGACATGCTACCAACCATATAAGAACTTTTTAAGTAAAGCAATCAAGGCATGTAATTCAATTCAAGTCATAACAAGCAAGAGTCTATATTAGCATTGTAACAAGTAACATTAGAACATAAAGGTGCAAGAGCTCTCGCTGTCCGTGACTCGAATGTCTCCAAATCATGTTTGTGTGCAAGAAAGGGGATAGGGATATATGAGAGAGTAAAACATAGTTTTTGTATTGTTGAGAACTTAATCTACTAAAGTTTCACACTTGGTCTTCTTTGGAATCTTATCTTGACTCATCCCCAGACCGTTAGCCAGGTACAAGTCGAAATGATCCACTCCCTTTTGATATCTTGAGCACTCATGCAATGGATGAGCGTAAGCAAGAAAGTCGACACTTAGGATGGCAAAGAGAGAAAAATGATAGAGGGGGAAGACAAAAAAGGTGTGAAAGGCTCACATCAATGAGGACAATTATCGGCGAGAGAAAGCCAAATGATAGATATGATCTGAGGAGTAGGGATTGCCATGCAACGGATGCACATATGAGCTAAGGTAAGCTCTCCAGTGGAACTAGTGGGGGTGCATCCAACTTGCTTGCTCAAGAAGACCTAGAGCTCTTTTGAGGAGGCTCATCATTGGAATATACAAGCCAAGTTCTATAGTGTAAAGGTCCCCACATAGCTATATGCATGAATGATAATCTCTATGGAGTACAAGGTATAAGATGGAGTACGAGTGTGGATCTCTCAAAAGAAATAGTAGTGTGCCCCCTTCTCTCTTTTTATTTCTTTTTCTTTCTTTTTTTCTATTTTTTTGTGTGGCCTCGATGGCTCTTTCTATTTAACTCTCATTTGTCCTCTTTGGGATCTTTTGATTTTGTCCTCTTTGGGATCTTTTCCTCACTTTAGGGGCAACACTCTATATATTACAAGAAGTATAGAAGATCTTTCACACTTTACAAAAGTACTCAACATAAAGAAAATGAAACTATCATGATGTATGCAAATGTATGCCTCTGCCAGTGTAGCAGGATATGCAATGATACTAGCGCGTCATGTAGCAATGATTAGGGCAAGGCCCAACTAGCATGCGGCTCATCGATCAAGTAAAAAGCATGTATGACATGAAGATCAAGTCATGAGAAGATGGATGTTGCATGGCAATGTATCTCGGAAAGGCTATGGAAATGCCTTAATAGGTAGGTATGGTGGCTGTTTTGAGGAAGGATATAATGAGGCTTATGATGACAGAGCGTATCGTGCCAAGGATTTGGATGCACCGGCGAAGTATGCGCCAACTCTCTGTTGGAAATATGCCCTAGAGGCAATAATAAATTGGTTATTATTATATTTCCTTGTTCATGATAATTGTTTATTATCCATGCTAGAATTGTATTGATAGGAAACTCAGATACATGTGTGGATACATAGACAAACACCATGTCCCTAGTAAGCCTCTAGATGACTAGCTCGTTGATCAATAGATGGTTACGGTTTCCTGACCATGGACATTGGATGTCGTTGATAACGGGATCACATCATTAGGAGAATGATGTGATGGACAAGACCCAATCCTAAGCCTAGCACAGATCGTGTAGTTCGTATGCTAAAGCTTTTCTATATGTCAAGTATATTTTTTCCTTAGACCATGAGATTGTGCAACTCCCGGATACCGTAGGAATGCTTTGGGTGTACCAAACGTCACAACGTAACTGGGTGGCTATAATGGTGCATTACAGGTATCTCCGAAAGTGTCTGTTGGGTTGGCACGAATCGAGACTGGGATTTGTCACTCCGTATGACGGAGAGGTATCTCTGGGCCCACTCGGTAGGACATCATCATAATGTGCACAATATGTGATCAAGGAGTTGATCACGGGATGATGTGTTACGGAACGAGTAAAGGGACTTGCCGGTAATGAGATTGAGCAAGGTATCGGTATACCGACGATCGAATCTCGGGCAAGTGCTATACCGATAGACAAAGGGAATCGTATACAGGATTGATTGAATCCTTGACATCGTGGTTCATCCGATGAGATCATCGTGGAACGTGTGGGAGCCAACATGGGTATCCAGATCCCGCTGTTGGTTATTGGCCGGAGAGTTGTCTCGGTCATGACTACATGGTTCCCGAGCCCGTAGGGTCTACACACTTAAGGTTCGATGACGCTAGGGTTATAGGGAAAGTATGTACGCGGTTACCGAATGTTGTTCGGAGTCCCGGATGAGATCCCGGACGTCACGAGGAGTTCCGGAATGGTCCGGAGGTAAAGATTCATATATGGGAAGTCCCGTTTTGGTCACCGGAAAAGTTACGGGTGCTATCGGTAATGTACCGGGACCACCGGGAGGGTCCCGGGGGTCCACCAGGTGGGGCCACCAGCCCCAGAAGGCTGCGTGGGCTAAGTGTGGGAGGGGACCAGCCCCAAGGGGGCTGGTGCGCCCCCCCACCAAGTCCCAAGGCGCATGGAGAGTGGAGGGGGGCAAACCCTAGGTCCAGATGGGCCTTAAGGCCCACCCTAGGGCGCCCCCTCTCTCCCCCCCTTGGCCGCACCCTAGATGGGTTTTGGGGGGCTGCCTCCACCCCTAGGGAGGAAACCCTAGATGGGGGCGCCGCCCCTACCTTCCCCCTATATATATGTGAGGTTTTGGGGCTGCTAGACACACGAGAAAGTCTCCCTCTTGGCGCAGCCCTACCCCTCTCCCTCCTCGTCTCTTGCAGTGCTTGGCGAAGCCCTGCTGGAGTCCCGCGCTCCTCCACCACCACCACGCCGTCGTGCTGCTGTTGGATGGAGTCTTCCCCAACCTCTCCCTCTCTCCTTGCTGGATCAAGGCGTCGGAGACGTCACCGGGCTGCACGTGTGTTGAACGCGGAGGCGCCGTTGTTCGGCGCTTAGATCGGAATCAACCGCGATCTGAATCGCAGCGAGTACGACTCCTTCATCCGCGTTCTTGCAACGCTTCCGCATCGCGATCTACAAGGGTATGTAGATGCACTCCACTCTCCTTTATGCTCGTTGCTAGATTACTCCATAGATAGATCTTGGTGATGCGTAGGAAAAATTTTGATTTTCTGCTACGATCCCCAACAGTGGCATCATGAGCTAGGTCTTTGCGTAGTATCTTGCACGAGTAGAACACAAAGTAGTTGTGGGCGTAGATCATGTCAATTCTCTTGCCGTTACTAGTCTTATCTTGATTCGGCATCATCGTGGGATGAAGCGGACCGGACCGACCTTACACGTACTCTTACGTGAGACAGGTTCCACCGACTGACATGCACTAGTTGCATAAGGTGGCTAGCGGGTGTCTGTCTCTCCCACTTTAGTCGGATCGGATTCGATGAAATGGGTCCTTATGAAGGGTAAATAGAAATTGGCATATCACGTTGTGGTTTTGGCGTAGGTAAGAAACGTTCTTGCTAGAAACCTATAGCAGCCACGTAAAAACTTGCAACAACAATTAGAGGACGTCTAACTTGTTCTTGCAGCATGTGCCGTGTGATGTGATATGGCCAAAAGGATGTGATGAATGATATATATGTGATGTATGAGATTGATCATGTTCTTGTAATAGGAATCACGACTTGCATGTCGATGAGAATGACAACCGGCAGGAGCCATAGGAGTTGTCTTATTTATTGTATGACCTGCGTGTCACTGAATAACGCCATGTAATTACTTTACTTTATTGCTAAACCGTTAGCCATAGTAGTAGAAGTAATGTTTGGCGAGACAACTTCATGAAGCCCCGAAGATGAAGATCAAAAGGAGCAAAATGATATTGGTCATATCATGTCACTATTTGATTGCATGTGATGTTTATCATGTTTTACATCTTATTTGCTTAGAACGACGGTAGTGAATAAGATGATCTCTCACTAAAATTTCAAGAATTGTGTTCCCCCTAACTGTGCACCGTTGCTAAGGTTCGTTGTTCCGAAGCACCACGTGATGATCGGGTGTGATAGGTTCTAACGTTCGCATACAACGGGTGTAAGACAGATTTACACACGCGATACACTTAGGGTTGACTTGACGAGCCTAGCATGTACAGACATGGCCTCGGAACACGGAAGACCGAAAGGTCGAACATGAGTCGTATAGAAGATACGATCAACATGAAGATGTTCACCGTTGATGACTAGTCCGTCTCACGTGATGATCGGACACGGCCTAGTCGATTCGGATCATGTATCACTTAGATGACTAGAGAGATGTCTATCTGAGTGGGAGTTCATTAGATGAACTTCATTGTCATGAACAATAGTCTAAGTTGTCTTTGCAAATTATGTTGTAGACCAATAACTGCGTTGTAGCTCCCTGTTTAATACGATCCTAGAGAAAGACTAAGTTGAAAGATATTGTAAGCAAGGATGCGGACTGGGTCTGTAGTCCGAGGAGTGTCCTCACTGCTACACAGAAAGCTTACGTCTTTGATGCACCGCTCGATGTGCAAACCCCTACAACGTTGTCTGTGGATGTTGTGAACACCTGACAGACACGTCCTGATGACTACTTGATAGTTTAGTGCACCATACTTTACGGCTTAGAATCGGGATTCCAATGACGTTTTGAACATCATAGAACATATGAGATGTTCTAAGAGCTGAAATTGGGATTTCAGGCTCATGCCCGTGTTGAGAGGTATGAGACCTCTGACAAGTTCTTTTGCCAAAAAGATGGAGGAGAATGGCTCAACTAGTGAGCATATGCTCAGAATGTCTGGGTGCTAAAATCACTTGAACCAAGTGGGAGTTAATCTTCCAGATGAGATAGTGGTTGACGGAATTCTCTAGACACTATCACCAAGCTACTAGAACTTCGTGATGAACTGTGACATGCAAAGGATGGAGATGATCCCGGTGCTGTTAGCGGTTCTTAGTACCGCAAAAGTAGAAATCAAGAAGGAGCATCAAGTGTTGATGGTTTAACAAGACCACTGGTTTCAAAAGGGGTAAGGGCTAGAAGGGAAACTTCATGGATGGCAAACCAGTTGTCGCTCTGATGAAGGAACCCATGGTTAAACCCAAACCTTGAGACTAAGTGCTTCTATTGTACGGGGAACGGTCACATGATAGCGGAACTACCCCAAATACATGGTAAATATGATAGATGGAAACTTCAACAAAGTATATTTGATATACATGTTATTGATGTGTACCTCAGTAGTACTCCTTGTAGCACATGGGTATTGGATACCGGTTCAGTTGCTATTATTAGTGACTTGAAGCAAAAGCTACGGACTGAACGGAGACTAGCTAAGGGCGAGGTGACGATGTGCGTTGGGAGTGTTTCCAAGGTTGATAAGATCACCATCGCACACTCCCTCTATTTTCGAGATTAGTGTTGAACCTAGATAAATGTTATCAGGTGTCTACGTTGAGCATGAATATGATTAGATCATGTTCATTGCAATACGGTTATTCATTTAAGTCAGAGAATAATGGTTATTCTGTTTACATGAATAACACCTTTATGGTCATGCACCCAATGGTTTGTTGAATCTCGATCATAGTAATACACATGATGATATATTAATGCCAAAAGATGTAGAGTTAATAATGATAGTACCACTTTCTTGTGGCACTGCCGCTTAGGTCATTTTGGCATAAAATGCATGAAGAAACTCCATGCTGATGGATGTTTGGAGTCACTTGATTTTGAATGAGAGAAGGGAGATAGATGACCCTTTAGAACAATACTTTCTAAACCATGAAAATGATATGCATATGAATGAGAGAAGGGAGATAGATGAAATATTCCTTACACAGGGACCCGTATTGAAAAACAACTTGCCTGTTGAAATCCTAGGGGATCCTCCTCCACCCAAGGGTGATCCCGTGTTTGAACTTAAACCTTTACCTGATAGTCTGAAGTATGTTTATCTTGATGAAAAGAAGATATATCATGGTATTATTAGTGCTAACCTTTCAGAGCAGGAAGAAGAAACATTATTGAAAACTCTGAAGAAGCACCGAGCTGCTATTGGATATACTCTGGATAATCTTAAGGGCATTACTCCCGTTATATGCCAACACAAGATAAAATTGGAAGAAAATGCTAAACCAGTTATTGATCATCAGCGACGTTTAAATCCTAAGATGAAAGAAGTGGTGAGGAAGGAAATACTAAAGCTCCTAGAAGCAGGTATTATCTATCCAGTTGTTGATAGTCAGTGGGTAAGTCCTGTTCATTGCGTTCCTAAGAAAGGAGGTATGAGTGTTGTCCCTAATGATAAGGACGAATTAATACCGCAAAGAATAGTTACAGGTTATAGGATGGTAATTGATTTCCGTAAGTTAAATAAAGCTACTAAGAAAGATCATTACCCCTTGCCATTTATTGATCAAATGCTAGAAAGGTTATCCAAACATACTCATTTCTGCTTTCTAGATGGTTATTGCGGTTTCTCTCAAATACCTGTGTCAAAAGGGGATCAAGAAAAGACCACTTTTACTTGTCCTTTCGGTACCTTTGCTTATAGAAGTATGCCTTTTGGTTTATGTAATGCACCTGCTACCTTCCAAAGATGCATGATGGCTATATTCTCTGATTTTTGTGAAAAGAATGTTGAGGTGTTCTTGGATGATTTCTCCGTTTACGGAACTTCTTTTGATGATTGCTTAATCAACCTTGATCGAGTTTTGCAGAGATGTGAAGACACTAACCTTGTCTTGAATTGGGAGAAGTGCCACTTTATGGTTAATGATAGCATTGTCTTGGGACATAAAATTTCTGAAAGAGGTATTGAAGTTGACAAAGCTAAAGTTCATGCTATTGAAAAGATGCCATGCCCTAAGGATATCAAAGGTATACGAAGTTTCCTTGGTCATGCCGGGTTTTATAGGAGGTTCATTAAGGACTTCTCCAAAATCTCCAGGCCTCTGACTAATCTCTTACAAAAAGATATTCCTTTTATCTTTGATGATGATTGTCTAGAAGCATTTGAAATACTTAAGAAAGCACTAATCTCTGCACCTATTGTCCAGCCTCCTGACTGGAATTTACCCTTTGAGATTATGTGTGATGCTAGTGATTATGCTGTAGGAGCTGTTCTAGGGCAAAGAGTTGATAAGAAATTGAATGTTATCCAGTATGCTAGCAAAACTCTAGATAGTGCCCAAAGAAACTATGCTACCACTGAGAAAGAATTTTTAGCAATTGTATTTGCTTGTGATAAGTTTAGAGCCTATATCATTGATTCTAAAGTAACTATTCACACTAATCATGCTGCTATCAAATACCTCATGGAAAAGAAAGATGCTAAACCTAGACTTATTAGATGGGTTCTCTTGCTGCAAGAATTTGACTTGCATATTATTGATAGAAAGGGAGCTGAGAACCCCGTAGCAGACAACTTCTCTAGGTTAGAGAATATACTTGATGACCCACAACCTATTAATGATAGCTTTCCTGATGAACAACTAGCTGTCATAAGTACTTCTCGTACTGCTCCATGGTATGCTGATTATGCTAATTACATTGTTGCTAAGTTTATACCTCCTAGCTTCACATACCAGCAAAAGAAAAAGTTCTTCTATGATTTGCGACATTACTTCTGGGTTGATCCACATCTTTATAAAGAAGGAGTGGATGGTATTATTAGACGTTGTGTGCCAGAGCATGAACAAGAACATATCTTACGCAAGTGCCACTCCAAAGCTTATGGAGGACACCATGCGGGAGACAGAACTGCACACGAGGTATTGCAATCCGGTTTTTATTGGCCTACTCTCTTCAAGGATGGCCGTAAGTTTGTCTTATCATGTGATGAATGTCAAAGAATTGGTAATATTAGTAGACGTCAAGAAATGCCTATGAATTATTCGCTTGTTATTGAACCATTTGATGTTTGGGGCTTTGATTATATGGGACCTTTTCCTGCCTCTAATGGGTACACACATATTCTAGTTGCTGTTGATTACGTTACTAAGTGGGTAGAAGCTATTCCAACTAGTAGTGCTGATCATAACACCTCTATTAAGATGCTTAAAGAAGTTATATTTCCGAGGTTTGGAGTCCCTAGATATCTAATGACTGATGGTGGTTCACACTTTATTCATGGTGCTTTCCGTAAGATGCTTGCTAAGTATGATGTCAACCATAGAATTGCATCACCTTATCACCCACAGACTAGTGGTCAAGTAGAACTTAGTAATAGGGTGTTGAAATTAATCTTGCAAAAGATAGTTAATAGGTCTAGAAAGAATTGGTCAAATAAACTAGATGATGTATTATGGGCCTATAGAACTGCATACAAAAATCCTATGGGTATGTCTCCATATAAGATGGTATATGGAAAAGCTTGTCACTTACCTCTTGAGCTAGAACATAAGGCATATTGGGCTATCAAAGAGCTCAATTATGATTTCAAACTTGCCGGTGAAAAGAGGCTATTTGATATTAGCTGTCTCGATGAATGGAGAACCCAGGCCTACGAGGAATGCCAAGCTATTTAAAGAAAAAGTTAAAAGATGGCATGACAAAAGGATACAAAAGCATGAGTTTAACGTAGGTGAGTATGTCTTGCTATTCAACTCTCGTTTAAGATTTTTTGCAGGAAAACTTCTCTCCAAGTGGGAAGGACCTTACATTATCGAGGAGGTTTATCGTTCCAGCGCCATAAAAATCAACAACTTCGAAGACACAAATCCGAAGGTGGTGAATGGTCAAAGGATCAAAAAATTTATCTCAGGTAATCCTATAAATGTTGAAACTAATATTATTGATACCATAACCCCGGAGGAATACATAAGGGACACTTTCCAGAACGATTCAGCCTCCGAAAAGGAAGAGGTATGTGATACTGTAAGTAAACCGACTCCAAAACAGTTCTAAAGGTATTTTTTTCTCCGCTTTGGAATATCTAGAAAAATATAAAAATATACTGCAGTCCGGAAGAGACACGGGGCACCCTCGACGGTAGGGGCGCGCCCCCCTTCCCAGGACGCGCCGCTGCCTCGAGGGCACCCCGTGTGTCCCCCGGACTCCGTTTTCTTGTGGGTTACTCCTTTCGTTCGGGAAAAATTCATTATATATACTCCCGAAGGTTTTGACCTGTGCATCACGCAGAAATCCTCTGTTTTTGTTTCAAGATGCTGTTTTTGACAGATCTAGATCATCATGGCGTCCTCCAACACCCCCAACGACAAGTTCTTCGAGAAGGTCATCAACCCCTACCTTGCGGACGTGCTGCACCACCCCAAAACCATGGAGTTGCATGAGGGGGTGCTGCATATCCGTGATGTTGAGTGGCCGAGAAGGACCGGAAGCATGGAGACAAGACTTGAAGCAATGGAGCAACAAGTTTTCAAGTGCCAAGGTATGGTGGAACGAGGACTCGATGCCAACCACATGATGATCTCGGAGCTTGCCAACAACCTCAAGATGGACTCAAGGATCTTCGGGAAGCCATCTCTAATCTTCAAGAGAAGATCGATCACCTCCAAGCACAGATCTATGACCTGCAGAACCAAAATTGTGAGTATGAATAAAGATTCAAGAACATGAGTTTGGCTGCAGATTTGAGTATCACGGAGACTCGATCATCCTTCTACGATGGTGAGCCCATGCCGTGGAAGGTGAACAACAAGCCCACATCATCAACAACTCCATCATCACCACCCCCGAAGAAGGAGACATAAACATATGGGTATAGGCACTCCCCTTGGCAACTACCAAGCTTGGGGGAGTGACCCCGATATCGTATCACCATCACTCCTATATTTAACGTTTTACTTAATTCGATCCTTTTGGTAGTATCTTGATCTATTAGAATAAAGTTAGCATGATCTAGTCGTCAGCTTTTGCTTTGTGAGCTTTATCCTTTGTAATCGAGTCCGTGAGCTATATAATAAAGATTAGTATTGAGTCAAGGGCTTGATTTCCTCACTTGGGTCATGATAAAAAGAAATAAAGCATAAAGGGTATCAAAGAGATCATATCGATCTTGTGGGAAGTAATGACTTCACATACAAGAGTATGATAAATAAAAGTTGTTGGGAGGTGATGAACATAGTTTTGGTCATCGTTGCAATTAATAGGAAGTGATAAAAAGAAGAGAGGCTTCACATACAAATATACTATCTTGGACATCTTTTATGATTGTGAGCACTCATTAAAGTATGACATGCTAAAGAGTTGATGTTGGACAAGGAAGACAACATAATGCGTTATGTCTTCCTATATCCGAAATAAAGTATATTGTCATGGATCATCCAACATGTTGAGCTTGCCTTTCCCCCTCATGCTAGCCAAAACTCCTCGCACAAAGTAGGGATACTACTTGTGCTTCCATAATCCTTAAACCCAGTTTTGCCATGAGAGTCCACCATACCTACCTATGGATTGAGAAAGATCCTTCCAAAGTAAGTTCTCATGTTGCAAATCCGCTAAAATATGTATGATTTATTAGTGTGGGAGAAATTAGCATTATACGATCTTGTGATATGGAAGTAATAAAAGCGACGGCCGGCATAATAAAGGTCCTTATCACAAGTGGCAATATAAAGCGAAGTTCTTCTATGCTAAGACTTTGTGCATCCAACCATAAAAACACATGACAACCTCTGCTTCCCTCTGCGAAGGGCCTATCTACTATTCCTCTCTTATAAGTGTCAAGGTGAATTCCACCTTTCCTTTTTACATTTTATCCTTTGGCAAGCACATTGTGTTGGAAAGATCCTGACATATATACCCACTTGGATGTAAGTTTTCATGATCTATTACTGTTGACGTTACCCTTGAGGTAAAAGGTTGGGAGGCAACACTATAAGCCCCTATCGTTCTCTGTGTCCGATTAAAACTCCATAAACATAAGTATTGCGTAAGTGTGAGCAATTGTGAAAGACTATATGATAGTTGAGTATGTAGGCTTGCTGAAAAACTCTTATATTGACTCTTTCAGATATTATGATAAATTTCAATTGCTTCAATGACCAAGATCAAAGTTTGTTAGTTTCCAATGAAGTTGGTGATTCATACTTGATATTGTGGACGAATTGTTACTTTAGCATAAGAATCATATGACTATATTTATATAAGTTGCTGTTATGAGAATGATCATGATGCCCTCATGTCCGTGTTCTATTTTTTATCGACACCTCTATCTCTAAACATGCGGACATATTTTTCGATATCGGCTTTCGCTTGAGGACAAGCGAGGTCTAAGTTTGGGGCAGTTGATACGTCCATTTTGCATCATGCTTATAAGTTGATATTTATTGCATTATGGGTTGTTCATACATGTTTTGTCACAATACTTATGCCTTTTCTCTCTTATTTTGCAAGGTTTACATGAAGAGGGAGAATGCCGACAGCTGGAATTCTGGGCTAAAAAAGGAGCAAACGCTGGAAACATATTCTGCACAACTCCAAAAGCCCTGAAACTCCACAGAACATCATTTCGGAAAATATAAAAAATATCTGGCGAAAGAAACCCACGAGAGGGGCCACCGGCTGGCCTCGAGGGTGGGGGCACGCCCCCCTGCCTCGAGGGCCAGCCGGCAGCCCCCCGGAGCCCATCTTCTCCTATATGAAGTGTTTTGACCTGGAAAATATCAAAAAGAGGCTTTCGGGACCAGACACCGCCGTCTCGAGGCAGAACCGAGGCGGAAACCAATCTAGGGCTCCGGCAGAGCTGTTCTTTCGGGGATACTTCACTCCGGGAGGGGAAAATCGTCCCTGCCATCATCACCAACAACTCTCCCATCTTGGGGAGGGCTATCTTCATCAACATCTTCACCAGCACCATCTCCTCTCAAAGCCTAGTTCATCTCTTGTATCCAATCTTTGTACCCAAACCTCAGATTGGTACCTGTGGGTTGCTAGTAGTGTTGATGACTCCTTGTAGTTGATGCTAGTTGGTTTATTTGGTGGAAGATCATATATTCAGATCCATTATGCATATTAATACCCCTCTTATCATGAACAATATTATGTCTTGTGAGTAGTTACTTTTTTTCTTGAGGGCATGGGAGAAGTCTTGCTATTAGTAGTCATGTGAATTTGGTCTTCGTTCGATATTTTGATGAGATGTATGTTGTCTCTCCTCTAGTGGTGTCATGACTACATGACACTTCACCATTATTTGGGCCTAGAGGAAGGCATTGGGAAGTAATAAGTATATGATGTGTTGCTAGAGTGACAAAAGCTTAAACCCTAGTTTATGTGTTGCTTCGTAAGGGGCTGATTTGGATCCATATGTTTCTGGCTATGGTTAGGTTTACCTTAATACTTCCTTTGTAGTTGCGGATGCTTGCATTAGAGGTTGATCATAAGTGGGAGGCTTGTCCAAGTAAGGGCAGCACCCAAGCACCGGTCCACCTACATACCAAATTAAGTACCGAACACGAATTAGATGATCGTGATGAAAACTAGCTTGACGATAATTCCCATATGTCCTCGGGAGCACTTTACCTTGCATAAGAGTTTGTCCAGGCTTGTCCTTTGCTACACAAAGGATTGGGCCACCTTGCTGCACCTTATTTACATTTACCTTTTGTCACTTTCTACCAATTATCTTATCACAAAACTATCTATTACCTAAAATTTCAATGCTTGCAGAAAATACCTTACTGAAAACTGCCTATCATTTCCATTTGCTCCTCGTTGGGTTCGACACTATTACTTATCGAAAGTACTACAATAGATCCCCTACACTTGTGGGTCATCAGAGCCTCTTATTGCCAGGCGGAGTCATCGGTGATGAAAATGAGCGCGTCGAGTCGGATCTCGCGGCCCAACACCAGACCGCCGCCGAAAATCATGTTGATGAAGATCGGAGAAAAACTTGCAACCTCACCGGAAGTCGCTAAGACACCTGCCCCGCGGTGGGCGCCAACTGTCGTGGTACTAGGTCTGACAGTGAGAGTAGGGGGTACGTAGCAGGAGGCAAGGTCCTAGCTACGGCAAGGTTGTATACATGAGTTTTACGAGTTTAGGCCCCTCTCAGAGGACGTAAAAGCCCTACGTCTCGGTTCCCGAAGGTTGTCGACTGGATATAGGTGTGTGTGTGTTACAGGGGGTGCGGACCCCTGTACCAGAGGAGGGGGTGGCTTATATAGAGTGCGCCAAGACCCCAGTTGCCCCATGTTACAGAGGGTTCAATGTACATAAAGACATGGTGTTACTGATAACGCCTATAATAAAGAGCAGTAAAGGTCATTAAGACTACAGAGTGAAGGCCCGACCATTGCTAGCCTTGTCTAACCATAGACCTTCTGTGCGTCGAGTGGTTTCTTGCATGGTCGAGTGACTTCATTTTGTCAAATGGAATTGGGATATCCAAGTGAGGTATATTGTCGAGTGAATTGCTCTCTTTGGCCATTTCAGTCGGTATCTTATATCATCCTTGGAACGCCTTTGATCTCAGGGCAGTGACCTTGGGTAGGGTACCTAGGTCAGGCCTGTGACCCTACCCTAGGTCCATGGTATCATCAACTACCCCAAGATTTCTATCAGAGAAAGGATTATGAAAACACGTATCAACCTCTATGCATATATAGTGTCGGTGTACTAGAGTAGGGGTACCCTAGTATCCCGAACTTGTGCACGGGAAGTCGCAGCACCCCGCGGCAAGGCTTGCCGGGTGACCGCCAAGGTCCTCCGTGGTTCCTTTGGAGCCATTCAAGAACAAAGTATTCAAGCCAAGGAGACAAGGCCCCGGCAAGAGGAGCTTGTCGGGAAGGCCAATCAAGGCACAAGACCCCGGCGAGAGGAGCTTGCCGGGAAGGCCAACCAAGGCATCTCAAGGAACTTGCCGTGACGCGCCACGCGTCCCGGCAAGGATCGATGAGCGACAAGCTCCCGGACGCGACAAGACAACGACCGCGCCAAGGCGCTTGTCGCGGCAAGCTACCACCCTGTACCAGCGCTCCAGCGCATCCACCAACGTGTCGCTCTGGGACCCTTCCAGGCGTACGTGGCGGGAGGCTGTGCAGCCAGCGGTGAGCGGTGGCAAGCGGCGCTGACAAGTTCGCCGCCATGGCGAACGGTGGCGTCCCTGACGGCTCCTTTTTGCAATGTTTGGGCGACGCGGACGGGAATTTAATGCTCTTGTCCCCTGCCGTCAGGGTTAGGTATGATGCACTGTACAAGTAGTTGTACCAACTATGACACTTTTCCATTTTTACCCTCAACTGCGTTGCCACCTGTCGGTGAACCCTTGAGCATATAAAAGGAGGCCCATGCGCAACGTAGGGGGGGGGGGGTTCGAACACTCTCACGCTCGGTCTTGCTAGCTGCTGGTGTGTACTGTAGCACTCAGCGCTCCTGAGCAAGAACTCAATACAAACCATAAAGCAGGAGTAGGGTTTTACGCATCCGTGCGGCCCGAACCTGGGTAAACTGCTCGTGTGCCTCGCCTCGATCTGCTCTTCGCGCGACCTCCGCCCCCGCCAAACCGAAAGGGGCTCGGTCCGCCGGTCCCATAGGTGTTCGTGGATCAGTTTCCCCGACATCTTTGGCGCGCCAGGTAGGGGTGCGTCGAGATTGTGTGAACCTGATCTGGCGTTCACACGAGCTAGATCTTCATCATCTTCATCAACATGCCGCCGAAGAAGAAGGCTTCGGAGGCAGCTGCTCCGTCCGCGTCGATCCCACCACCGCCGGAGCCAACGGCTGGTGGGGTAGACGCCGGCGGAAGAACGGGCGTCGATGAGGGAGCTCACGGTGCCGCCAAGTCCAAGGACAAAGCTGCGCTGCCCATCGGCGGCGTAGTCGACTCCCACAACGACCGGGTGCACTCCAAGACCTCGGCGTCCGTGCATGCACCGCGCCCATCTCAGGAGGCGCGGGACCGGGAGCGTCATGGTACCCATGGTACCATACGTTTGCTGGGCCAAGATCAAGCTGGTGGGTCCCGGAACGCTCAAGACCAGCATGCACGCCAACATGCAGGCACGAGCAAGGCACGATCACCTGGACGGGATACTGCTCCTTCTAACATAGTTAGAAGTCCGAGCATATCCCGCTCCTCACACCGTTTGCCACCGCTACCCGCCACTCCAGCAGAAGCTTTGGCACGAGCTCAACTGCTCCTAGACTACCCTCCAACGGCGGACAAGGCCGACGACTGGAGGGCCACCATTCAGAGTCTCATCGCCTTCGCCAACGGCAACACTCCACGGCAGCCGAGTACATCGCAGCCGCGGCAAGTCAGCCAGGCACAGGCCAATGGCGACAAGACCGGTGGGGGTGCAACCACCGTGCACTCTCCGCCCCGAAGGCCAAAATCGCCGACTCGTCGGATCCACCTCGACAGCGACTCCACCGTGTCATCAGATCCGCGAGCTCGTCGCGATCAGCGCCAAGTTCTTCACGAACGACAGCAAGAGGACGCTCGTACTCGCATCGAGCGCCGAAGAGAAGCGCGGCGTCAATCAGACCAGCGCGCTGGGCCCGCTGTCGACATGCATGCGCCAGGGGAACCAGGCGACTTGCTGTACGCGGTAGGTTGTCCTGCATTTACTCGTGAGCTGCGGCAAGTCCAGTGGCCCAGCATGAAGAATTTCAAGCCAGGCGTACCAGAGAAGAACGACGGCAAGACGCATCCGTCGGAGTTCCTCAGCATCTACACCATCGCGGTGCAAGCTGCCGGGGGGCGGGACCACAAGATCCTTGCCAACTACTTCCCGCTGGTACTCAAACCCAACGTCAGGTCCTGGATCATGCACTTGCGGGACAACTCCATATCCTCCTGGGCTGACCTATGCCATCAGTTTGTCGGCGCCTTTATAGCCGGCCACAAACCTCGTGGCCAAGAAAGTGACCTTCATCTGCTCGCCCAGAAGGAAGGAGAACCCCTACGCAAGTATATCCAGAGAATCAGCCGTGTACAGCACAACATCCCAGATGTCCATCCTGCCGCTGTTATCAGCGCGTTCCATCAGAACGTGCGTAACCGCAGGATAAGGGAGGAGATGGCGATGTGCAAGATCAGGGGCGTCAGCGAGCTGTACGCCCTGGCCGACAAGTGCGCACGTGCTGAGGAAGGGAGGAAACTCCCCGGAGAGGATACAGGAGCAGGAGAATCTGACAGCGAGGATGCTGCCCCGGCAAAGAAAAACCGGCGGCGGAACAACAGGAAAAAGAACAACAAAGATGTGCCAGTCGTTGAGCAGTCCGGCAACGAAGGTGGCGCCAAGAAAGCCAAAGTTGGTAGCTCCGGCAAGGAGGTTGCCGCATGCACCAACTGCCAGGCTGTGGCGGCCACCGACAAGCAGGACGGCACCGACAAGCAGTACTGCAAGATCCACCGCACCAAGGGCCATGACCTCCAGAACTGCAAGAGGGTCGAGCAGCACGTCGAGCAGCAGAAGGCTGAGTACGAGCGACGCGACAAGGAGAAGGCCCAAGGAGGTACTGGAGGATCCGGCCAGGAGCGCCCCGGTCGGGGAGGACGCCGCGGCAAGGCCAAGCAGCGGCAAGGAGACAGACCTCCCCGCGGCCGCGACAAGGATGAAGATGACGACGACGATGAAGACATGGATGATGTCGAGACCAGTGAGCAGGAGTTCCAGAAAGCCACAGAGGTCTTGTGTGTTGACGGCGGTGCTTCTCTGCATACTTCACACCGCCAACTCAAGCAGTTGGTGCGGGAAGTTAATGCAGCAGAACCACCTATCGAATCGCGCAAGCTTCTAAAATGGTCCAGCACGCCTATCATCTTTGATATTGAGGACCATCCTGATCGCACAACTGCGGTCGGGTGCTTGCCGATGTTGGTTTCACCAACTATCCGCAACCTTTAGGTCACTAAGATGCTAGTTGACGGCGGGGCCGGCTTGAACCTGATCTCCTCCGCTGTACTCCAGAAACTCCAGATCCCTGACAACGAGCTTGAAGAGACCGGCACATTCCAAGGAATCAACCCGGGAAGGAGCAAGCCGAAGGGGAAGATCACGTTGCCAGTGACATTTGGCGGCGATTTGAACTTCAGGACTGAGAGGGTCACCTTTGACGTTGCCGATTTTCCATTGCCTTACAATGGGATACTCGGCCGTCCAGCACTCGCCAAATTCATGGCAGCCTCTCACTATGCATACAACATGCTGAAGATGCCAGGCCCGATAAGCGTCATCTTTGTCCCTGGCGACAAGAAGGATGCCCTTATCTGCGCCGACAAGATCTACCGGGAAGCAGCAGCCGCAACAGATCGCAAGTCACTTGCCGCTGAAGCTCCCGGGGGGAAGAAGAAGACCAAGTCCGGCAAGAGTTCTGATGCCCACTCCGGCAAGCGCACCTCTTCGGAGTACTGCGCTACCGTCGAGGACGCACCATCGAGCTCCACCAGCAAGTGTAAGAAGATAATGGCAGCTCCGCCAGAGACCAAGAAGATGTCCGCCAAGGAGGACGGCACTGGTGGTACCTTCACCATCAGTGCCACACTTGACCCTAAATAGGAAAGCGCGCTCATTGCTTTCCTGCGGGCGAACGTCGACGTGTTTGCGTGGCAACCGTCTGACATCCCCGGCATCCCAGGAAAGTAATTGAGCACCACCTTGCCGTCTGTCCTCATGCGCAGCCCGTCAAGCAGAAAGTCAGGAAACAAGCAGTGGAGCGCCAAGAATTCATCGTAGAAGAGATCAAGAAGTTGGAAGCAGTAGGCCTTGTGAGAGGAGTGCTCCATCCTACGTGGTTGGCCAATCCTGTAGTCGTGCGCAAGGCAAACAGGAAATGGAGGCTTTGTATCGACTTCACCGATGTGAATAAAGCTTGTCCCAAAGACCCATTTCCCTTGCCGCGCATTGACCAGATTGTTGACTCCACGGCCGGATGTGACCTGCTTTCATTTCTTGACGCATACTCAGGATACCATCAAATCTTCATGGCAGAAGAGGATGAGGAGAAGACCGCATTTATTACTCCATGTGGCACGTACTGTTTCATACGGATGCCTTTCGGTTTAAAGAATGCTAGTTCAACATTTGCAAGAGTAGTCCATACCGCTTTTGAGCCAAAAATACACAGAAATGTGGAAGCCTACATGGATGACATAGTGGTCAAGAGCAAAGACAGGGCAACTCTGATTCAAGATTTAGACGAGACCTTTGCAAATCTGCGCAAGATCAGCCTAAAGCTCAACCCCAAGAAGTGCGTGTTTAGAGTCCCTTCCGGCAAGCTTCTCGGGTTCTTCGTGTCTCAGCGGGGAATTGAAGCCAATCCCGACAAGATCAAGGCCATTGAGCAGATTGAAGCACCAAAGCGCGTCAAGGATGTACGAAGACTTGTTGGTTGCATGGCTGCTCTCAGCAGGTTTATCTCTAAGTCTGCTGAGCGCGCCCTGCCGTTTTTCAAAATATTGAAAAAGGCAGGTCCAATGAAATGGACTCCGAAAGCGGAGGCTGCGCTGCAAGACTTGAAGAGATACCTGTCCTCCACTCCTATACTTGTCGCACCTAAGCCACAAGAGAAGTTGCTGTTGTACCTAGCGGCAACCAATCAAGTGGTTAGTGCTGCGTTAGTAGCGGAGAGGGAGGCAGATGATGAGCCAGCAACCACGGCAGGCGCATCCAGCGACTAGCAGGGGACTTCCCCGACAAGCTCTGGTCCCGACAAAGATGGATCTGCGCAGGAGATACGGAAGAGAATGGTGTAGCGCCCAGTTTACTTTGTCAGTTCCCTTCTGCAGGGGGCTAGGTCAAGGTACTCTGGTGTGCAGAAATTGCTTTGCGGCCTCCTCATGGCCTCGAGAAAGCTGCGCCATTACTTCCAAGCACATGAGATCACAGTTGTCACTCGCTTTCTGCTGAAGAGGATACTGCAGAATCCAGAAGCAACAGGTAGGATTGTTGAGTGGGCGCTGGAACTGTCAAGCTTTGGCCTCAAGTTTGAAAGCACTTCAACTATCCAAAGCAGAGCATTGGCAGAATTCATAGCAGAGTGGACGCCAACACCAGATGAAGAAATCCCAGAAACGAGCATCCCCGTCAAGGAAGCAAGCAAAGAGTGGCTGATGTACTTTGATGGTGCCTTCTCGCTGCAAGGCACCGGTGCTGGCGTGCTGCTTGTCGCACCCACCGGAGAGCACCTCAAGTACGTAGTCCAGATGCACTTTCCCAAGGAGCAAGCAAGCAAAGAGTATGAAGGTTTGCTTGCCGGTCTCAGGATCGCGACAGACCTTGGAATCAAGAAGCTCATTGTCAGGGGTGACTCGCAGCTTGTCGTCCGGCAAGTGAACAAGAATTATCAGAGTCCGTTGATGGAAGCCTATGTTGATGAAGTGAGAAACCTTGAAGAGCACTTTGACAGCCTACAGATGGAGCATGTTCCAAGAGCTCAAAACGACATTGTTGATGGCCTGTCGAAGTGCGCCGCACTTAAGTTACCTGTGGAACCAGGGATCTTTGTGCTCAAGCTGACTCAACCATCCGTAACGCCATCAACTGGACAGAGCAAGAAGAGGAAGTTGATTTCTGGTGACTATTTTCCGGCAGAGCTTCCCGAAGCCGCCGCCAAGAAAGCCCCCAAGATCAACTCCAAGAATGCTGAGGAGCAGTCTGCTCCGGCAAGCCCTAGGGTTTGTTCCGTTGAAGCAGACGCTCCCGACAAGTTTTGCTCTGGCAAGCTTGCCGGGGAACATCAAGCTCCGGCTGAGCCGCAGGTTCTCGCCGTAGAAGCGGACGTTCCCGCAGCAGCAGATGTGCCTTTAGTCCTTGTTGTCGAGCCGCAAGCTCCAGCATGGGCACAACAGATTTTCCGTTTCCTTCAGGCAGGAGAACTTCCCGAAGAGCAAGAAGAAGCGGAAAGAGTAGCCCGGCAGTCAAGTATGTACCAGTTTGTCGACAACATACTGTACAGAAGAAGACTCAACGGTGTGAAATTGAAGTGTATTCACCGGGAAGACGGACAAAAGCTGTTGGCAGAGATACATGGAGGCATGTGTGGTCACCACATTGGCGCAAGAGCACTTGCCGGCAAAGCATTCCGGCAAGGTTTCTTTTGGCCGACAGCCCTCCAGGATGCAACTGCACAAGTAACCAAGTGTGAAGCGTGCCAGTTCCATTCCAAGCAGATACACCAGCCAGCTCAAGCTCTCCAGACGATCCATTTATCCTGGACATTTTCGGTCTGGGGGCTCGACATCCTCGGCCCCTTTCCCCGCGCAGCCGGGGGCTTTGAGTACTTATACGTTGCCATCGACAAATTCACAAAGTGGCCGGAAGTGGAACCAGTGAGGAAGGTGACAGCACAGTCAGCAGTCAAGTTCTTCAGGTCGATTGTTTGCCGTTTCGGGGTCCGTAACAGGATTATCACCGACAACGGTACGCAATTCACGAGCCGCACCTTCATGCAGTACGTCCAAGATCTTGGCGCCAAGGTCTGCTTCGCTTCTGTTGCTCACCCGAGAAGCAACGGTCAAGCGGAGAGGGCAAATGCTGAAGTGTTGCGTGGCCTCAAGACCAGAACTTTCGATAGGCTGCACAGGTGCGGAAGAAACTGGATTGAGGAGCTGCCAGTGGTTCTTTGGTCGATCAGAACGACACCAAAACGAGCCACTGGACAGACACCTTTCGCTCTAGTCTATGGAGCAGAGGCAGTTCTCCCCACGGAACTCGTATACGGGTCACCTCGAGTGCTCGCTTATGATGAGCTTGAGCAAGAGCAGCTGTGACAAGATGACGCGCTGCTCCTTGAGGAAGACCATCTTCAGGCTGCTGTACGAGCTGCTCGCTACCAACAAGCTTTGCGCCGCTACCATAGCCGCAAAGTTAACGCCAGAAGTCTCGAGGAAGGCGACCTTGTTCTTCGGCGCGTTCAGTCCGCCAAGAATTCCAACAAGTTGACGCCGAAGTGGGAAGGCCCTTACCGGGTGAAACGAGTCACTAGGCCTGGCGCTGTCCGCCTCGAGACCGAAGATGGCTTTCCGGTGAGCAACTCCTGGAACATTGAGCATCTTCGTAAGTTTTACCCGTAAGGCGCGGTTGCCGGAACCCGTTCCGGCAACCACCTTTTGTACAAGTCTTGCCGCTGTTGCATGTAATCCTTTGTACAAAGCCGGGCGCAGACCCCGTGCATAAGTAAAGCTCATGTGCTCCGCACATCTTGTCGATTTCATGCTTTCTATTTTTTGCATGTGTTATCTGACACTTTGTGCAGCACCTACCCCCTGTAAGCAATAACGAGCCGTAAGGCTCCATATCTGTATTTTCCCTTCTTTCTTTTTCTCAAGGAAAGGAAGGTTCCCTCGCGCACAAGTTTGCCGGGGGGGAAAGGAGAAGATAGTGGTATGGACCAGGCGTCGTTCAAGAAAGTTTTGCCTTGCCGAGAAGCAAACAACAGAAAAGCTAAGTTGCCAAAGCTTGAGCAATCATATTTTTAAATTTTTAAGTTATCTTCCTTGAACGACCGTACTTTGTATGGAAAACTTGTGCGCGGAGGAACCAACTCGTAGCTAGTTGCGCCCTTAACGTTGTTTCGAGCCCGCTCAACAACTTTGTTTCGAGCCCGCTCAACAACTTTGTTTCGAGCCCGCTCAACAACTTAAGTGAGCTGCGACTAGTTGCGACAAGGTTTCTTGTCGGCAATGGCACCGCCAGCAGGCTGCTGACGTCCCGCACTCAGCGCTCGCGGCTAAGGTGCCTGCGCCGGCAAGTTCCCTAAAAGCGTTGGGCAGAAACATACAAAGGAAGGAGTCAAGTAAAGGAAATAACGTTGCAATCACTACCCAAAATAGAGTTATATTACAAAGTAGCTTCTCGCAGCTCTAACAGATTGTTCTCATAACATGACAAGCAGCGACAAGGAAAGAAGAAAACGGGCGGCCTAATCTACGCGATCGCCCTCAACCCTCTTGATCCCGCTCACCTTTTCCACAATCGGTGTGACAAGGGCCTTGAGCGCCTCCAGATCAGCATCCTGCGGCAGGGACTTGAGGACATTGGTGAGGTTGAGGCCCGGGTTGCGGAAGGCCACCTTCACCAACACCTTTTGGAGAGCTCCCGCGCAGAGCTTGCGCGACTCGTCGGCCAGCTGCTTTGGGATCCTCTCCCGGAGTCGCTGGAGGGCCGTCGCCACGCCTTTGAAGAATAGGGTGAGCTTGGCGCTGGGCTGGAGGCTCTCATCGGAGGGATACCCGAGATCCTCCATCCCCAGCTGCGCCAGCTCCTTGTCAATATCCGCGGCAGCGTTCACGAGACCCTTCGTCCAGTGCTCGAAGGTTTCCCTGAATGTGTTCTGGATGGCAGCAGCACTCGCCAGCAGCGCCTTCTCGGCCTTGATCTCCTCCTTCAAGGCCGCCTCCCACTCCCTGGCGCCGTCCAGCGTCTTGGTCAAAGTGGTCAGCTTCAACTCAAGATCAGCGTTGGAGTCCTTGGCGGCGGCAAGCTCCTTGCCCTTCTCAGCGAGGCGGACCTGCAGCTCTGAGTGGCTGTGGGCGTCCTTCTCCCGCTCATGCTTGAGCGCGGCAAGCTCCTCACCGCTCGCCTTGAGATCGGCCTCCAGCTGCGCCACCTTCGTCTCCAGCTCCTTCTTGGCGACCTCAGCAGCTGCGGTAGCGTCCTCTGCTTGCTTGAGGGCTCCGCCAAGTGATTGCTCGCGCGCGGCAAGATCCTCCTCGTGGCTATCGAGGTTAATCTTCCGCTGCGCCAGCTCGCCCTCTTGCGCGGACAGCTTCTCAGCGGCAAGCCGCTGCTGCTCTTCGACTTCGGCCTTCTCGAGGAAGAAGGCCGTCTGCTCCTGATGGCTTCTCGCCCCTCGTTGGTTACTCCAAGTGGAAGGTTTGAGATGTAGCGTAACGGCAAGTTTCCCTTGGCAAGATACCAAGGATTGAATCCCGTGAGACTCCGAGGGTCGACAAGAAGGTGTCAACTGCTAACGGCGCCAGATACTTAGCGGTTGACAGGACCTGCACACAGATACAAATAACTTTGCTCCCAACGAGTACAGAGAGGTTGTCAATCCCTCCGGCCTCGTCGTTTACAAAGGATCAAACACAAGAGATAATAGTGATAGGTATGACTGCAACTAGGAATAAGAACAGGAAGTAAATAGCGGGTGTGATCAGTGATGGTAATATGGACCGGGGTCCCATGATGTTCACTAGTGATGTCTCTCTCTCAAAAGACGATAAAACAGCTAAGCGAGGTAAACAAATTACAGCTGGCAATTGACAGGATTATGTGCGCAAACCAATGCTAACTATGTTGTAAAGAAAGGTAGAGGCTCAAAAGCATGGGCGGTACGCCAAGGCAAGTAGACCGAAATCCATCTGCATCTACTACTAATCATCCACCTTGAGATATCTATCCAGAACATCTCGCTGGTATTAAGTTGCGAATCCCACCCAAAGTGTAGACTCAAAACAACAGACAACTGCATTAAAAGAACTTTGCGTAAAGTAAACAATCCTTGCACCCGCAAGTACAAGCACCGTTGTTTTCCCCCTTGTGGCAACAACACATCCCCTAGACTCATGTTTCTGTCACTCAAACTAGTCATCGAGGGGCATGAACCCACAATCAAGCATAACGTTTCCTCTTGGAGTTACTACCTACTACTCGGCCAAAGCAGTAAACAGCAATGGAGAACATGCAAGAATTACTTAGGAACATAAATACAAAAGAGGTGAATCAAATATATTACTCACACACAATCTGAACATAATCTCATAATCCATCTGATCCTAGCAAACTCAGCAGAGCAACAGCATAAAGATTACATATGTGCCTCGATCATGTAGGGCAGCTCACGAGGTCTAATCCATGAAGAACAAAGAGGGGAGGAGAACATCACATAGCTACTGGTCATGGACCCATGGTCCAAGGGGGACTACTCACGACTCATCTGGGAAGCGTCCATGGTGGTGGAGAAGCTCCCGGTGGTGGTTCTCCCCTCCGGCAGGGTGCCGGGAAGAGTTCTCCTGGTGCTCCCGATCTTGGAAGCGCGGCGGCGGCGGAACAGAGGCGAGATCGTAAAAAAGGGTTCCGTCCTCGAGGGTTTCGGGACGCGAGGAGTATATATGCCAAAGGGGGTCACCAGAAGCGGAGAGGGGGGCCCAGGCGCCCCCCTAGGGCGGCCAGGGGTGGGGCCGCCTGGGCTGCCCCTGGCTCCCCTCTATCCCCACTTTGGTTTTTCTTGAAGCTTCCGTTACGCTGATTTTTCCTGTATTTTTCCCGGAATTTTTAGGGCACTTTTAATATGGGGGAAACCTGAAATAGAAAAAAGCAGAAAACAGGAACTGGCACTGTGGTGCACTGAGTTAATAGGTTAGTCCAAATATGATCAAAAGTGTATGGAAGTGCATAAATATCATAGCAATATCACACAAAAGAGGCATGGAGCAAGCAGAAATTATAGATACGTTTTGGACGTATCAACATCCCCAAGCTTAATTCCTGCTCGTCCTCGAGTAGGTAAATGATAACAAGCATAATTTCTGTGGTGACATGCTACCAACCATATAAGAACTTTTTAAGTAAAGCAATCAAGGCATGTAATTCAATTCAAGTCATAACAAGCAAGAGTCTATATTAGCATTGTAACAAGTAACATTAGAACATAAAGGTGCAAGAGCTCTCGCTGTCCGTGACTCGAATGTCTCCAAATCATGTTTGTGTGCAAGAAAGGGGATAGGGATATATGAGAGAGTAAAACATAGTTTTTGTATTGTTGAGAACTTAATCTACTGAAGTTTCACACTTGGTCTTCTTTGGAATCTTATCTTGACTCATCCCCAGACCGTTAGCCAGGTACAAGTCGAAATGATCCACTCCCTTTTGATATCTTGAGCACTCATGCAATGGATGCGCGTAAGCAAGAAAGTCGACACTTAGGATGGCAAAGAGAGAAAAATGATAGAGGGGGAAGACAAAAAAGGTGTGAAAGGCTCACATCAATGAGGACAATCATCGGCGAGAGAAAGCCAAATGATAGATATGATCTGAGGAGTAGGGATTGTCATGCAACGGATGCACATATGAGCTAAGGTAAGCTCTCCAGTGGAACTAGTGGGGGTGCATCCAACTTGCTTGCTCAAGAAGACCTAGAGCTCTTTTGAGGAGGCTCATCATTGGAATATACAAGCCAAGTTCTATAGTGTAAAGGTCCCCACATAGCTATATGCATGAATGATAATCTCTATGGAGTACAAGGTATAAGATGGAGTACGAGTGTGGATCTCTCAAAAGAAATAGTAGTGTGCCCCCTTTTCTCTTTTTATTTCTTTTTCTTTCTTTTTTTCTATTTTTTTGTGTGGCCTCGATGGCTCTTTCTATTTAACTCTCATTTGTCCTCTTTGGGATCTTTTGATTTTGTCCTCTTTGGGATCTTTTCCTCACTTTAGGGGCAACACTCTATATATTACAAGAAGTATAGAAGATCTTTCACACTTTACAAAAGTACTCAACATAAAGAAAATGAAACTATCATGATGTATGCAAATGTATGCCTCTGCCAGTGTAGCAGGATATGCAATGATACTAGCGCGTCATGTAGCAATGATTAGGGCAAGGCCCAACTAGCATGCGGCTCATCGATCAAGTAAAAAGCATGTATGACATGAAGATCAAGTCATGAGAAGATGGATGTTGCATGGCAATGTATCTCGGAAAGGCTATGGAAATGCCTTAATAGGTAGGTATGGTGGCTGTTTTCAGGAAGGATATAATGAGGCTTATGATGACAGAGCGTATCGTGCCAAGGATTTGGATGCACCGGCGAAGTATGCGCCAACTCTCTGTTGGAAATATGCCCTAGAGGCAATAATAAATTGGTTATTATTATATTTCCTTGTTCATGATAATTGTTTATTATCCATGCTAGAATTGTATTGATAGGAAACTCAGATACATGTGTGGATACATAGACAAACACCATGTCCCTAGTAAGCCTCTAGATGACTAGCTCGTTGATCAATAGATGGTTACGGTTTCCTGACCATGGACATTGGATGTCGTTGATAACGGGATCACATCATTAGGAGAATGATGTGATGGACAAGACCCAATCCTAAGCCTAGCACAGATCGTGTAGTTCGTATGCTAAAGCTTTTCTATATGTCAAGTATATTTTTTCCTTAGACCATGAGATTGTGCAACTCCCGGATAACGTAGGAATGCTTTGGGTGTACCAAACGTCACAACGTAACTGGGTGGCTATAAAGGTGCATTACAGGTATCTCCGAAAGTGTCTGTTGGGTTGGCACGAATTGAGACTGGGATTTGTCACTCCGTATGACGGAGAGGTATCTCTGGGCCCACTCGGTAGGACATCATCATAATGTGCACAATATGTGATCAAGGAGTTGATCACGGGATGATGTGTTACGGAACGAGTAAAGGGACTTGCCGGTAACGAGATTGAGCAAGGTATCGGTATACCGACGATCGAATCTCGGGCAAGTGCTATACCGATAGACAAAGGGAATCGTATACAGGATTGATTGAATCCTTGACATCGTGGTTCATCCGATGAGATCATCGTGGAACGTGTGGGAGCCAACATGGGTATCCAGATCCCGCTGTTGGTTATTGGCCGGAGAGTTGTCTCGGTCATGACTACATGGTTCCCGAGCCCGTAGGGTCTACACACTTAAGGTTCGATGACGCTAGGGTTATAGGGAAAGTATGTACGCGGTTACCGAATGTTGTTCGGAGTCCCGGATGAGATCCCGGACGTCACGAGGAGTTCCGGAATGGTCCGGAGGTAAAGATTCATATATGGGAAGTCCCGTTTTGGTCACCGGAAAAGTTACGGGTGCTATCGGTAATGTACCGGGACCACCGGGAGGGTCCCGGGGGTCCACCAGGTGGGGCCACCAGCCCCAGAAGGCTGCGTGGGCTAAGTGTGGGAGGGGACCAGCCCCAAGGGGGCTGGTGCGCCCCCCACCAAGTCCCAAGGCGCATGGAGAGTGGAGGGGGGCAAACCCTAGGTCCAGATGGGCCTTAAGGCCCACCCTAGGGCGCCCCCTCTCTCCCCCCCTTGGCCGCACCCTAGATGGGTTTTGGGGGGCTGCCGCCACCCCTAGGGAGGAAACCCTAGATGGGGGCGCAGCCCCTACCTTCCCCCTATATATATGTGAGGTTTTGGGGCTGCTAGACACACGAGAAAGTCTCCCTCTTGGCGCAGCCCTACCCCTCTCCCTCCTCGTCTCTTGCAGTGCTTGGCGAAGCCCTGCTGGAGTCCCGCGCTCCTCCACCACCACCACGCCGTCGTGCTGCTGTTGGATGGAGTCTTCCCCAACCTCTCCCTCTCTCCTTGCTGGATCAAGGCGTGGGAGACGTCACCGGGCTGCACGTGTGTTGAACGCGGAGGCGCCGTTGTTCGTCGCTTAGATCGGAATCAACCGCGATCTGAATCGCAGCGAGTACGACTCCTTCATCCGCGTTCTTGCAACGCTTCCGCATCGCGATCTACAAGGGTATGTAGATGCACTCCACTCTCCTTTATGCTCGTTGCTAGATTACTCCATAGATAGATCTTGGTGATGCGTAGGAAAAATTTTGATTTTCTGCTACGATCCCCAACAGTGGCATCATGAGCTAGGTCTTTGCGTAGTATCTTGCACGAGTAGAACACAAAGTAGTTGTGGGCGTAGATCATGTCAATTCTCTTGCCGTTACTAGTCTTATCTTGATTCGGCGTCATCGTGGGATGAAGCGGCCCGGACCGACCTTACACGTACTCTTACGTGAGACAGGTTCCACCGACTGACATGCACTAGTTGCATAAGGTGGCTAGCGGGTGTCTGTCTCTCCCACTTTAGTCGGATCGGATTCGATGAAAAGGGTCCTTATGAAGGGTAAATAGAAATTGGCATATCACGTTGTGGTTTTGGCGTAGGTAAGAAACGTTCTTGCTAGAAACCTATAGCAGCCACGTAAAAACTTGCAACAACAATTAGAGGACGTCTAACTTGTTCTTGCAGCATGTGCCGTGTGATGTGATATGGCCAAAAGGATGTGATGAATGATATATATGTGATGTATGAGATTGATCATGTTCTTGTAATAGGAATCACGACTTGCATGTCGATGAGAATGACAACCGGCAGGAGCCATAGGAGTTTTCTTATTTATTGTATGACCTGCGTGTCACTGAATAACGCCATGTAATTACTTTACTTTATTGCTAAACCGTTAGCCATAGTAGTAGAAGTAATGTTTGGCGAGACAACTTCATGAAGCCCCGAAGATGAAGATCAAAAGGAGCAAAATGATATTGGTCATATCATGTCACTATTTGATTGCATGTGATGTTTATCATGTTTTACATCTTATTTGCTTAGAACGACGGTAGTGAATAAGATGATCTCTCACTAAAATTTCAAGAATTGTGTTCCCCCTAACTGTGCACCGTTGCTAAGGTTCGTTGTTCCGAAGCACCACGTGATGATCGGGTGTGATAGGTTCTAACGTTCGCATACAACGGGTGTAAGACAGATTTACACACACGATACACTTAGGGTTGACTTGACGAGCCTAGCATGTACAGACATGGCCTCGGAACACGGAAGACCGAAAGGTCGAACATGAGTCGTATAGAAGATACGATCAACATGAAGATGTTCACCGTTGATGACTAGTCCGTCTCACGTGATGATCGGACACGGCCTAGTCGATTCGGATCATGTATCACTTAGATGACTAGAGAGATGTCTATCTGAGTGGGAGTTCATTAGATGAACTTCATTGTCATGAACAATAGTCTAAGTTGTCTTCGCAAATTATGTTGTAGACCAATAACTGCGTTGTAGCTCCCTGTTTAATACGATCCTAGAGAAAGACTAAGTTGAAAGATATTGTAAGCAAGGATGCGGACTGGGTCTGTAGTCCGAGGAGTGTCCTCACTGCTACACAGAAAGCTTACGTCTTTGATGCACCGCTCGATGTGCAAACCCCTACAACGTTGTCTGTGGATGTTGTGAACACCTGACAGACACGTCCTGATGACTACTTGATAGTTTAGTGCACCATACTTTACGGCTTAGAATCGGGATTCCAATGACGTTTTGAACATCATAGAACATATGAGATGTTCTAAGAGCTGAAATTGGGATTTCAGGCTCATGCCCGTGTTGAGAGGTATGAGACCTCTGACAAGTTCTTTTGCCAAAAAGATGGAGGAGAATGGCTCAACTAGTGAGCATATGCTCAGAATGTCTGGGTGCTAAAATCACTTGAACCATGTGGGAGTTAATCTTCCAGATGAGATAGTGGTTGACGGAATTCTCTAGACACTATCACCAAGCTACTAGAACTTCGTGATGAACTGTGACATGCAAAGGATGGAGATGATCCCGGTGCTGTTAGCGGTTCTTAGTACCGCAAAAGTAGAAATCAAGAAGGAGCATCAAGTGTTGATGGTTTAACAAGACCACTGGTTTCAAAAGGGGTAAGGGCTAGAAGGGAAACTTCATGGATGGCAAACCAGTTGTCGCTCTGATGAAGGAACCCATGGTTAAACCCAAACCTTGAGACTAAGTGCTTCTATTGTACGGGGAACGGTCACATGATAGCGGAACTACCCCAAATACATGGTAAATATGATAGATGGAAACTTCAACAAAGTATATTTGATATACATGTTATTGATGTGTACCTCAGTAGTACTCCTTGTAGCACATGGGTATTGGATACCGGTTCAGTTGCTATTATTAGTGACTTGAAGCAAAAGCTACGGACTGAACGGAGACTAGCTAAGGGCGAGGTGACGATGTGCGTTGGGAGTGTTTCCAAGGTTGATAAGATCACCATCGCACACTCCCTCTATTTTCGAGATTAGTGTTGAACCTAGATAAATGTTATCAGGTGTCTACGTTGAGCATGAATATGATTAGATCATGTTCATTGCAATACGGTTATTCATTTAAGTCAGAGAATAATGGTTATTCTGTTTACATGAATAACACCTTTATGGTCATGCACCCAATGGTTTGTTGAATCTCGATCATAGTAATACACATGATGATATATTAATGCCAAAAGATGTAGAGTTAATAATGATAGTACCACTTTCTTGTGGCACTGCCGCTTAGGTCATTTTGGCATAAAATGCATGAAGAAACTCCATGCTGATGGATGTTTGGAGTCACTTGATTTTGAATCGCTTGACACATGCGAGCCATGCCTCATGGGCAGGATGACTGAGATCCCGTTTTCAGGTACAATAAAACGGATAAGTGACTTGTTGGAAATCATACATGCTGATGTATGTGATCCAATGAGAATTAAGGCGTGTGGTGGATATCGTTATTTTCTCATCTTCACTGACGATTTAAGTAGATATGGTATATTTACTTAATGAAGCAAAAGTCTGAAACGCTTGAAAGGTTCAAATAATTTCAGAGTGAAGATTAAGAATCATCATAACAAGAAGATCATGTTCCTGCGATCTGATCAAGGGGATATTTTCTAAATTATGAGTTTGGCAATCACTTAAGACATTGTGGAATTGTTTCGCAGTTGAAGCCCCCTGGAACACCACAACGTAATGGTGTGTCCGGACATCGAAATCGAACCTTATGAGATATGGTGCGATCTATGATGTATCTTACCGATCTACCGCTATTATTTTGAGGTTATGCATTAGAGACAGCTGCATTCACTTTATATAGGGCACCATCTAAGTCCGTTGAGACAACGCCATATGAACTAAGGTTTGGCAAGAAACCAAAGTTGTCGTTTTCTTAATGTTTGGGGCTGCGATGCTTATGGCTTCAGCCGGGAAAAGCTCGAACCCAAAGCGGACAAATAAATCTTCATAGAATACCCAAAGGTAACAGTTGGGTATACCTTCTATCTCAGATCCAAGGACAAAAATGTTTGTTGCTAAAAATGGGTCCTTTCTCGAGAAGGAGTTTCTCTCGAAAGAATTGAGTGGGAGGAAGATAGAACTTGATGAGGTTGTCGAACCCTCACTTCAACCGGAGAGTAGTGCAACACAGAAAGATGTTTCTGTGGAACCTACGACAGTTGAAGAGGAAACTAATGATAGTGATCATGAAGCTCCAGATCAAGTTGCTATCGAACCTCGTAGGTCGACAGGGATATGTACTACTCCTGAGTGGTACGGTGATCCTGTCTTAGAAGTCATGTTGTTGGACAACGATGAACCTACGAACTATGGAGAAGCGATGGTGGGCCCATATTCCGACAAATGGTTAGAAGCCGAGAAATCCGAGATAGGATCCATGTATCGAAACAAAGTATGGACTTTGGTGGACTTGCCCGATGACTGGCAAGCCATTGAGATAAATGGATCTTTAGGAAGGAAGACGGACGTGGACGGTAATGTCACCATCTATGAAGCTCGACTTGTGGCGAAGAGTTTTCCACAAGTTCAAGGAGTTGACTACGATGAGATTTTCTCACCCGTAGTGATGCTTAAGTCCGTCGGAATCATGTTAGCATTAGCTGCATTTATGAAATCTGGCAGATGGATGACAAAACAAGTTTCCTTACCAGTTTTCGTAAGAAAAGGTTGTATATGATACAATCAGAAAGGTTTTGTCGATCCTAAGGATGCTAAAAGATATGCTAGCTCCAGCGATCCTTCTATGGACTAGAGCAAGCATCTCGGAGTCGGAATATATGCTTTGATGGAGTGATCAAAGTTTTTGGGTATACAGAGTTTGTTAGAAACTTGTATTTGCAATAAAGTGAGTGGGAGCACTGAAACATTTCTGATAAGTATATGTAAATGACATATGGTTGATCCGAAATGATGTAGAATTTCTGGAAAGCATAAAGGGTTGTTTGAAAGGAGTTTTTCAAAGGAAGACCTGGATAAAGCTGCTTACATATTGGGCATCAAGATCTATACAGATAGATCAAGACGCCTGATGATACTTTCAAAAGAACACACACTTTTGACATGATTTTGAAGGAGTTCAAAATAGATCAGTCAAAGAAAGAGTTCTTACCTGAGTTGTAAGGTGTGAAGTTGAGTAAGACTCAAAACTTGACCACGGCAGAAGGAAGAGGAAGGACGAAGGTCGTCCCCAATGCTTTTGTCATAGGCTCTATACGGTATGCCATGATGAGTACCGCACCTGATGTGTGCCTTGCCACATGTCTGGCAAGAGGGTACAAAGGTGATCCAGGAGTGGATCACTAGATAGTGGTCAAAATTATCCTTAGAGGAATAAGGAAATGTTTCTCGGTTATGGAGGTGATAAAGAGTTCGACGTAAACAGTTACGTCGATGCAAGCTTAGCACCTATCCGGGTAACTCTAAGTGGAGATACCGGATACGTATAATGGAGCAACAGTTTGGAATAGCTCCAAGTGGAACGTGGTAGCAGCATCTATGATATGACATAAAGTTTTGCGAAGTACATAGGGATCTGAATGTTGCAGACCCGTTGACTACAACCTCTCTCACAAGCATAACATGATCAAACCCATAACTCATTGAGTGTTAATCACATATTGATGTGAACTAGATTACTGACTCTAGTAAACTCTTTGGATGTTGGTCACATGGCGATGTGACCTATGAGTGTTAATCACATGGCGATGTGAACTAGATTATTGACTCTAGTGCAAGTGGGAGACTGTTGGAAATATGCCCTAGAGGCAATAATAAATTGGTTATTATTATATTTCCTTGTTCATGATAATTGTTTATTATCCATGCTAGAATTGTATTGATAGGAAACTCAGATACATGTGTGGATACATAGACAAACACCATGTCCCTAGTAAGCCTCTAGATGACTAGCTCGTTGATCAATAGATGGTTACGGTTTCCTGACCATGGACATTGGATGTCGTTGATAACGGGATCACATCATTAGGAGAATGATGTGATGGACAAGACCCAATCCTAAGCCTAGCACAAATCGTGTAGTTCGTATGCTAAAGCTTTTCTATATGTCAAGTATATTTTTTCCTTAGACCATGAGATTGTGCAACTCCCGGATACCGTAGGAATGCTTTGGGTGTACCAAACGTCACAACGTAACTGGGTGGCTATAAAGGTGCATTACAGGTATCTCCAAAAGTGTCTGTTGGGTTGGCACGAATCGAGACTGGGATTTGTCACTCCGTATGACGGAGAGGTATCTCTGGGCCCACTCGGTAGGACATCATCATAATGTGCACAATATGTGATCAAGGAGTTGATCACGGGATGATGTGTTACGGAACGAGTAAAGAGACTTGCCGGTAACGAGATTGAGCAAGGTATCGGTATACCGACGATCGAATCTCGGGCAAGTGCTATACCGATAGACAAAGGGAATCGTATACGGGATTGATTGAATCCTTGGCATCATGGTTCATCCGATGAGATCATCGTGGAACGTGTGGGAGCCAACATGGGTATCCAGATCCCGCTGTTGGTTATTGGCCGGAGAGTTGTCTTGGTCATGACTACATGGTTCCCGAGCCCGTAGGGTCTACACACTTAAGGTTCGATGACGCTAGGGTTATAGGGAAAGTATGTACGCGGTTACCGAATGTTGTTCGGAGTCCCGGATGAGATCCCGGACATCACGAGGAGTTCCGGAATGGTCCGGAGGTAAAGATTCATATATGGGAAGTCCCGTTTTGGTCACCGGAAAAGTTTCGGGTGCTATCGGTAATGTACCGGGACCACCGGGAGGGTCCCGGGGGTCCACCAGGTGGGGCCACCAGCCCCAGAAGGCTGCGTGGGCTAAGTGTGGGAGGGGACCAGCCCCAAGGGGGCTGGTGCGCCCCCCCACCAAGTCCCAAGGCGCATGGAGAGTGGAGGGGGGCAAACCCTAGGTCCAGATGAGCCTTAAGGCCCACCCTAGGGCGCCCCCTCTCTCTCCCCCCCTTGGCCGCACCCTAGATGGGTTTTGGGGGGCTGCCGCCACCCCTAGGGAGGAAACCCTAGATGGGGGCGCAGCCCCTACCTTCCCCCTATATATATGTGAGGTTTTGGGGCTGCTAGACACACGAGAAAGTCTCCCTCTTGGCGCAGCCCTACCCCTCTCCCTCCTCGTCTCTTGCAGTGCTTGGCGAAGCCCTGCTGGAGTCCCGCGCTCCTCCACCAACACCACGCCGTCGTGCTGCTGTTGGATGGAGTCTTCCCCAACCTCTCCCTCTCTCCTTGCTGGATCAAGGCGTGGGAGACGTCACCGGGCTGCACGTGTGTTGAACGCGGAGGCGCCGTTGTTCGGCGCTTAGATCGGAATCAACCGCGATCTGAATCGCAGCGAGTACGACTCCTTCATCCGCGTTCCTGCAACGCTTCCGCATCGCGATCTACAAGGGTATGTAGATGCACTCCACTCTCCTTTATGCTCGTTGCTAGATTACTCCATAGATAGATCTTGGTGATGCGTAGGAAAAATTTTGATTTTCTGCTACGATCCCCAACACTCTCGAGGTGAGAAAGGGCAATGCACGGCACTGAAGAGGCTAGAAAAATATGATTAGGTGGAAGTGTCAACTTTCGAATACTCACATTAGTCCGAAGAACTCATGCACTTATTATCGATAACTATCAATCTAATTAGGAGGTTCACAAAGAGACAAGTACCCCGAGGAGGTGTGTATGGGGGTTTGGTTACCCTTGCGCATCCTCGACCCATGGTACGTGAGTGTACTCTAATATTCGATCCCTCCAAAGATTAGTGATCCATTTAGTAGCTAAAGTTCTCAACTATTTTGTAGGTTTTCGAAAATAAACACGGATTGCCCAAAATACGACATCTATCACTAATAGGCTAAAGTTCTTGACACCAAAAGTTCAGACATTACTCATGGCAATACCTCAAAACTATTGCAAGTTACTACTAAAATTAAATAGCAACCTCATTTACCTAATTTAAGTTAAGACACACAACTCAGTGCAACAGGCAAACTCTCTTAACAATATAAACATGAAAACTAAAGAGAGTTCAGCAACCAACTAAACAAAATCTCTTTAAAAAGAAAAGCATGAAAACTAAGAGCTAAACATGACAGCAGCTATGGAAAGACAAAGAACACACACAACAAAGATAAGCATGAAAATCCTATGTTGTGTTCTAGGTTGAAGTGGAGCGTGTTTCTCTCCCACACAAAGAAAGTTGGGTTCTAACTTGTTATGAACAGCAAGCAAAGCTAAAGAAAACTAAAAAAGGAAACTAAGCGCAAGACGCTCCAAGCATAGCACATAACGCATGAAGTGATTAAAATATAGTGGAACGAAAGACGAACTGATAATTGTTGATGGAGAAGGGGATGCACGGGGGCATCCCCAAGCTTAGACGCTTGAGTCTTCTTGAATATTTCTTGGGGGTGCACGGGGGCATCCCCAAGCGTGAGCGTTTGACCCTCCTGGATCTTCTTTTATCATCTTCCCTCGCACACTTGAAAACTCCCTTCATACATAACTCATCATAATCTGATTAGCGAGGTTAGTACCCATAATAAAATAATTTTTCCCTACTGGAAATAAGGATAATCTTGAAGAGCTACTGTTTCCCAAGATTGCCAAAAGGTTTTTGCAAAGAAAAAGCAAGCTCAAGGTTTGCAAAACGAAGAAAAGGCAAAACAGGACAGAATCTGTGAAAAACAGACCAGCAGGTAGTAAATAATTTTTCCGGGGCACTTCTGCAACTCAAATCAAAAAACTCAGAACAGACGCCCGAAAGCCAATTGTATAGAGCACGCTTTCAAAAAAATTCAGATAAAAAAGATGGTCTGGTGATTTTATACGATTTTTTCTGTCCAAGGACAGAATCTGTTTTCTGGACTGCACGTCACAAATTTTGAACTTTCTTGCAATCGGAGGCTAAACTTGGCACAAAGCTGAAAAGAAAAGATACAATGATGATGCTACTGTAGTAACAAACATCAAGACACAACAAAAGCAAAAAATAAATCCTAATTCGTTGTGGGCTGCCTCCCAAAAGCGCTTTCTTTTATGCCTTTAAGCTAGGCATGATGCAAAAAGAGAGGATCAAGTTTTATCAGGAGTAAGAGAATAGCTAGCCCGTGTAACGGACTCAAAAGGTAACTTAATCTTCTTTCTAGGGAAGTGTTCCATTCCTTTCTTGAGAGGCAATTGGAATTATATATTCCCCTCTTTCATGTCAATGATAGCACCAACGGTGCGAAGAAAAGGACGTCCCCAAGCTTGGGCAATGTGTTCATTATCCAATTGTTTAAAATTCATTATGTTACTCCTTAGTTGGATAATTTTAGCAGGGGGATAGTACTTCCCAATAAAGGCATCCTTGCACTTGTCCCAACTATCTATGCTATTCCTAGGCAAGGATTGAAACCAGATTTTAGCTCCTCCTCTCAAGGAGAAAGGAAAAAGCTTAAGCTTAACAATATCACCATCTATTTCTTGGTACTTTTGCATATCACAGAGCTCAACAAAATTATTTAAGTGCAAAGCAGCATCATCTCCAGCACCAGAGAATTGATCTTTCATAACTAGGTTCAGTAAAGCAGGTTTAATCTCATAACAAGGTGCTGAAGTGGCAGGTGTAGTAATAGGCGTGCAGATAAAGTCATTGTTGTTATGACTAGTGAAGTCACACAACTTGGTGTTCTCGGTGGAACCCATAGCAGCAGCAAGCAAGATAACTATTTTTGTGATTTTTGGTAAGGGACACTAAAGCAAAAACTGAAAGGTAAACTAACAAGACTAAAAAGCAAAGATAAAAGATAGCGTGCACCTCCCCTATCTTGAAGAGTGGAGTCCCCGGCAACGGCGCCAGAAGCTTTGCTTGATGGCTTCTCGCCCCTCGTTGGTTACCCCAAGTGAAGGTTTGAGATGTAGCGTAACGGCAAGTTTTCCTTGGCAAGATACCAAGGATCGAATCCTGTGAGACTCCGAGGGTCGACAAGAAGGTGTCAACTGCTAACGGCACCAGATACTTAGCGGTTGACAGGACCTGCACACAGATACAAATAACTTTGCTCCGAACGAGTACAGAGAGGTTGTCAATCCCTCCGGCCTTGTCGTTTACAAAGGATCAAACACAAGAGATAATAGTGATAGCTATGACTGCAACTAGGAAATAAGAACAGGAAGTAAATAGCGGGTGTGATCAGTGATGGTAATATGGACCGGGGTCCCATGATGTTCACTAGTGATGTCTCTCTCCCAAAAGACGATAAAACAGCTAAGCGAGGTAAACAAATTACAGCTGGGCAATTGACAGGATTATGTACGCCAACCAATGCTAACTATGCTGTAAAGAAAGGTAGAGGCTCAAAAGCATGGGCGGTACGCCAAGGCAAGTAGACCGAAATCCATCTGCATCTACTACTAATCATCCACCTTGAGATATCTATCCAGAACATCTCGCTGGTATTAAGTTGCGAGTCCCACCCAAAGTGTAGACTCAAAACAACAGACAACTGCATTAAAAGAACTTTGCGTAAAGTAAACAATCCTTGCACCCGCAAGTACAAGCACCGTTGTTTTCCCCCTTGTGGCAACAGCACATCCCCTAGACTCATGTTTCTGTCACTCAAACTAGTCACCGAGGGGCATGAACCCACAATCAAGCATAACGTTCCCTCTTGGAGTTACTACCTACTACTCGGCCAAAGCAATAAACAACAACGGAGAACATGCAAGAATTACTTAGGAACATAAATATAAAAGAGGTGAATCAAATATATTACTCACACACAATCTGAACATAATCTCATAATCCATCGGATCCCAGCAAACTCAGCAGAGCAACAGCATAAAGATTACATATGTGCCTCGATCATGTAGGGCAGCTCACGAGGTCTAATCCATGAAGAACAAAGAGGGGAGGAGAACATCACATAGCTACTGGTCATGGACCCATGGTCCAAGGGGGACTACTCACGACTCATCCGGGAAGCGTCCATGGTGGTGGAGAAGCTCCCGTTGGTGGTTCTCCCCTCCGGCAGGGTGCCGGGAAGAGTTCTCCTGGTGCTCCCGATCTTGGAAGCGCGGCGGCGGCGGAACAGAGGCAAGATCGTAAAACAGGGTTCCGTCCTCGAGGATTTCGGGACGCAAGGAGTATATATGCCAAAGGGGGTCACCAGAAGCGGAGAGGGGGGCCCAGGTGCCCCCCTAGAGCGGCCAGGGGGGGCGCCTGGGCTGGCCGCCTGGGCTGCCCCTGGCCCCCCTCTGGCCCCACTTTGGTTTTTCTTGAAGCTCCCGTTACGCTGATTTTTCCTGTATTTTTCCCGGAATTTTTAGGGCACTTTTAATATGGGGGAAACCTGAAATAGAAAAACAGCAGAAAACAGGAACTGGCACTGTGGTGCACTGAGTTAATAGGTTAGCCCAAATATGATCAAAAGTGTATGGAACTGCATAAATATCATAGCAATATCACACAAAAGAGGCATGGAGCAAGCAGAAATTATAGATACGTTTTGGACGTATCAGCTCCTCGGCAAGTTGTTCCCGCTCCTCTGCCAAGGACCGGAGAGCTGCCTGCTGAAGACCCCAAAGCTCCTCCGCGCGCTTCTCGATGTCTGCTCCCGCCTTCGCGGCAAGCGCCTCACGGGACTCCAGCTTGGCTTGCCGAGCGCGGTAGAGCGACAACAGCTTCCGCAGCAGCCGCTCCTCCTCAGGCTCGCCGCTGCTGCTGCTTGGCGCGTCGACAAGCGTCAGCCCAGCGGAGGCGAGCACTTCTCCGTCAAAGCTTTCCCCTTCGACCGGCGCCCTGGACATGGACGCCTAGGGGAGGCTGATGAAGACGCCATCGCCGGCCTTCGGGTAGACGCCTGGCTGGGGCTCTTTGGAGCCTGGCGCGGCGGCAGCGGCGGACGGATCGGCGGTCGGTGTAGCGTCTGGCGCTCCTGCAGCCTCAGGGCCGTCAGTGCGATCGCCGGACCCCTCGCCAGCTGCTGCGGCGGCAGCCTTGGCGGCCTCATCGCCGGCGGGATCGTCAGCACCGACCGCCTCTTCGGTGGCAGCGGCGTCGTCGGTGTTGCCGCGCGTATTCTCCTCGACAGCGACCTCCGTCTCCATCGGCTCCGCAGCGGATGGGTCTGACGGCCGGAAAGGGGAGAAAAACAGTCAAGCAAATATCCAAAAAGAAAAATCAAAAGAAGAAAAGCCCAAGGGAAGTTTGAAGCGAGAGGATTCCTGCGCGAGCCGGCTCCTCGGCAGGCTCCCTTGCCGGAGAGTTTTCCCTTGGCGGCGCAGTCGTGGTCTCCGCCGGTGGAGGGCCGCTAGCGCTGTCCCTCGCCGGAGGACTCTCCCTTGCCGGAGAACTCCCCCTTGCCGGAGAGCTCCCCCTCGCCGGAGGACTCTCCCTTGCCGGAGAACTCCCCCTTGGCGGCGTAGTTGAAGCAGATGGCACGTCGGGGGCGATCTCCGGGCGGTCCTGGTGTGGCTGCTCTGCTCCTAAACAAATCAACAATCAAGATATCAGAAAAGATAGAACACCCACGCGCGCCTAACAGCGGAAAGTGAACCATACACTTAAGCTGGGGGCTGCTCTGAAGATTAGTTGCCGGGCGCGGCAAGTTTGTCTCGGGCACACCCCCTGCTGTCACGGTGGGCTCGTCCTCGATGACAATCACCGAGACCTTGGCTCTCTTTGCCGCCCTCTGGGCTAGAGTTCTAAAAAGGAACAAGTTTAGAGTAAGGCAAATGAGATATAAGACAAAACAGCAAAAATTGAAGCAATACAAGTACAACAAGAATCTTACTCTTCTTCTTCCTCGTCGGAGCTGAGCGCGGAGAAGTCGAAATCCGGCTCACGCCCGGCGCGAGGAGGCGGAGGAGTAGGCTCCCTTGGCCGCTTGGCGGGAGCAGTGGCTGTGGTCTGAGACGACCCCGCTCCGGCTGTCGCCGTGGCGTGGGGAGCGGCAGGAGCAGAAGCGGTGGTCCGGGAAGACCCCGCTCCAGTTGTTGCAGAAGCGCGACGTGCTCTCGCGGCAACCGTGCTTGCCGCGGTGGAGCGTGTCGCGCGGCGCAGCGGCTGTTGACCCGTCTGCCGCTCCGCTACGTCCCCGGCCTTGCGGAGACGCCTTCTTGGTGGAGCTGGGGGCTCTGCTTGCGACGAGCTGTCCGTAGATGAGGAGGAAGAGGAGTCGATCTCCAGCGAGCCGCTCGTATCCTCGGCGGGTTCGCTCGACTCGACGCCCTACTCGGCGGGCTCGCTCGACTCGGCGTCAGGCCCAGCAAGCTCTCCCTCGCCGGCAAAATCCTCTCGCTCGGCAAGGCTTGCCGCCTTTGCCGCCTCTGCCTCCTCCACGGTGAACCCGAACTCGCCCGCGGCTGCGGCTGCCGCCGCCTCTTCCAGCCTAGTGGCGATGCGCGCCAGCTCCGTATCGGTGGTGTCGCGGGTGAGGCCTTTCTTCTCGTCGGAGCGGATCGGCACTTCTTCCAAGCTATCAAAGAACTCCTGCACGGCGTCATCGGCAGGCTCTTGCCAAGTTGGGTCGATCCCATGAGAGTCGCACAGCGGCATCATTGCGCGGATGCGGCTGAGCGCGGAGTTGTTGCACAGCGGAACGACGCCCCTCGGCAACCTGAACACTTCGGGATGATCGGGGTCATACTTGAACAGCTCGTGGAGCATCGCGTTGAGCTCCAGGACAGTGAAGTTGAAGTTGAGGCCCGGGCGCAGCCTCATGATGTCCGCCACATTCTCGAACTCCCAGGCGGGTCTCTTCCTCTCCTGCAGGGGGGCGATGCGGCGGCGAAGGAAATCTGCGCCAACTGCGCCTACAGTGAGCCTGGCAAGCCCGAGGCGTTGGATCCGGGCGACGGCAATCTTTAGCCTATCGTCTTCCGGGGCCAAGTTGCTCCAGTCGCTGCCACGCACTACTGGGGTTTGGCGCCAGGCGGTAAAAGGTTGCGGGTTCTCCTCGACGATCCAGCACCAGTTTGCTCTCCACTCCTCCCACTTGCCGCAGAGCTCTCCCTCCAGATAAGCTTCCTTCTTGTGGGCCCTCGAGATCCAGGAGACTCCGCCGGATAAAGGCTCTCCTCTCTCAACTCGGGGCATAAAGAAGTGGCGGAAAAGAGCTACATTTGGATGGACTCTGACGAAGTTTTCACAGAGATGTGCAAAAACTGCCATGGTCAGAACGGCGTTGGGGGTGAAGTCAAGGAGGCGGAGCCCGTAGGTGTTCATAGTGTCGCAGGAAAATTCGGAGAAGGGCGGGCAGAGCCCGCAGTAGAAGAACAAAGTGAAGAAAGGGTATCCAGTCGGATCCGTTTTCCAAGCGATGGCTGGAAGTACCTTCGTGCGCGGGTGCGCCCGCGTCTCCCCCGACCAGAAGAGGTAGTAGTTCTCCCTCAGCTCCCTCACGGCAAGCTTGGGGGGGGGGGGGGGGGGAAGACAGCTCGCTCCTTTCGCAGCGCCGCGAGCCGCTGCGCCTCGGCTGACTTCGCGCCCTTCCCCTTGTCGGTTTTCGGAGTCATTGCGGAAGTGGTGAGGGATGTCGACGGCGTTGGTGGTGCTGGTGGTGATGGGGGGCGGAGCGCTGCTCTCTTTCAGCTTTGGGAGGAAGGGGAGCAGTGGAGGTTCTCAAGGATGGAGTAGCAACAGGCGGATGAGCGAGCTGACCCTGTTTCCCCTGCTTATAAAGAGGGAGGGGGGGTGGACGTTCCACCTTTTCCGAATAAAGAAACCGCCCACGATCTCTCCCACGACGCCGCATTAAACGCGTGTCGTTAAGGGAGGGCGCGGTGGATACGGAGTAAGATACGGTGTAACCCAGGCCACGCGTGCCCGTGCACTAATTTGGGCCTGGCCCAACAGCGCTCGGCACCGTGTATGGCCCAGGCCCGGGGGCTCCTGTCAGTGTACTAGAGTAGGGGTACCCTAGTATCCCGAACTTGTGCACGGGCAGTCGCAGCACCCCACGGCAAGGCTTGCCGGGTGACCGCCAAGGTCCTTCGTGGTTCCTTTGGAGCCATTCAAGAACAAAGTATTCAAGCCAAGGAGACAAGGCCCCGGCAAGAGGAGGTTGTCGGGAAGGCCAATCAAGGCACAAGACCCCGGCGAGAGGAGCTTGCCGGGAAGGCCAACCAAGGCATCTCAAGGAACTTGCCGCGACGCGCCACGCGTCCCGGCAAGGACCGGTGAGCGACAAGCTCCCAGACGCGACAAGACAACGACCGCGCCAAGGCGCTTGCCGCGGCAAGCTACCACCATGTACCAGCGCTCCAGCGCATCCACCAACGTGTCGCTCTGGGACCCTTCCAGGCGTACGTGGCGGGAGGCTGTGCAGCCAGCGGTGAGCGGTGGCAAGCGGCGCCCACAAGTTCGCCGCCGTGGCGAATGGTGGCTTCCCTGACGGCTCCTTTTTGCACTGTTTGGGCGACGCAGAGGGGCATTTAATGCTCTTGTCCCCTGCCGTCAGAGTTAGGTATGATGCACTATACAAGTAGTTGTACCAACTACGGCACTTTTCCATTTTTACCCTCAACTGCGTTGCCACCTGTCGGTGACCCCTTGAGCATATAAAAGGAGGCCCATGCGCAACGTAGGGGGGGTTCGAACACTCTCACGCTCGGTCTTGCTAGCTGCTGGTGTGTACTGTAGCACTCAGCGCTCCTGAGCAAGAACTCAATACAAACCATAAAGCAGGAGTAGGGTTTTACGCATCCGTGCGGCCCGAACCTGGGTAAACTGCTCGTGTGCCTCGCCTCGATCTGCTCTTCGCGCGATCTCCGCCCCCGCCAAACCGAAAGGGGCTCGGCCCGCCGGTCCCATAGGTGTTCGTGGATCAGTTTCCCCGACACATAGATTACCCCAATGTCACCACGGGAATCCGCAAGTTGATAACCAAAACATACATCGGTGGATCAATAGAACATCCCATTGTCACCACGAATATCTCATCGCAAGACATACATCAAGTACTCTCACATCCAAAGATTCAATCCAACATAACAAAACCTCAAAGGAAAAGATTCAACTCATCACAAGGTAGAGAGAGAAGAACACCATAAGATCCGACTATAATAACAAAGCTCGCGGTACACCAAGATCGTGCCAAATCAAGGACAGGAGAGAGAGAGGAAGATAAAACACATAGCTACTAGTACAAACCCTCAGCCCCGAGGGTGCACTACTCCCTCCTCATCATGGTGGCCACTGGGATGATGAAGATAGCCTCCGGTGATGATTTCCCCCTCCGGCAGGGTGCCGGAATGGGGTCCCGAGAGGTTTTTCATGGCTTGAAAGGCTTGCAGCGGCGAAATTTATGATCTAGGGTTCTTTCCGGGGTGTTTAGTATTCATAGGAATTTTGGCGTCGATCTCACGTCAAGGAGGTGCTCGAGGGGCCCACAAGCCGTAGGGGCGTGCCCTGGGGGTAGGGTGCGCTCTCTGGCTAGTGGCCTCCTCGTCCAGTTCCTGGCCTTGCTCCGATGCTTTAGGGGTCTCTTTTGGTCCATAAAAATTAATCGCAAAATTTCAGACCGTTCCAAGAACTTTTATTTCTGCACAAAAAATGACGCCACGGTAGTTCTGCTGAAAACAGCATCAGTTTGGGTTAGTTCTAATAAAATCATACCAAAACCATATAAAATTGTTGAAAACATGGCATGAATACTTCAAAAATTATAGATACATTGGAGATATACCAGCATCCCCAAGCTTAATTCATGCTCGTCCTCGAGTAGGTAAACGATAAAAGAAATAAGTTATGATGTGTGAATGCTAGCATAGTGCATAAGTTTGATCAATTATAATTCCAAACACTTTTTCTAGCATCAACATATATCATAAATAGTAGCTCATCTCATAAACTGCTCATGATCAAGTAGCAAGCTATTCATATGTTAAAGTATAGACCATAAACTTTCTTGAAAACTAACAAACTACGTTCTCAGTCTTCAAACAATTACAATTCATCTTATTTCGGGAAGGGTCTATGTAAGAGCTTTGATTTAGCAAATTCCACATACTCAACTATCATATCGTCTTCCATGGTTGCTACCACTCAAAGCATATTTTTAGAACAAATAGGATCCATCGAACACAAAGAAAGATAGGTCCTTAATGTTTTGGCTCCTAACTTATTTATCATATAGATAATGGTCAACAATAATAATTCATGATCAAATATATTTGAATGGCCATATGTGTTTAGATCTTTCCTCGGCATATGATGCTTGCCAACGAAAGAATAATTGAGGTTGGAAAGAGAAAGCATACTATTTACTCTTGCATAAAAGTAAATTCATAAAGTAAAAGATAGGCCCTTCGCAGAGGGAAGCAGAGGTTGTCATGCACCTTTTATTTTTGGACGTGCAAGCTCTTAATGCAAAGGAACGTCAGTTTATATTGCCCCTTGTGATAGCAACCTTTATTATGCAGTCTGTCGCTTTTATTTCTTCACCATCACAAGTTCGTACAAAGCTTATTTTCCCTTGCAATAAAAGATCATACATATGTATGAACAACTTTTATTGCTTTTCCACTGATGACTGCTACTTCTCGAGCTTGCGTTGTATTCCCTCGAAGAGGAAAGGGTGATGCAGCACAATAGCGTAAGTATTTCCCTCAGTTTTGGAGAACCAAGGTATCAATCCAGTAGGAGACCACGCACGAGTCCGTCGCACCTACACAAACAAATAAGAACTTCGCAGCCAACGCGATAAGGGGTTGTCAATCCCTTTACGGTCACTTACGAAAGTGAGATCTCATAGAGATGATAGTTTGATATTTTTGGTATTTTTGGATATAAGAACAAAAAGTAAAAAACGGAAAAGTAAAGTAGATTGTAGATTGATATGTTGAGAATAGACCCGGGGGCCATAGTTTTCTCTAGTGGCTTCTCTCATGATAGCGGTATTCAACGGTGGGTAAACAAATTACTGTCGATCAATTGATAGAAAAGTGAATAATTATGAGACTATCTAGGCATGATCATTATATATATGCATCACGTCCGAGACAAGTAGACCGAAACGATTCTGCATCTACTACTATTACTCCACACATCGACCGCTATCCAGCATGCATCTAGAGTATTAAGTTCATAAGAACAAAGTAACGCCTTAACCAAGATGACATGATGTAGAGGGATAAACTCAAACATAGTGATATAAACTCCATCTGTTTATCCTCGATGGCAACAATACAATACGTGCCTTGCTGCCCCTACTGTCACTGGGAAAGGACACCGCAAGATTGAACCCAAAGCCAAGCACTTCTCCCATTGCAAGAACTATAGATCTAGTAGGCCAAACCAAACCAATAATTCGAAGAGACTTGCAAGGATATTATAATCACACATAAAGAGTTTAGAAAAGAACCAAATATTTCTCATAGATAATCTTGATCATAAACCCACAATTCATTGGATCTCGACAAACACACCGCAAAAAGAGATTACATCAAATAGATCTCCTCAAAGACCGAGGAGAACTTGGTATTGAGATCCAAAGAGAGAAAATAAGCCATCTAGATACAAGCTATGGACCCGAAGGTCTGTGGTCAACTACTCACAACTCATGGTGAGGCGATGATGATGATGTAGAATCACTCCGTGGAAGATCCCCCCCTTCGGTAGAGCTCCGGAACAGACCCCAAGATGGGATCTCACGAGAACAAAAGGTTGCGGCGGTGGAACTAGGGTTTTCTCTGTTGTTCTGATGGTTTCGGGGTACGTAGATAAATATAGGAAGAAGGAGGGCACCGGGGGCCAGACAGGGTGCCCACGAGGCAGGGGCACGCCCTATAGGGGGGCGCCCCCCACCCTCGTGGAGGCCACGTCGGCCCTACTCCGTGGTTCTCAAGTCTCCCATGCGTATGTTTCTCCAAATATATCTCTCCTGAAGGTTTCATTCCGTTTGGACTCCGTTTGATATTCCTTTTCTGTAAAACCCTGAAATAGGCAAAAAAACAGCAATCTGGACCGGGCCTTTGGGTTAATAGGTTAGTCCAAAAATAATATAAAAGTGTATAACAAAGCCCATTAAACATCCAAAACATCATATATAATAGCATGGAACAATCAAAAATTATAGATACGTTGGAGACGTATCAAGCATCCCCAAGCTTAATTCCTGCTTGTCCTCGAGTAGGTAAATGATAAAAACAGAATTTTTGATGTGGAATGCTAACCAACATAATTTTCAATGTAGTTCTCTTAATTGTGGCATGAATGTTCAGATCTGAAAGATTCAAGACAGAAGTCTATATTGACATAAGAAATAATAATACTTCAAGCATACTAACAAAGCAATCATGTCTTCTCAAAATACTATGGCTAAAGAAAGTTATTCCTACAAAATCATATAGTCTGGCTTTGCTCCCTCTTCATCACACAAAGTATTCATATCATGCACAACCCTGGTTTCAGCCAAGCACTTGTTTTCATACTCTATTCTTTCAAACCTTTCAACTTTCACGCAATACATGAGCGTGAGCCATGGACATAGCACTATGGGTGGAATAAAGTGGTGGTTGTGGAGAAGACAAAAAGGAGGGAGATAGTCTCACATCGACTAGGCGTGTTAACGGGCTATGGAGATGCCCATCAATAGATATCAATGTGAGTGAGTAGGGATTGCCATGCAACGGATGCACAAGAGCTAAAAATGTATGAAAGATCAACAAAAGAAACTAAGTGGGTGTGCATCCAACTTGTTTGCTCACGAAGACCTAGGGCATTTGAAGAAGCCCATCGTTGGAATATACAAGCCAAGTTCTATAATGAAAATTCCCACTAGTATATAAAAGTGACTAAACATGAGACTCTCTATCATGAAGAACATGGTGCTACTTTGAAGCACAAGTGTGGAAAAAGATAGTAGCAATTGTCCCTTCTCTCTTTTCTCTCATTTTTTTGGAGGGGCTTTCTCTCCTTTTTTTTATTTAGCCCCTCTCTATTTTTTTTGGGCCACCTCCTTTTTTATTGGCCTTTCTTCCCATGGGACAATGCTCAAATAATGATGATCATCACACTTTTATTGATTTACAACACGATATTACAACTCAATACTAGAACAAAGTATGACTCTATATGAATGCCTCCGACGGTGTACCGGGATGTGCAATGAATCAAGAGTGACATGTATGAAAAATTATGCATGGTGGCTTTGCCACAAATACGATGTCAACTACATGATCATGCATGGCAATATGACAATATGAAGCGTGTCAAATGAACGGAACGGTGGAAGGTTGCATGGCAATATATCTTGGAATGGCTATGGAAATACCATGATAGGTAGGTATGGTGGCTGTTTTGAGGAAGGATATATAGTGGGTGTATGGTACCGGAATGTTGTGAGGTACAAGAGAGGCTAGCAATAGTGGAAGGGTGAGAGTGCGTATAATCCATGGACTCAACATTAGTCATAAGAACTCATATACTTATTGCAAAAATTTACAAGTCATCAAAACAGAGCAATCAACGCATGCTCCTAGGCGGGAGGTTGGTAGGAGTTAACCATCGCGCGCCCCCGACCTCCACACGAAGGATGACACTCTACAAGTACCTCATGCTCTAACTTCGTCACATAGCGGTTCACCATACGTGCATGCTACGGGAATCACTAACCTTAACACAAGTATTTCTCAATTTCATAATAACTCTACTAGTATGACTCTAATACCACTATCCTCATATCTCAAAACAATTATCAAGCATCCAACTTCTCATCATATTCAATGCACTTAGTATGAAAGTTTTTACTACATTCATCTTGGATGCCTATCATGTGAAGGCTAGTTTTATAGCCAAAGCACATTACCATGCTATTTTAATAGACTCTCAAAAGGATATAAGTGAAGCATGAGAGATCAAAAATTTCTACAAAATATAATCACCACCGTGCTCTAAAGGAAATAAGTGAAGCACTAGAGCAAAAACTATTCAACTCAAAAGATATAAGTGAAGCACATAGAGTGTTCTAACAATTCCTAGGCCATATTTAACTCTCTCAAATAGGTGTGTCCAGCAAGGATGATTGTGTCAAACTAACAAGCAAAGACTAAAATAACACACGACTCTCCAAGTATAACACATATCATGTGGTGAATAAAAATATAGTTCCGAGTATAGTTACCGATGGATGAAGACGAAAGAGGGGGTGCCTTCCCGGGGCATCCCCAAGCTTAGGCTTTTGGTTGTCCTTGAATTTTACCTTGGGGTGCCTTGGGTATCCCCAAGCTTAGGCTCTTCCCACTCTTTGTTCCATAGTCCATCAAAGCAATACTTAAAACTTGAAAACTTCACAACACAAAACTTAGACAAAAATCTCCTGAGCTCCGTTAGTATAAGAAAACAAACCACTACTCAAAGGTACTGTAATGAACTCATTATTTGTTTATATTGGTGCTAAACCTACTGTATTCCAACTTCTCTATGATTCATATCCTCCGATACTACTCATAGATTCATCAAAATAAGCAAACGACACACGAAAAACAGAATCTGTCAAAAACAGAATAGTCTGTAGTAATCTGTAACTTTCGCATACTTCTATAACTCCAAAAAAAAATTGAATTAAATTGTTAAATGTGAGGAATTTGTCTATTAATCATCTGCAAAAAGAATAAACTAAATAGCACGCTCCACTAAAATCTGGTGACCATTCTAGCGACCGCTAACGATTATGTTTTTCACAGCAAGATCATATAAACTTCACACAAGTCTTCCCAAAGGTTCTACTTGGCACAAACACTAATTTAAACACAAAAACACATCTAAAAAGAATCTAGATGCAATATTTATTCCTAAACAGAAGCAAAAACAAAAAAATATAAAATTGGGTTGCCTCCCAACAAGAGCTATCGTTTTACGCCCCTAGGTAGGCATGATACATGGATAGATCTAGATATTGCCATCTTTGGTTTTTATCTTTTTGGCGGTATCAAGTTTGAATCTGGGAGGTTCTTTATGTTTCCCTTCATATTCAGAAATCTTTAGATCTAACGAATCTAACCGCTTATTGCAAAGGGTAATCAACATATTCATGAGGTGGAGATTTCCACTAACATTCTTAAGAGGTTCAAGAGACTTTTGTAATATTTTTGTTACTTTGCTAATTTTCTCAAAAACTTGAGTCTCTTCCGGGGTAGAAGGTTTCTTGAATAACTCTATCAAGTCATTATAAGAATCAAGTGTATGACTCCCCAAGAACTTTCCTCCGGTGACAGTATCAAGAACAAGCCTATTCCAAGGAGTAATGCCAATATAAAAATTGCGAAGAAGCACGGAAGTGGAAAACTTCCTAGTAGATCTATTTTGAGCATTGCAAATTCTATACCAGGCATCTTTTAATTTTTCTTCCTCCCTTTGTTTAGAATTGAGAACCTCACTCTCGGAAGTGTTGGTAATGATAGGTGTGCTAGACATGATGACAAGCAAGCGATCCAACACACAAGCAAACAAGAAGCAAGCGAACGGTAAACACACGGCAAAAGAAGGGCAAATAAAATGGCAAGGGTGAAGTGGGGGAGAGGAAAACGAGAGGCAAAAAAGGTAATACGAAGGATAAGGGTTTGTGACAGGTACTTGGTATATGACTTTTGCGTAAGCCTCCGCGGCAATGGCGCCAGAAATTCTTCTTGCTACTTCTCGAGCTTGCATTGTATTCCCTCGAAGAGGAAAGGGTGATGCAGCACAGTAGCGTAAGTATTTCCCTCAGTTTTTGTGAACCAAGGTATCAATCCAGTAGGAGACCACACGCGAGTCCCTCGCACCTGCACAAACAAATAAGAACTTTGCAGCCAACGTGATAAGGGGTTGTCAATCCCTTTACGGTCACTTACGAAAGTGAGATCTGATAGAGATGATAGTTTGATATTTTTGGTATTTTTGGATATAAGAACAGAAAGTAAAAACGGAAAAGTAAATTTGATTGTAGATTGATATGTTGAGAATAGACCAGGGGGCCATAGTTTTCTCTAGTGACTTCTGTCATGATAGCGGTATTCTACGGCGGGTAAACAAATTACTGTCGAGCAATTGATAGAAAAGCGAATAATTATGAGACTATCTAGGCATGATCATTATATATAGGCATCACGTCCGAGACAAGTAGACCGAAACGATTCTGCATCTACTACTATTACTCCACACATCGACCGCTATCCAGCATGCATCTAGAGTATTAAGTTCATAAGAACAGAGTAACGCCTTAAGCAAGATGACATGATGTAGAGGGATAAACTCAAACATAGTGATATAAACCCATCTTTTTATCCTCGATGGCAACAATACAATACGTGCCTTTCTGCCCCTACTGTCACTGGGAAAGGACACCGCAAATTGAACCCAAAGCCAAGCACTTCTCCCATTGCAAGAACTATAGATCTAGTAGGCCAAACCAAACCAATAATTCGAAGAGACTTGCAAGGATATTATAATCATACATAAAGAGTTCAGAAAAGAACCAAATATTTCTCATAGATAATCTTGATCATAAACCCACAATTCATCAGATCTCGACAGAGGTTTCATTCCGTTTGGACTCCGTTTGATATTCCTTTTCTGTAAAACCCTGAAATAGGCAAAAAACAGCAATCTGGACTGGCCCTTTGGGTTAATAGGTTAGTCCCAAAAATAATATAAAAATGTATAACAAAGCCCATTAAACATCCAAAACATCATAAATAATAGCATGGAACAATCAAAAATTATATATACGTTGGAGTCGTATCAATGACAACTTACTTGAAGGATCTTATTAAATCCATAGATAGATATAGTGGACTCTCATGGCAAGAAACTGGGTTTAAGGGTTTTGGATGCACAAGTAGTATCTCTACTTAGTATGAATTTTTGGCTAGCAAAAGATCCTAGCAAGCACCACATGTTGGAGGATCCATAACAATATAACTTTTATACAAATATACCCAATCATAACATATTATGTTATCTTCCTTGTCCAACTTCAACTAATTTGCTCAAGTTTTAAAATAATTAATGGAGCTCACAATCATAGAAGATGTCCAAGATAGTATATTTACATGCGGAATCTCTCTTCCTTCCATATTCTTTCATGAATTGTTCAAGTGACCAATGTTGTGTTTGCTAATCTTTTGATAAATTCACCACCTATACTTCTTATATGTGAAGTCATTACTCCCCATGGGATAAGAGTATGAAACATATATTATTTCAGATTTATGATATTCAATTCATTCAACCATTTACGCATAGGATATAAGTGAAGCACGAGAGTAAATGACAACCTACTCCGAAAAGATAGAAGTGAAGATCAATGAGTAGTTGAATAATTATGAAGCTATGTGAATAATCTCTCTCTCTCTCATTTAAAAATTTCAGATCTTGGGATATTATTAAAACAGCAAGAAAAAAAATGACAATCCAAGGATAGCACACATCATGTGAAGAAGCAAAACTTAGTTTCAACCGATAGTAACCGATAATTGATGATGAAGAAAGGTGGGATGCCAACCCGGGCATCCCAAAGCTTAGATGGTTGAGAGTTCTTTAAATATTAAGTAGGGATGCCTTGGGAATCCCCAATCTTGAGCTCTCGTGTCTCCTTAATTCCTCTTATGTCACAGTTTCCCCAAATCTCAAAAACTTCATCCACACAAAACTCAACAAGAACTCATGAGATAAGTTAGTATTAATCCATGCAAAACCTTATCATTTTCTACTGTAGAAAATCACTAAAATTATAATTTGAAATTGCATAGTAAATGCCTCTGTATATTTAATACTCATATCCTCAAATTGAATCATTAAACATGCAAACATATGCAAACAATATAAACATAACAACAATCTGTCTAAACAACACAGTCTGTAAAGAGTGCAATTTTACTCATACTTACTTAGTTCAATAAATTTTGAAAAATTACCACATTACATAGAGCTTATTCATTCTCACCGTGTAAAAATTTCAATATTTTATCATGTTCTGAATTTCCAGAAGAATTCAGACAATGATAGAAAACTTTCTGTATTCAAGCAGCAACATATAGACTTGCAAAATAGACATTGTAAAGGCGATAATTGTCTTTTTTATTGAAATAAAAGATGCAAAACACTATTCTAAATAACAGCAAGCAAATAAAAACAACATAAAATGACTCTCCAAGCAAAACTCACATCATGTGACGAATAAAAATATAGCTCCAAGTGAGGTTGCCGATAATGTTGAAGATGGAAGAGGGGATGCCTTCTCGGGCATCCCCTAGCTTAGTTGCTTGGGTCTTCCTTGAATGTTACCTTGGGGTGCCTTTGCAATCCCCAAGCTTAGGGTATTGCCACTCCTTATTCTCCTCATATCGACATCTCACCCAAAACTTGAAAAATTCAATCACACAAAACTTAACGGAACTTCGTGAGATGTGTTAGTATAATAAAGCAAATCATTCACTCGGGTACTGTCAAAGACAAGATTCATAATTATTCTCACACGATGCCTACTATACTTTATAATTTATATTAAGCAATATAAGCTATAGAAACCATAAAACAAGCAAACTATGCATTGCAAATAGAATCTCTCAAAAATGGAACAGTTTATAACGATCTAAATTTAATTTTAATCCCACTTCTGCACCTTTTAAAATTCTGAAAAATTAGGACCACGTAGACAATTTGTATGTCAATCATGTGTCAAAATTTCATCTAATTATCGCATCTGATTTATTGAACTTTCTGCACTGGATGCAAAACTTTCGGTTTTTGCACATAATCAAATCTAGTATCATCCACACTATCCCAATGGCTTTACTTGGCACTTTATTGAAAAAAACTATTGTAACATCCCAAATTTTTAATTTGGAATGTTATACATAGATCATACTGCATTGCATATTTCTTTGTATTTTGTGCGTGGCGATCCTCGAAAATTCTAAGCAACTCAGGGACCTACGGAGAGAGTTGGGAATTCTACCGTTTTCGTATTTGAGTTTTCTTGAATACCGGTACGACGATAGCATTGGTCTTAATTATTTTTCTCTCCTAAAAGTATTTCTAAATAAAATATATGAGCGGAGATAATATGACTTCTCCAATATAACAGAAATATTGGAGGAAAAATGTTAAAATCACTTTTGGTATTTATTCGGATTTATTTGCGATTTTATTTGCATAGGAAAAATACATGTTTTCCAAAATTGCATTTAGGTCCGAGAAAAATGTTCACTTTGTCCTAAATTTTATTAGAGGACGGTGAAAATTTATTTCGGGATTTTTGGAGTCAGTTTAGTATTTCTTTTGTAAGTTTTCGTACGCCAAGACTCGTATTTTTAAAAAAAAAAGGGGAACCGCCTTTGGGCCGTACCCGACTAGGACTCTCCTAGTCGGGCCCTTAAAGCCCGAGGCCCGACCGCGCCAGCCCCGTCGCCCCACCTTGCCCAAAACCCTAGCCCGACCCGGCCGCCGCCGCCCGCGCCAGCCCCGCCCCCCGCCGACCCCGCCGCCGGTAGCCACCGGAGCCGCCGTCGCCGTAGTTCATCGAGGTAGCCGTCGGTTTTTCTTTTAACCGATTGGTTCTTTTTCGTAAAACCCTATATCTGTTTCTTTTCAGATCGGTTCGGTTTTCTTTTTTTCGGTTTAGCTGTTTAGCGAGCGTTCACCCGTTCGTTCGTTTTAACGAACGAATTCGTCATTTAGTTTCAGTTAACGAACGTTCGTTCGTTAATCTGTTCGTCAGTTTTCTTTTTCGGGGTATTTATCCGCGATTATTCTGATCGTGATTTCTGCCCTGATTTTGTTTTTCGTTTTTCTTTTCGCTCGAGAGTTTCAGGTGATTCAAAATCCCAGATCTTCATCTCGGCGCCCTCTTTCCGTTTAACCAACTTGAACAAACTTTTGCTACTGTAAAATCTGACCCTTGGTCAAACTAGTAAACGGGCCTCATTTCTTTTGCAGTTTGAGTTTCATTGCTTCTTTCGATTTGATTCTTTTTGCAAACCGGAGTTCTTAAGTTGAACTTTCCGATTAGATCTTCTTATTTAGAGTTTTGTTTGTGCATCATTGCTTGATTGCTTATGTATGTTATTGTTTGCTTGCGATAGAATACCCGGACTGTGAAGCGTGCTACTACGAGTCTCTAGGTTTTGCGAATCATCAGCAAGGCAAGTAACACTTTGATCATACCCTTTTGTTACCCAGTTTTTATGCATTAGATCAAACCCTCACACATTGCATGAGTAGGATCTCTTAACGTGTGGGTCTGGGAAGTAGTTTGAGGTAGAACCTATTACCTGCATTATTTTCAAACCCTTGGGAGTTACTTCTACGCTATGCTTAGGTTATCATGCTATGCTCGTAGACGTGGTTTGGGTTTGAGTGAAATCCATGACAGATGTGAGTTGTTAATTAATGGTTCAACTTAAGGTGGCTACTTGAATACACATCTGGGTGGATTGGTTGCAGGGCACCTGGGCAATCCAGTGTTGTCCTAGGAAATCCCGGGATTCCGTGTGATTGTACTATGGAATGCCACCCAGGCTCAAAGGGATCATAAAACTATTCATGCTAGAAACTTCCGTGTGCAGCCACAATGCCATTATGGGCTCTGGCATAGTATGAGTAAGTCGTGTGAGCTCTTTCGTGGTGGACTAGCAGATGTAGGGGAAAGTAGGTGTACGGGTCCACCTAGAGTAAAGAGTAAATGCTTCTGAAAGATTGTGTCTTGGTCATCCGTTTCTCAAACACCATGCAGTGCGAGAAATTAAATGGAGGTGATCGAGTCTTGTGGGAAAAGTGCACAAACCTCTGCAGAGTGTACAAACTTATCATGATTAGCCGTCTCCCCGGTTATGGACAATCTTGAGTATCTGGTACTTGAATTATTGGTTGATCTCATCACTCTAAAATTAACTTGTTGGGCTAATGATTACTTTAATTGGGTTTGAGTTGGAGGTACCTTCTCAATGATGTTTCAACTACCATGATAGTTAAAATAAAATTTATTCCTTTGTTGTAGGGAAAAATTGGCTTGACGCAAAAACTTTAACCTTAGAGCCTCCACCAGCCAAATATGCATATAGTGTAGCCTTTATTTCTGTTACTTGCATGTTCTGTGTTATCTTGCGAGCATATTCCATGTGCTGACCCGTTTCGGGCCGCAACATGTTACATTGCAGACTTTTCAGACGAGGAGTAAGACGTTCTAGGTCGTTTGTCATGCACTCAGCTATGCCATTGGAGTTGATGGACTCACTTATCTTCCAAGGCTTCCGAGTTATTTTGTTAGATTGCCTTAAGCCATAGACTTTTGTAATAAGTTCTCTTTTGGAGACACTCGATGTAATAAGTGTGTGATTGCCACTCTGTTATAAATCCTTCAAGTACTGTGTGTGTCAGCATTACCGATCCAGGGATGACACTGAAACACAGAGACTTCGGTCCATTCGGATCGTGATTGCTACATAATGGTATCAGAGCACACACTGACTGTAGGACACGACCACTAAGATAAACCCTAGGTCACTCTTCTCTACTAATTTCTGACTTCCCTCGATTTTCTACTTCTTTAGGATGGTGGACCCAAGGAACAAGTTGACGCAACCGGATGAAGACACACCTTTTGGACGACACTTGAAGGAAGTCACTAGGTACCTGAACATAGGAATACCAAGCTTTACCAGGACCTACATCGCCACTTTACCAGAAGAGGAGCGATGGAGCATTCAAGTTCAAATCCCCGGGAGAACCTTCGCACCATCCACTGAGCCAATAGAGTTTTCTTTTGATGCACCAACCTGGAGCCTAGGTAAGAGTATGGTAGCCCACATCACTATGGGAAGGATCGGAGAAGTCTACAAGCAGGAGCTGAAGGACACTATCTACCAGATTTGTGGACGCCGAGATGAGCGTTGGGACATGATCAGCACCCGGAAGGATAGGTCCATTGCAGCGTTCATCCAGGAGTTAAACCAGCACATTCGTCGACAGGAGCACCAGATGTGCGCAGGGATGATAGATTTGAAGAAGGCATTAACCAGGAACTTGAAGCTAGAAGAGGAACTCAAGTCTACTCGTGACGGATACGAGGAGGAGATGTTGATACTAGTGGAGAAGAATGATGATTTGACAAGGAAGCTAGGAGTATTCATGGGAGATCCAGCACCAGGAGGAGAAGAAGAGGAAGAAGAACCCAAGGAGATTCGTTCTGAAGATTACATCATCATTGACGATACGGATTCAGACCCTGATGATAGTGATGACGAAAACTATGAAGATGAAGCTGGAACAGACATCATGGAATCTTCCGCCGATCAAAATTTCTAGATAACCACCCTATGACTAGCAGTTTTCCCCACCAAGTAGTTTTAGAGCACTTTTGTAACGTTCGTTAGATCTTTGTAAGACCTTGCTTGAAATTGATTGGTGTGATATGATTGTGTTTGTCTCATGTGCATATGGGTAGTGATTTTCCCTTAGAACTCATTTCTATTCTAATCTCTTCCCTCTACACCCATCACATTCCTCCGAGACGTGAGCCCGGATTTGAGTTTCCCCCTTAGCTCACTCAGTTGATGCAGCAGCAGAACACTTTGATGCAACTTCTTGTCCAGAACACTCAGAACAACCAAAACAACAACAACCCTCCACCACCACCACCCATGGACAACCTGACACATTTCTTAAGGTTGCAACCACCGGTGTTTGCTAGCAGCATTGAACCAATAGTTGCTGATGACTGGCTGCGCAAGATTGGAAGGGATTTGACCACCACCAATTGCTCGGATGCTGAGAAGGTGCGATTTGCCGCACATCAGTTGTATGGACCAGCCGCAGCATGGTGGGAGAATTACACAGCCACTTTCCCTATAGCCAATGTCACTTGGGATCAGTTTCAGCAAGCTTTCCGTACTGCCCATGTCTCAACCGGAGCTATGAGCATGAAGAAGCGGGAGTTTCGCAACTTGCGCCAAGGAAATCGTACTGTGGCTCAGTACGTAGATGAGTTTAGTACCCTATCTCGTTATGCCTGAGATGATGTGGCCACAGATGCCGCTAAGCAGGAGAGATTTATGGAAGGGCTAAATGATGAGATGAGCGTATAGTTGATGGTGGCAACCTTCAACAACTACCATGAGTTGGTAGATAAAGCTCTTATGATGGAAGGGGAGCAGCAACAGATTGAGAGTCGCAAGAGGAAGTATGGATAAGGAAGGAATAATTCTGGAGCCCAGTAGAAGCCCCGATTCACTCCGAATTTGGGAGGATACACCCATAACCATGGAAGCCACACCCACACTTGAGGAAGTTCTCACAACCACAATGGCTCCAAAAATGGGAATGGGAATGGAGCAAACAATAATCAGAATCGCTCTACCCCATCCACACCCGCCAAGAAGGATTTAAGCCACGTCACCTGTTACAAGTGTGGGAAGAATGGACATTATGCCAATGAGTGCCCTGAAGCTAAGAATGGGAACGGCAATGGAAGCGCCGGGAAGAAGCCCAACCCGTTCAACAAAGGACGAGTGAACCACGTGACCGTGGAGGAAGTTGAAGAACAACCAGATGCGGTGATCGGTAAGTTTTTGGTTAAGTCATTTACCACAGTAGTTCTTTTCGATACTGGGGCATCGCATTCATACATTTCAAGGGGATTCGTAAATAGACATAAGTTGCCCACCAGAGTCCTTATGGCCCCCATGTTAGTAAGTTCACCCGGAGCGGAATATATGGCAAATCAAGGATGTTTTCAGATGCCATTGACCATTGGACGACATGTTTTCCCCTCAGACCTAATAGTTTTGGAGTCACAAGGATTGGATGTGATATTAGGTATGGATTGGCTATCGATGTATGGAGGGAACATCGATTGTGCCAGAAAGTCTATTTTGCTTACCACCCCGGAGGGAAAAAGGATTAAGTATGTATCTAGGCATTCGCCTATACGGACACAAGTACATTCTCTCACGGGAGTTGTTCAGGAGGAAGTGTCGGTAGTAAAGGATTACCCGGGTGTGTTTCTAGAGGAGTTACCAGGCATGCCGCCGGATAGGGATATTGAGTTTTTGATTGAGCTATTGCCTGGCACCGGACCTATATCGAAGAGAGACCATATCGGATGCCAGCAAATGATCTGGAGGAGATCAAGAAGCAGATTAAGGAGTTATTGGAGAAAGGTTTTATTCGCCGGAGTTCATCCCCTTGGGGATCCCCAGTGCTTTTGGTCGAGAATAAGGATGGATCTTTAAGAATGGTCGTTGACTATCGTGCACTAAATGAAGTGACTATTAAGAATAAGTACCCGCTGCCGATGATCAATGATTGGTTCGGCCAACTCAAGGGAGCGAAAGTATTCTCAAAGATCGATCTACGGTCTGGATACCACCAGTTGAAGATCCGAGAGAAGGATATACCTAAGACAGCCTTCACCACAAGGTATAGGCTATATGAGTATACGGTTATGTCATTTGGATTGACTAACGCCCCTGCCTATTTCATGAGTATGATGAACAAGGTGTTCATGGAGTTCTTGGATAAGTTTGTCGTGGTATTCATTGATGATATTTTTGTGTACTCGAAGAATGAGGAGGAACACGCGGAGCATTTGCGTTTGGTACTGGAAAAGCTCAGAGAACATCGGTTGTATGCCAAGTTTAGCAAATGTGAGTTTTGGTTGAAGGAAGTTGGATTCTTAGAGCATGTTATATCAGGAGAAGGTATAGTAGTGGACCCCGTCAAAGTGCAGGCAGTCACTGAATGGTTGGCACCCACTTCAGTTGGAGAGATCCGCAATTTTCTTGGACTCGCGGGATACTACCGGAGATTCATAGAAAATTTCTCCAAGATTGCTAAGCCAATGACGACATTGTTGAATAAGGAGACAAAGTTCAACTGGACTGAAGAGTGCGAAGGAAGATTCCAGGAGTTGAAGAAACGGTTGACGACAGCCCCAGTGCTGATATTGCTAGATATACACAAGGATTTCCAAGAGTACTTATGCAGGATGGAAGAGTTGTTTCCTATGCATCTCGTCAACTGCGACCGCACGAGTTGAATTATGCGACGCACGATCTGGAGTTAGTAGCAGTAGTGCACGCACTCAAAACCTGGAGACATTTCCTTATTGGAAATCATTGTGATGTGTACACGGATCACAAGAGTTTGAAGTACATTTTCACTCAGAAGGAGCTGAACCTCAGACGGAGGAGATGGTTGGAGCTTATAAAGGATTATGATATGAAGCTGCACTATCACCCAGGAAAGGCCAATGTTGTTGCAGACGCTTTGAGCCGAAAGAGTTATGCAAATACCCTAGTAAAGGAGGGATTGCCCCAGGAGTTGGCAGAAGATCTCAGGGAGCTTCGTTTGGAGATAGTTCCTAGAGGTTTTGTCGCAACATTAGAGGTTCAGTCAACGTTGCTGGGGAAGATACGCGAAGCCCAGAAGGATGACAAAGAGATTGCCGAGATAAAGAAGAGGATGAGTGAAGGAAAAGCCAAAGGATTTCGTGAAGATGAACACGACACCTTGTGGTTTGAGGATCGAATCTATGTGCCCAACAACCCGGAGATCAGGAAGTTGATACTGCAGGAAGCACATGATTCGCCATACCCGATACACCCCGGAAACACCAAGATGTATTTGAAGGAATGTTTCTGGTGGACGGGAATGAAGAAGGATATTGCCGAGTATGTAGCCGTATGTGATGTATGCCAGAGAGTAAAGGCAGAGCATCAGAAGCCAGCAGGATTACTACAGCCTATGCCGATACCCGAATGGAAGTGGGAGAAGCTTGGCATGGATTTTTATCACCGGATTGCCCAGGACCAAAGCAGGATATGACTCAATCTGGGTAGTAGTGGATCGTTAGACCAAGGTAGCCCACATTATCCCCGTGAAAACCACATACACCAGTGCGAAGTTGGCCAAGATATACATGACCTGGATCGTATGTCTGCACGGAGTTCCGAGGACCATTGTATCATATAGAGGAACACAGTTCACCTCAAAGTTTTGGCATCAGCTACACCAAACTTTGGGAACGAGGCTGGAATTCAGCACAGCTTTTCATCCGCAGACCGACGGACAGACCGAGAGAGTCAACCAGATTCTGGAGGACATGTTGAGAGCTTGTGCGCTAGATTATGGATCTAGTTGGGATGACAAATTACCTTACGCTGGGTTCTCGTACAACAACAGTTACCAGGCCAGTTTGAAGATGGCATCGTTCGAAGCATTGTACGGGAGGAGATGCCGAACACCGTTACTGTGGGATGAAGTTGGAGACCGACAGTTGTTTGGACCAGACTTGATCAAAGAGTCTAAAGAGAAGGTTAAGCTAATTCGAGATAGATTGAAGGTAGCTCAGTCCAGGCAGAAGAGTTATGCAGACTCGAAGCGCAAGGAAGTAGCATATGAAATCGGAGACAGAGCGTACTTGAGAGTATCGCCTCTGCGAGGAGTTAAACGTTTCGGAGTCAAGGGAAAGCTAGCCCTGAGATTTGTGGGACCTTACCGTGTTTTGGAACGCATGGGAGAGGTTGCCTATAAGTTGGAGTTGCCCGATTGTCAGGAGTGCATGATGTGTTTCACGTTTCGCAGCTTAAGAAGTGCCATGCGGAGATGGCCATTATCCCGCTAAGAGACACAGTACCCCTGGAGGCAATTCAGTTGGATAGTGATCTGACTTACGAGGAGAAGCCTGTTAAGATTCTCGAATTTTCGAGCAGAGTTACCTGCAGTAAGGTTACCAAGTTTTGCAAAGTTCAGTGGAGTCACCAAACCGAGGAAGAAGCCACCTAGGAACGAGAAGATGATCTATGCAAGGACCACCCACACCTGTTCTCTAGCCAATCCGAATCTCGAGGGCGAGATTCATTCTAAGGAGGGTAGGTTTGTAACATCCTAAATTTTCAATTTGGAATGTTATACATAGATCATACTGCATTGCATATTTCTTTGCATTTTGTGCGTGGCGATCCTCGAAACTTCTAAGCAACTCAAGGACCTACGGAGAGAGTTGGGAATTCTACTGTTTTCGTATTTGAGTTTTCTCGAATACCGGTATGAGGATAGCATTGGTTTTAATTACTTTTCTCTCCTAAAAGTATTTCTAAATAAAATATATGAGCGGAGATAATATGACTTCTCCAATATAACAGAAATATTGGAGGAAAAATGTTAAAATCACTTTTGGTATTTATTCGGATTTATTGGCGATTTTATTTGCATAGGAAAATACGTGTTTTCCAAAATTGCATTCAGGTCCGGGAAAAATGTTCACTTTGTCCTAAATTTTATTAGAGGACGGTAAAAATTTATTTAGGGATTTTTGGAGTCCGTTTAGTATTTCTTTTGTTAGTTTTCGTACGCCAAGACTCGTTTTTTTAAGGGGAACCGCCTTTGGGCCGTACCCGACTAGGACTCTCCTAGCCGGGCCTTTAAAGCCCGAGGCCCAACCGCGCCAGCCCCCTCGCCCCACCTCGCCCGAAACCCTAGGCCGACCCCGCCGCCGCCGCCCGCGCCAGCCGCCGCCGCCCGCTGACCCCGCCGCCGCACACTGCCCCGCCGCCGGGGCCGCCGTCGCCGGAGTTCGTCGAGGTAGCCGCCAGTTTTTCTTTTAACCGATTGGTTCTTTTTCGTAAAACCCTATATCTGTTTTTTTTTTAAGATCGGTTCGGTTTTCTTTTTTTCGGTTTAGCTGTTTAGCGAGCGTTCGCCCGTTCGTTCATTTTAACGAATGAATTCGTCGTTTAGTTTCAGTTAACGAACGTTCGTTCGTTAATCTGTTCGTCAGTTTTCTTTTTCGGGGTATTTATCAGCGATTATTCTGATCGTAATTTCTGCCTTGATCTTGTTTTTCGTTTTTCTTTTTGCTCGAGAGTCGGAATCAGGTGATTCAAAATCCCAGATCTTCGTCTCGACGCCCTCTTTCCGTTTAACCAACTTGAACAAAGTTTTGCTACTGTAAAATCTGACCCTAGGTCAAACTAGTAAACGGACCTCGTTTCTTTCGCAGTTTGAGTTTCGTTGCTTCTTTCGATTTGATTCTTTTTGCAAACCGGAGTTCTTAAGTTCAACTTTCCGGTTAGATCTTCTTATTTGGAGTTTTGTTTGTGCATCATTGCTTGATTGCTTATGTATGTTATTGTTTGCTTGCGATAGAACACTCGAACTGTGAAGTGTGCTACTACGAGTCTCTTGGTTTTGCGAATCATCAGCAAGGCAAGTAACACCTTGATCATACCCTTTTATTACCTAGTTTTTATGCATTAGATTAAACCCTCACACATTGCATGAGTAGGATCTCTTAACTTGTGGGTCTGGGAAGTAGTTTGAGGTAGAACCTATTACCTGCATTATTTTCAAACCCTTGGGAGGTACTTCTACGCTATGCTCAGGTTATCATGCTATGCTCGTAGACGTGGTTTGGGTTCGAGTGAAATCCATGACAGATGTGAGTTGTTAATTAATGGTTCAACTTAAGGTGGCTACTTGAATACACATCTGGGTGGATTGGTTGCAGGGCACCTGGGGAATCCAGTGTTGTCCTAGGAAATCCCGGGGTTTCCGTGTGATTGTCCTATGGAATGCCACCTAGGCTCAAAGGGATCATAAAACTATTTATGCTAGAAACTTCCGTGTGCAGCCACAATGCCATTATGGGCTCTGGCATAGTATGAGTAAGTTGTGTGAGCTCTTTCATGGTGGACTAGCAGATGTAGGGGAAAGTAGGTGTACGGGTCCACCTGGGGTAAAGAGTAAATGCTTCTGAAAGACTATGTCTCGGTCATCCGTTTCTCAAACACAATGCAGTGCGAGAAATTAAATGGAGGTGATCGAGTCTTGTGGGAAAAGTGCACAAACATCTACAGAGTGTACAAACAGATCATGATTAGCCGTGTACCTGGTTATGGACAATCTTGAGTATCTGGTACTTGAATTATTGGTTGATCTCATCACTCTAAAATTAACTTCTTGGGTTAATGATTACTTTAATTGGGTTTGAGTTGGAGGTACCTTCTCAATGATGTTTCAACTACCATGATAGTTAAAATAAAATTTATTCCTTTGTTGTAGGGAAAAATTGGCTTGACGCAAAAACTTTAACCTTAGAGCCTCCACCAGCCAAATATGCATATAGTGTAGCCTTTATTTCTGTTACTTGCATGTTCTGTGTTATCTTGCGAGCATATTCCATGTGCTGACCCGTTTCGGGCCGCAACATGTTACATTGCAGACTTTTCAGACGAGGAGTAAGACGTTCTAGGTCGTTTTTCATGCACTCAGCTATGCCATTGGAGTTGATGGACTCACTTATCTTCCAAGGCTTCCGCTGTTATTTTGGTAGATTGCCTTAAGCCATAGACTTTTGTAATAAGTTCTCTTTTGGAGACACTCGATGTAATAAGTGTGTGATTGCCACTCTGTTATAAATCCTTCAAGTACTGTGTGTGTCAGCATGACCGATCCAGGGATGACACTGAAACACAGAGACTTCGGTCCATTCGAATCGTGGTCGCTACAACTATAAAACATGATTAATACAGTAGCTTAATATTGTGGACACACGAAAACAGTAGGTATAAGCATTGGGTTGTCTGCCAACAAGTGCTTTTCTTTAATGCCTTTTTAGTTAGGCATGATGATTTTAATGATGCTCACGTAAAAGTGAAGAATTGAAACATAATGGGAGATTCATGAATCACATGGGAAGCACATTTAAGTCTAACCCACTTCCTATGCATAGGGATTTTGTGAGAAAACAATTTATGTGAACAATAATCAACTAGCATAGGAAGGTAAAACAAGCATGACTTCAAAACTTTCAACACATAGAGAGGAAACTTGATATTATTGCAATACTTGTAAGCATATGTTACTCTCTCATAATCATGAATGAATTCAACAATATAACTATCACATACCGGATTCTTTTCATGGTCCACAAGCATGGAAATTTTACTACTCTCCACACAAGAAAAATTCTTCTCATTCATAATAGTGGGAGGAGCAAATTTAACAAAATAACTATCATGTGATACTTGATTAAAATCATGCTAAAAAGTTTCATGGTTATTTTTACTCTTAATAGCATACATGTCATCACAATAATCATGATAAATACGAGGCATGCTTTCATCATAATAAATTTGCTCATCAAAACTTGGGAGACTAAAATATCATCTTCATCAAACATAGCATGTCCAAGCTTATGGCTTTACATATCATTAGCATAATGGATATTCAAAGAATTCATACTAACAACATTGCAATAATGCTCATCAATCAAAGATTCTATGCCAAACATTTTATTGAATTCGTCTTCTAACAATTGAGCACAATTTTCCTATCCATCACTTTCACGAAAGAAATTATAAAGATGAATAATATGAGGCAACCTCAATTCCATTTTTTTGTAGTTTTCTTTTGTAAACCAAACTAGTGATAAAACAAGAAACTAAAAGATTCAATTGCAAGATCGAAAGATGTACCTTAAAGCACTCATCTCCCCGACAACGGCGCCAGATAAGAGCTTGATGTCTACTACGAAACCTTCTTCTTGTAGACTCGTATTGGGCCTCCAAGCGCAAAGTTTTGTAGGACAATAGTAATTTTCCCTCAAGTTGATGACCTAAGGTTTATCAATCTGTGGGAGGCGTATGATGAAGATGGTCTCTCTCAAATAACCCTGCAACCAAATACAAGAAATCTCTTGTGTCCCCAACACACCCAATACAATGGTAAATTGTATAGGTGCACTAGTTTAGTGAATAGATGGTGATACAAGTGTAATCACTACAAAAAAACCACTTCTGTGATAATATGTGTTTGTCACGGTAGGTCATATTTTCTGTCATGCATGTACATCCATGATGATTTTATGACAGAGTCAAGATAGTCATACATGCGCTGTCGTAGAAGTGTTCCATGACAATACCAAAATTATAATCATGGAAGTGTTCACTTCCATGACGATAAATGGCGCGTCATGGAAGTGCTTTCGTCAAGGGTAACCGACATGTGGCATCCACCATAACGGGTCGTCGCTAAGCTATCAGGTCCGGTTTTGGATCCGATAACCCGCTAACAACGAGGACCAATGGGAATTTTCCATGTGTAAAATTCTCATTGGCCGAAGGAACCACGTGTCAGCTCCACGTGCAGACAAATGTCAACCAACCAATGGACATGAGCCTCCAATGATACATCGACATGTGGCACAGCCCAACAGGGGCCCATCTAGGTCAAAAGGTTGGCCCGTTTGACTTGGTCAACGGATAACAGACCGGCCCATCGAAAGGCTGCTAACGGCCTGCTCGCATATAGCCCATTCAGACACGATAACTCACAGCTCATTATTGCCTTTTCGAATTTGGCCCACTAGCTTCATCTGGGCCGTCTAATATGATTCCAGTATGTTCTAACTTCCGGCCCATGACGTCTTTCGGCCCATATGAGGCCCTTTGTAACTCTTGGCCCACGAACGGCCCGTAGTGAAACTGGCCCATAATGAACAGTATATCGCTTCATACCCATTAACGGCCCATTACTCCATTGGGTTGTTCCCAGCCCTTGTTATCTTTCGGCCTTTTAAGGGCCCATTTATTCTTGGGCTGATTTACAGATTTCGGTAGCTTACGGCCCGTTACTGGCCTTTCCTGCTTTTGTACCAAATAAAGACCATGGTTAAAGTCGGCCCGTTAATCCGTTGGGCCGTTTTCATAGCTTCATCAAACACAGTCCATTAACGACCTATTATGCATGTCGATAGAATTAAGCACGTTATACTCATCGTCCTCTTAAAGGCCCGCTATGCTCGACCCATGAACGGACGGCGGCCACTCTAGCCCGTATACTGCCCATAATGCGGTCCGTTATTGGACCATGTTTGGCCAATCAGTCATATGGCCCGTAGAAGGCCAATTGATTCTACGGCTCGTAGAAGGTCCGTATTTTGCCCATGGTCACTACAGCAGATAGCGCGACCATGGTGACAACTGTTCGTATGTTGCCCACGGTTATTGTGGCCTTGTTTTAAATAACCGGTTATTGCAGCCACTAGCACACCACGGAAAAAGAACTGCACTAACTACAAGCAAACAAATAAACAAGACATAAAGGAAATAAATAAGCAAGAAACATATGCTAGGCTATTACGGCTATTACACATATTACAGCCACTAGGCATCAAAGTTTGCCACCGGTGCAAATATGGGGAACAAAGCAGCATATTACATACACTGCTTGTCAAAGTTGGCAACCAGTGCAAATAAACGCCGCAACAAAACAAGTCCAGAATTAAAACCACTTCACAAGAGCTCAATAAACAATATCCTCGGTATCCAGCATGCTGGCAAGACACTGACAACACTTGTTCAAATCATATATTTTTAAGAAAAAGCAACATAGAAAGAATATAAGTGTGGAAAACTATACAACACTGACAACACTTGTAATGTGCATGGCATGAAAACATAATTGTTTATTCAATTGAAACGGAAACCAACACAGAGCAAGTTACAACAACAAACCAGTTAAAGAAATAGGTTTAAAACATACATGTCACGTCATTTGAGTTTCAATTGCATCCTTCAAATTTCAAATTAGTTGGTATGAGTAAATACAGTGATGCAAGAGCAAAGGAGTATGAACCATAGCTACGGAACCTGACCTGAGAATAATTCCTCTTCTGCTTTAAGTGTTGACTTGGGGTTTGGAGTGGTGTTCCTCATGCTTTGGGCACTGCACTTGCCTTACTAACTGCTCGTGTTTGGGTGCCCTGTTGCGGAGATGGTGTTGTGTCAACTGGAGCTGGGTTATTATCTGTTAGGGTTGGGGTTAGAAGGGGTGTAGCTGGTTCTCTGTCCAACTGGGTAGGGGTACAATATGCGCGAGTCTGGATTATGTGTGGTGGGACTGGTTCTTGAGCAAGTACAACCGTGGTTCTAACTGCATCAACGGGTAGCACAATCTTTTCTGAAGACCGTGTTTTTACTCCCATAGATACTGCCATCACCCCCTCCAATTCAAATGGTTGATAAACAAGAAAAGTAATTTAATGTACATACATTGTATGATAGACATGTGCAATGGATAGTATGGAAGAAAACCGGCCACAAAATAATTTACATTTATGTTGTCTAACCAAACATGATAGCATGACACAATTTCACATATATGATGGCTAACTAAACAGGATAGCATGACACAATTTCACATATATGATGGCTAACTAAACAGGATAGAATGACATACTTCAAAATACGATGACTATGTAAACAGGATGACATGATATAAATATACGAAGTGTCTATGAAAGTGGTTGGCATGCCATAATTCACATACATGTTGCCGATGGAAACATGATGGCATGATATAATTCACGCATAGAATGACATAATTCAAAATATGATGACTATGTAAATAGGATGAGATGATATAACTATATTATGTCTTTAGAAAATGAGTTGCCATGCCATAATTCAGATACAAGATGTCTATGTAAACATCATGACATGATATAATTCAAATATATGATTTATATATACTAAGCAAGTGAGCAGAGGGCAATCGCATATATGATGTGTAAACTAAGCAGATGGCACTCAATGTTGTGTATATGATGTAAAAAGTAAGCATTCCAAGATAACATATGCATGATATGAGTAATATAACCCTGTCAAGTTTGAGCATACACCTCAGAGGGAAAATAGGATTGGTCATATGTCTCTAAATCCTCCTATGAGGAGCTCTCTATAATGAGCAAGATATCTTCTTCAGCGGGTAGCATTGTCTGATTTGAAGAACTTGTTTTCACTCCAGATTTTTCCATCACCAGTTCAAATGGCTGATGCATGGGAAGATTAGTTGAACATACAAACATTGTCGACAAATGGAATACAGTAATACAAAAAAAAGGATGACATGATATAATTCACATATATGATGCTTGGGTAAACAGCATGACATTGCATAATTCACATATATAATGCCTTGCAACAAGATAGCATTGCATAATTCACATATATAATGTCCTGCAACAAGAGGGCATTGCATAATTCACATATATGGTAATTACACACTAAACAGGTGGTTCACACAAACCATGTCTAAACTAAGGAAATGACATAGCAATGCAAGAAACCATATGCACGATATGAGCAATATAACCTTGGGGGAGAAATAGGACTGGGCATCTATCTCTGAATCCTCCTCTAAGGAGCTATCCGTAACCCGCAAGACATGCGCTTCATTAGATAGCATTGTCTGCTCTGAAGACCTTGTTTTCACTCTAGATTTTTCCCTTACCGTGTGGAATGGCTGATGCACAGGAAGAGTAATTCAATGTACTAACATTGTTGACAAATTTAATACATAATAAAAAAGGATGGCATGATATAATTCACATATCAGATGACTGACTAACCAGGATGGCATTGCAAAATTCACATATATGATCCATGGCTAAACAAGATGGCATTGCATGATTCACATATATGATATAGAAACTAAACAGATGGCATTCACAAAAAGCATGTATAAACTAAGCAGATGACATATTTGATGTGTAAAGTAAGCAATCCAAGGCGCCATATGCATGATATGACCAACATCAGCAGGCCAAGTTAGAGCAAATACCTCAGGGGGTAAACATGAGTGGTCTGCTCCCTCTGAATCCCCCTCTGAACAGTTATCTTCCTCTTGATTACAATATGGAATGGTGGGAGGGGGTTGTATTTGCGCCCACCATTGAGTGACGTCTGCATGACAATTTATTGCCACACAAGCCTTGTCTCTTTTGCTCTACATGTTAAGTACCATTGTGTACAATAACTGACATGCATAGGAATAAAACATAATGAGATTATGTAAGGAGTGCATGCAGAAATCCAGAGTCATGGTCGCTACTTATGGATAGACACAAAACCAATGATAGCATGCAGATAATAGCTTCAGTTAAAAAATACAGATAGTGGCTCCTTTACTGTTTGTTTCCCACCCAACATGAAACATATAGTAGACACCCGAGATTGACCGGATAGTAGACAGATACTAATCGTTGCTGCCCTGATATGTACCCCACAACCATTTAAAAACTCAAGTTTGAGAATTAGTTTGGACTAGACTCAGAGTTTAAGAGGTGAACACAACGATAAAGTAGCAGGTTATAATAAGCGATTCATAACGTAAGCAAACACGAAAGAGTGTGACCTCTCTTGTCGACCCGTGTAGTCCTCAAGGTCCTCGGCTCAGTTGATGATGGTAATGTTGTTGTGGTGGCTTCCGGCGGTGGGGAAGAAGATCTGAGGCGGCGAAAATATTCTAGGAGGGCGGATCCCTGTTGTGGTGGACCCTTCCTTCATTGGAGCAGGTGAGCTGGGGTGGACGATGGCACGGTAGGAGCGGGACAAACCACACAAGGTTTTCTTTGACACATATCTGTAACATAAGTAAATCTATAAGGGATCCTTCCAATTGGAGGATTGTAACAACATAGGGATAGGAAATATAGGAAGAGGGTAGGAATGCACATGCAAAACAGAGCATTTGCAAACACATGATTTATGTCAATCTTGGTGTTTCGTTCACAAGAATTGGAAGATCACAGGAATGCAAAGAAGCATGGTAAAATTAAGTCACACTGCAAGAAAATGTACAGTTATAATGCTATTATGCTAATATCACTTAGTCTTGTTCTTCATGAATATGAATTTGAAAAGGAGGGCCAAGTGGATACTAAAATTCCTACGGTTATTCTTTGAAAGAGACACTAAAGGAAAAATTCCTACAATTTTTCTTTCATCCATTCCTTTAAACCAAATGCACGAGAATAGTTCTACCATAGGTAACTTTCCAATTCCTATGTTTTTTCCTTCACTTTTCCTTTCAACCAGTGGCAATTCTAGTAGGAAGGCTTGATTAGGCAATAGCCTGCAGAAATGTTTTTGTACTACTACGTTGGACCCAAACCACTACCCTACTAGTTCAACTCCCTGGCCCATCTACACATGCACAACTCAAATGCCCAGAAATAAATAATGATGGCTTTCGAGAGAGTCCAACATGGATAGCTAACTTCCTAGTACCTCACTACTTGTCATATAGGAGAAACTATTTATATTTCCAATTACTACGTGTGCTCAGTGGACAATATATATTACACGTAGAGTAAAAAAGTTATGCGACGACTGGACAACCTCTTAGGCGAAGCCATGTCGACCTGAGCATCATTGGGTGGGTCGTTGAGGATGTTGTTGGGGAACGTAGCATAATTCCAAAAATTTCTACGCCTTCACCAAGATCCAACTATGGATACATCTAGCAACGAGCAAATAAGAGTGCATCTACATACCGTTATGGAGATTGCGTGCGGAAGCTTTCAACGAAGTGAGGATGAAGTAGTCGTACTCTTCACGTTCTTCGTCACCGATGATCTAGCGCCGAACGGACGGCACCTCCGCGTTCAACACACGTACGGTGCAGCAACGTCACCTCCTTCTTGATACAGCAAGGGGGGAGGAGAAGTCGTCAGAGATCCGGCAGCACGACGGCGTGATGACGGATGCAGTGGAGATCGCAGCAGGGCTTCGCCGGGCGCCCTGCGTTAGGAGTATGGAGGTGTGACGGGAGGGGGAGAGGCGCCAGGGCTTGGGTGCGGCTGCCCTCTCCCTCCCCACATATATATAGGGGGCCAGGGGGTGCGCCAGCCCCCTGCAGATCCAATCAGCAAGGGGGGCGGCGGGCCCCCAAGGCAAGTGGTGGCCCCCCTCCCCTTAGGGTTTTAACCCTAGGCGCATGGGGAGGTGGGCCCCTAGTGGTGCGCCAGCCCAGAGGGGCTGGACACTTCCCCTTGCGGCCTAGGGGCCCCACCGGGATGGGTGGCCCCACCCGGTGGACCCCCGGGGCCCCTCCGGTGGTCCCGGGACGCTCCCGGTGACCCCCGGAGATCACACGATGGCCGAAACTGGACTTCGTATATATCAATCTTTACCTCCGGACCATTCCGTAACTCCTCGTGACATCCGGGATCTCATCTGGGACTCCGAACAACTTTCGGGTTTCCACGTGCATTTATCTCTACGACCCTAGCGTTACCGAACCTTAAGTGTGTAGACCCTACGGGTTCGGGAGACACGTAGACATGATCGAGACCACTCTCCGGTCAATAACCAACAGCGGGATCTGGATACCCATGTTGGTTCCCACGTGTTCCTCGATGATCTTCATCGGATGAACCACCGTGTCAAGGATTCACTCAATCCCGTATGTTATTCCCTTTGTCCATCGGTACGGTACTTGCCCGAGATTCGATCGTCGGTATTCCCGATACCTTGTTCAATCTCGTTATGGCAAGTCTCTTTACTCGATCCGTAATCCATCATCCCGTGACTAACTATTTAGTCACATTGAGCTCATTATGATGATGTCTTACCGAGTGGGCCCAGAGGTACCTCTCCGTCATACGGAGTGACAACATCCCAGTCTCGGTTTGTACCAACTCAACAGACACTTTCGGAGATACCCGATGCGTACCTTTATAGCCACCCAGTTACGTTGTGACGGTTGGTACACCCAAAGTACTCCTACGGTATCCGGGAGTTGTACAACCTCATGGTCTAAGGAATAAATACTTGACACCGAAAAGCTTATGCCTTACGAACTATACGATCTCGTGTTATGCTCAAGTTTGGGTCTTGTCCATCACATCATTCTCCTAATGATGTGATCCCGTTATCACTGACATCTCATGTCCATGGTCAGGAAACCGTGACCATCTGTTGATCAATGAGCTGGTAACTAGAGGCCTACCAGGGACTCATTGTGGTGTGTGTATTCACACATGTATCGCTGTTTCCGTACAATACAATTCAAGCATGAATAACAGACAATTATCATGAACAAGGAGATATAATAATAATGCTTTTATTATTGCCTCTAGGGCATGTCTCCAACAGTCTCCCACTTGCACTAGAGTCAATAATCTAGTTACATTGTGATGAATCGAACACCCATAGAGTTCTGGTGTTGATCATGTTTTGCTCGTGAAAGAGGTTTAGTCAACGGGTATGCTACATTCAGATCCGTATGCACTTTACAAATATCTATGTCTCCATCCTGAACATAATTCCGGATGGAGTTGAAACGGCGCTTGCTGTTCTTGGTCTTCTTGTGAAACCTGGGCTCCTTGGTAATAGCAATAGCACCAGTGTTGTCACAGAAGAGAGTCATCGGCCTTGACGCGCTTGGAATGACTCCTAGGTCGGTGATGAACTCCTTCATCCAGACTCCTTCCTGCGCTGCTTCAGAAGCAGCTATGTACTCCGCTTCACATGTAGATGCTGCCACCACGCTTTGCTTGCAACTGCACCAGCTGACTGCCCCTCCATTCAAAAAATACACGTATCCGGTTTGTGACTTAGAGTCATCCAGATCTGTGTCGAAGCTAGCATCGACGTAACCCTTTACGATGAGCTCTTCGTCACCTCCATAAACGAGAAACATATCCATAGTCCTTTTCAGGTACTTTAGGATGTTCTTGACCGCTGTCCAGTGTTCCGTACCGGGATCACTTTGGTACCTCCCTACCAAAACTTATGGCAAGGTTCACATCAGGTCTGGTACACAGCATGGCATACATGATAGAACCTATGGCCGAGGCATAGGGAATGACACTCATCTTTTCTCTATCTTCTGCCATGGTCGGCGACTGAGCCTTGCTCAATCTCATACCTTGCAAAACAGGCAAGAATCCTTTCTTTGACTGATCCATATTGAACTTCTTCAATATTTTGTCAAGGTATGTACTTTGTGAAAGACCAATGAGGCGTCTCGATCTATCTCTATAGATTTTGATGCCCAATATGTAAGCAGCTTCTCCAAGGTCCTTCATTGAAAAACTTTTATTCAAGTAGGCCTTTACATTTTCCAAGAATTCTATATCATTTCCCATCAGCAATATGTCATCCACATATAATATGAGAAATGCCACAGAGCTCCCACTCACTTTCTTGTAAATACAGGCTTCTCCATAAGTCTGTATGAAGCCAAACGCTTTGATCACTTCATCAAAGCGAATATTCCAACTCCGAGATGCTTGCACCAGCCCGTAAATCGAGCGCTGGAGCTTGCATACCTTGTTAGCGTTTTCTGGATCGACAAAACCTTCCGGTTGCATCATATACAACTCTTCCTTGAGGAAGCCATTAAGGAATGTTGTTTTGACGTCCATTTGCCATATCTCATAATCATAGAATGCGGCAATAGCTAACATGATTCTGACTGACTTCAGCATCGCTACGGGAGAGAAAGTCTCGTCGTAGTCAATCCCTTGAACTTGTCGATAACCCTTAGCGACAAGCCAAGCCTTATAGATGGTCACATTACCATCCGCGTCTGTCTTCTTCTTAAATATCCATTTGTTTTCTATGGCGTGCCTATCATCAGGCAAGTCCACCAAAGTCCATACTTTGTTTTCATACATGGATTCTATCTCGGATTTCATGGCTCCAAGCCATTTATTGGAATCTGGGCCCGCCATTGCTTCTTCATAGTTCGAAGGTTCACCATTGTCTAACAACATGATTTCCAGTACAGGGTTGCCGTACCACTCTGGTGCGGAACGTACCCTTGTGGACCTTCGAAGTTCAGTAGTAACTTGGTCAGTTTCTTCATGATCATTATCATTAACTTCCTCCCTTGTCGGTGCAGGCACCTCAGGAATGGTTTCCTGTGCTGCGCTACTTTCCGGTCCAGGAGGGGTGACTGTCACCTCATCAAGTTCTACTTTCCTCCCACTCACTTCTTTCGAGAGAAACTCTTTCTCCAGAAAGCATCCATTCTTGGCAACAAAGACTTTGCCTTCGGATCTGTGGTAGAAGGTGTACCCAATTGTTTCCTTTGGGTATCCTATGAAGACGCATTTTTCTGATTTGGGTTCGAGCTTTTCAGGTTGAAGTTTCTTGACATAAGCATCGCAACCCCAAACTTTCAGAAACGACAGCTTCGGTTTCTTGCCAAACCAAAGTTCATACGGAGTCGTCTCAACGGATTTCGACGGAGCCCTATTTAAAGTGAATGCGACAGTCTCTAAAGCATAACCCCAAAAAGATAGCGGTAAATCGGTGAGGGAAATCATAGATTGCACCATGTCCAACAGAGTACGATTTCGACGTTCAGACACACCGTTACGTTGAGGTGTTCCGGGCGGTGTCAATTGTGAAACAATTCCACAGCTCCTAAGGTGTGTGTCAAATTCATGACTTAAATATTCACCCCCACGATCCGATCGCAAGAACTTTATTTTTCTGTCACGTTGATTCTCAACATCATTCTGAAATTCCTTGAACTTTTCAAAGGTCTCAGACTTGTGTTTCATCAAATAGATATACCCATATCTACTCAAGTCATCTGTGAGGGTGAGAACATAACGATAGCCTCCGCGAGCCTCAACACTCATTGAACCGCACACATCGGTATGTATGATTTCCAACAAGTTGGTTGCTCGCTCCATTGTTCCGGAGAACGGAGTCTTGGTCATCTTGCCCAAGAGGCATGGTTCGCACGTGTCAAATGATTCATAATCAAGAGACTCTAGAAGTCCATCCGAATGGAGCTTCTTCATACGTTTGACACCAATATGACCAAGGCGGCAATGCCATAAGTATGTGGGACTATCATTATCAACTTTACATCTTTTGGCATCTACACTATGAATATGTGTATTACTACGTTCGAGATCCATCAAAAATAAACCATTGACCAGCGGGGCATGACCATAAAACATATCTCTCAAATAAATAGAACAACCATTATTCTCCGATTTGAAAGAGTAGCCATCTCGCATAAGACGAGATCCAGAAACAATGTTCATGCTCAAAGCTAGTACTAAATAACAATTATTCAGGTTTAAAACTAATCCCGAGGGTAGATGTAGAGGCAGCGTGCCGACGGCGATCACATCGACCTTGGAACCATTCTCGACGTGCATCGTCACCTCATCCTTCGCCGGTTTCCGTTTATTCCGCAGCTCCTGTTTTGAGTTACAAATGTGAGCAACTGCACCGGTATCGAATACCCAGGAGCTACTACGAGTGCTGGTAAGGTACACATCAATAACATGTATATCATATATACCTTTGACATTGCCGGCCTTCTTGTCTGCTAAGTATTTGGGGCAATTCCGCTTCCAGTGACCCGTTCCCTTGCAATAAAAGCACTCTGTCTCAGGCTTGGGTCCATACTTTGGCTTCTTCCCGGCAACAGGCTTGCCAAGCGCGGCAACTCCCTTGCCGTCCTTCTTGAAGTTCTTCTTACCCTTGCCTTTCTTGAATTTAGTGGTTTTATTGACCATCAACACTTGATGTTCTTTCTTGATGTCCACCTCCGCTGATTTTAGCATCGAATACACCTCGGGAATGGACTTCTCCATCCCCTGCATATTGAAATTCAGCACGAAGCTCTTGAAGCTTGGTGGGAGCGACTGGAGGATTCTGTCAACGATCGCTTCTTCTGGGAGATTCATTCCCAGCTGAGACAAGCGATTGTGCAATCCTGAAATCTTGAGGATGTGCTCACTGACAGAACTGTTCTCCTCCATCTTACAGCTGTAGAATGCGTCGGAGACATCATATCTCTCGACTCGGGCATGAGCTTGGAAAACCATTTTCAGCTCTTCGAACATCTCATATGCTCCGTGGTGCTCAAAACGTTTTTGGAGCCCCGATTCTAAACTGTAAAGCATGCCGCACTGAACCAGGGAGTAATCATCACAACGTGACTGCCAGACGTTCAAAACGTCTTGGGCCGCATCGGGAGCAGGTGCATCACCTAGCGGTGCTTCTAGGACATATGATCTCTTGGCAGCTATGAGGATAATCCTCAGGTTACGGACCCAATCCGTATAGTTGCTACCATCGTCTTTCCGCTTGGTTTTCTCTAGGAACGCGTTGAAGTTGAGGGAAACTGGAGCGTGGGCCATTGATCTACAAGAGATATTGTAATGAATTTAGACTAAGTTCATGATAATTAAGTTCATCTTAATCAAATTTTAATGAACTCCCACTCAGAATGACATCTCTCTAGTCATCTAAGTGATACACGATCCGAATCGAGTAGTCCGTGTCCGATCATCACGTGAGACGGACTAGTCATCAACGGTGAACATCTTCATGTTGATCGTATCTTCTATACGACTCGTGTTCGACCTTTCGGTCTTCCGTGTTCCGAGGCCATGTCTGTACATGCTAGGCTCGTCAAGTGAACCCTAAGTGTATCACGTGTGTAAATCTGTCTTACACCCGTTGTATGCGAACGTTAGAACCTATCACACCCGATCATCACGTGGTGCTTCGGAGCAACGAGCTTTAGCAACGGTGCACAGTTCGGGGAAACACAATACTTGAAATTTTAGTGAGAGATCATCTTATTTACTACCGTCGTTCTAAGTAAACAAGATGCATAAACATGATAAACATCACATGCAATCAATTAAAGTGACATGATATGGCCAATATCATCTTGCTCCTTGGAGCTCCATCTTCGGGGCACCATGATCATCTTGTCACCGGCTTGACACCATGATCTTCATCATCATGATCTTCATCATCGTGTCTTGAAGAAGTCGTCACGCCAACTATTACTTCTACTACTATAGCTAACGTTTAGCAATGAAGTAAAGTAATTACATGGCGTTATTCAGTGACATGCAGGTCATACAATAATTAAGACAACTCCTATGGCTCCTGCCGGTTGTCAAGTTCATCGACATGAAAGTCGTGATTCCCTATTACAAAAACATGATCAATCTCATACATCACATATATCATTCATCACATCTTCGTTTTGGCCATACCACGTCACATAGCACATGTTGCAAAAACAAGTTAGACGTCCTCTAATTGTTGTTGCAAATTTTTACGTGGCTTCTATAGGATTTCTAGCAAGAACGTTTCTTACCTACGCCAAAACCACAACGTGATTTGTCAACTTCTATTTACCCTTCATAAGGACCCTTTTCATCGAATCCGATCCGACTAAAGTAGGAGAGACAGACACCCGCCAGCCACCTTCAGCATCTAGTGCATGTTTGTCGGTGGAACCAGTCTCACGTAAGCGTACGTGTAAAGTCGGTCCGGGCCGCTTCATCCCACAATACCGCCGAATCAAGATTAACTAGTAACGGTAAGAAAGTTGAACAAAACCAAACGCCCACAACTGCTTTGTGTTCTACTCGTGCAAGATGCTACGCATAAAACCTAGGCTCAGATGCCACTGTTGGGGAACGTAGCATAATTCAAAAAAATTCTATGCCTTCACCAAGATCCAACTATGGAGACATCTAGCAACGAGCAAATAAGAGTGCATCTACATACCGTTATGGAGATTGCGTGCGGAAGCTTTCAACGAAGTGAGGATGAAGTAGTCGTACTCTTCACGTTCTTCGTCACCGATGATCTAGCGCCGAACGGACGGCACCTCCGTGTTCAACACACGTACGGTGCAGCAACGTCACCTCCTTCTTGATCCAGCAAGGGGGGAGGAGAAGTCGTCAGAGATCCGGCAGCACGACGGCGTGATGACGGATGCAGTGGAGATCGCAGCAGGGCTTCGCCGGGCGCCCTGCGTTAGGAGTATGGAGGTGTGACGGGAGGGGGAGAGGCGCCAGGGCTTGGGTGCGGCTGCCCTCTCCCTCCCCACATATATATAGGGGGCCAGGGGGTGCGCCATCCCCCTGCAGATCCAATCGGCAAGGGGGGGTGGCGGCCAGGGGGGAGTCCTTGCCCCCAAGGCAAGTGGAGGCCCCCCTCCCCTTAGGGTTTTAACCCTAGGCGCATGGGGAGGTGGGCCCCTACTGGTGCACCAGCCCAGAGGGGCTGGACACTTCCCCTTGCGGCCTAGGGGCCCCACCGGGATGGGTGGCCCCACCCGGTGGACCCCCGGGGCCCCTCCGGTGGTCCCGGGACGCTCCCGGTGACCCCCGGAGATCACCCGATGGCCGAAACTGGACTTCGTATATATCAATCTTTACCTCCGAACCATTCCGGAACTCCTCGTGACATCCGGGATCTCATCTGGGACTCCGAACAACTTTCGGGTTTCCACGTGCATTTATCTCTACGACCCTAGCGTTACCGAACCATAAGTGTGTAGACCCTACGGGTTCGGGAGACACGTAGACATGACCGAGACCACTCTCCGGTCAATAACCAATAGCGGGATCTGGATACCCATGTTGGTTCCCACGTGTTCCTCGATGATCTTCATCGGATGAACCACCGTGTCAAGGATTCACTCAATCCCGTATGTTATTCCCTTTGTCCATCGGTACGGTACTTGCCCGAGATTCGATCGTCGGTATTCCCGATACCTTGTTCAATCTCGTTATGGCAAGTCTCTTTACTCGATCCGTAATCCATCATCCCGTGACTAACTATTTAGTCACATTGAGCTCATTATGATGATGTCTTACCGAGTGGGCCTAGAGGTACCTCTCCGTCATACGGAGTGACAACATCCCAGTCTCGGTTCGTACCAACTCAACAGACACTTTCGGAGATACCCGATGCGTACCTTTATAGCCACCCAGTTACGTTGTGACGGTTGGCACACCCAAAGTACTCCTACGGTATCCGGGAGTTGTACAACCTCATGGTCTAAGGAATAAATACTTGACACCGAAAAGCTTATGCATTACGAACTATACGATCTCGTGTTATGCTCAAGTTTGGGTCTTGTCCATCACATCATTCTCCTAATGATGTGATCCCTTTATCACTGACATCTCATGTCCATGGTCAGAAACCGTGACCATCTGTTGATCAACGAGCTGGTAACTAGAGGCCTACCAGGGACGAATTGTGGTCTGTGTATTCACACATGTATCGCTGTTTCCGTACAATACAATTCAAGCATGAATAACAGACAATTATCATGAACAAGGAGATATAATAATAATGCTTTTATTATTGCCTCTAGGGCATATCTCCAACAGATGCAACGGCTAATGTGGGTGTCCGAGGTGGGGTGTGACACCCCGAGACCGATGCGCCAGATGTCTTCCTCTTATTCGCTATCGTTGCCACGTCATCTGCTTGTGTGTTGCACTTTGCCACGTAATCATGTGCATTTCATCTGCATAGTTTTCAACACTTTCATCCATCCGTACTTGCCGAGTCTCTCTGTTGTCCGTTCTGAGCCTAGACACACTTGCATCTGCCCGCGGCACCTCTGAAACCTTATTTTGTAAGTGGCCGAAAAGTCTTCTCAGAATGGGATGAAAGTTGGTGTGCGGTCTTGTTATAGTGTAGGTAGACCGCCTGTCAAATTTCGTCGCATTCGGAGTCTGTTTGATAGCCCAATCATTTAACTATAGCAGCATTATCGCCGGTTTAATCTCCGGACGTTTCAGTCTCCGAAACTGTGTGGGGCCTCTCTCTCTCTCTTCTCTTCGTTCGGCCCAACCCCTCTACACAGCCCACCTAGTCCCCCTCTATCCGGAGCCGCACGATGGTGATCGCACGGTCCAAAAATGACCACTAGACCTAAACCCTAGCCCCCTTTCCTAATTAAATCCCCTTCCCTTGCCATTTTTGGCCTTCTCCTTCCTTCTCCTCAAAATCCGCGCCTACCCACTCCTCAGTCGCCGGCCACTCTCCTCCTCGCCACTTGGCGCCTCCACACCTCAGCCGCCACCCACCACCTCTACCGGGCTGCCATGTTTCCCCCTCCTCTCTCCTCCACCGCGCGCCCGCCAAAGCCCATCGTCGGCCCGCACCGGGACGAAGAGGGCCTGAACGGGCTGAGCGCTCGCGCTGCAGCTCGCGCCAGCCGCCACCTGCGCCTGCTCGCCCGACCCCGCCATCGTCGTCCGCCCGCCGCCGGCAAGCCAAGCCGCACCACCTCACCCCGCTCATCGGCCTTCCCCACGACACCACCCCATCGCCGCTCGCCGCCGCACTACAGCACCCCGCCGCCTTCAGCGTATGCTGCCGTCCCGCCCGGCTCTGCACCGAAGCGCCTCGTCGCCGCCGCTGATGGTTTCCTCGTGCCCCCGCCTCGGATCCCGTCGCCGCCGCGTTCCTCGGGCCAGATTCGGCCAGGGAGCAGTCGGATCCGCCATCTCCATCCCGCGACCCCACTCCGGCCTCCTCCGCCCCTTGGCGGGGCTGGAGCTCCGTCAGGCCATCGCTGGCCGGCCTCGACCTCCTGCCGGACCGACCTCGTGGGCCCCGCTCTGGCCCATCTCCCTCGCCCGCCGGCCCAGCTCCGCTCCAGCCCACGGCCCGATCCACCTCTGCCCCGTTCCACCTCGTCCCGTTGTTTTTTTTGCTGGGTAATTTTCCTCTAAGTCCCTGAAAACTATTAATATGTGTGCATGTTTGCCATGTGATATCTTGGTGCATGATGATCCAAATGGAGTGTATAATATGTCAAAATGTTCATCTCTGAATTCTCTAGATGATGGTTGCATTTGCATACATGTCAGAGTGCATCTTGACATGCTAATCTCTATTGCAAATGTTCTAAGTGTTGTTAACTGCTGAAATATAATATAACTTGCTGTTTGTCTTTTTCATAGCATTTTGTGTGATTTGCTTTTGAGCATCATGTCAACATGTTTTAGGAGCTCAATCATGTCAAATTTGCAATGGTGTAGTTCAATTATCATGATATGCCTTGTGGTGAGTGCAACAAGCTTGCAAAGTAACATACTCACTGTTTGTTGTTTTCTGAGACTTAGCAAATTCTGCTAAGTCTGAAACTGATATATTATGATGTCTACAGTCAAATACATGCATGTTTTGGAATGTCCAGTTAGCATGTTTTGAAGTTCATGGTATGCTCTATCCATCCATTCCCTTGTTTGGAATTATAAATTGATGTAGCATGTCTCTTTCTTGCTCTCAAGTTGTCATCATGATAAATCTATCAGCCTGTCAATAGCATGTTCCATTTGGCAAAGCTCATTGTAATTAATCCATGCATCTTATGGAGTTGTGCCTATGGAGTTATTTGGGGTATGCCATGCCTACTACATGTTCGTGACCTTTGCATGCTTATTAGAATTGATATGATTGCTATTATGTGCCTCCAAAGTCAGCATCATGATGGTGTTGTTTGCATTCCCAGATTTTCACTAAGTCTGAGAATCTCCTATATCATGTTTGCATCTTGTTTTGATGAATGTCATGAACCTATTGCTCCCATCTATATGCCATGTTGTGTTCCCTGAGCTCCATGTTATTTTCTAGCATTCCATGCTTTTGGTTGCCATGTTCTTGCAGTGTAGATTAATTATTTCTTACCTCCAACATGTCATCATGTTATTTCTGCTCATGTGTATGCCAAGTTTTTCACTAAGTCATATTTGTGATATAAAGTTTGCTTGTTGCCTTGATCATGTTGGTCTACTCTTGATGCCTATGAACCTGATACTTATTGATATTGGAAGCATGTAATCTGTACTTTGAGTTCATGCCATGTTTGTGCCTATCTTGTACTTGTAGTGTGTTATTTTGATGCTTGTAGATGCCTAGTTGCTGTTTTGGACATATTTTGTTTCATGTGTATGTGTTGAACCGTGGCTCCGTTTAGGGCATGCTCTATATGAAACTTGCTTGGTTTTGCATGTAGATGCATCATGTCATGTTGCATTCATGTTTTGAGTGTTGTGCTTGATGTTTGAATGCTTTTTGCATCAATGTCATGCTTGACTTGTTTTGCTCATATCTTCTAGGTCATAGCTCCGAATTAAATGAACTTTATATGTAACTTGACTAGAAAATTGTGTAGATCATCATGGTGCATCTTAACTTGCTGTTCAATAACTCTAACATAAGGTTTGTTCAGATTTGGATCAATTTCGAAATTTGCATATGAGGACTTACCGAAATTGTTATATGGTGTTTCCCGCCTCATTTAAACTTGCTTGTAGTGATGTTCTTGTATGCACCATTCCTTGCCATGAGTAGCATCATGTAGCCTTGTCATGCATCATACTTGGCTGAGCATCATGTAATATTTTGTGTTGCGTGTTTACCATATTGTTTGCTTCTTCTCGTTAGTTCATGTTTCGTTGTGATCGTGAGGATTCGTTCGACTACGCTTGTTCATCTACGTGGCTTCGTCTTCTTCATGGACTCATTCTTCTTCCTTGCGGGATTTCAGGCAAGATGACCGTCACCTTGGATCTCACTACTATCATTGCTATGCTAGTTGTCTCGATGATTTTGCTATATGTCGCGCTACCCACCACTTGTATATCAAGCCTCCCAATATGCCATGAATCAACCTCTAACCTTTTTCACCATCCCAACAAACCATTGTTTGGCTATGTTACCGCTTTGCTCATCCCCTCTTATAGCGTTGTTAGTTGCAGGTGAAGATGAAGTTTGCTCCATGTCGGGACATGGATATGTTGGAATATCACAATATCTCTTATTTAATTAATGCACTTATATACTTCATAATGGGTGGAAGGCTTTGCCTTTTGTTTGGTGTTTTGTTCCATTCATGCCGCCTTAGGTTCCAATAAACCGGTGTTATGTTCCTTGATTTTGCATTCCTAACACGATTGGGGTTTATGGGCCCCCCTTGCTTCTTCGCTTAAAGTAAAGCTTTCCCGAGGAGATCCAACATAGGTTTTACCATTTTCCTAATAACTAAAACTTGCATAGGGACCGGCTAGCACCCGAAGACTTTTAATCAACCCCCAGGTTAATGCTCCTCATGAGTGTTGGTCCACCTACCTAGCAGTCGGTGGTGCCACCTCGGGGCAACTCGAGGCATTTTCGGCTATAATCCACTTCGCATAGACGGATGAGTCTGTAGATGGAGAGCGCGCGGCTCTGGACACGGATCTGACTCACCAGGAGATCTCCTTGGGCTAGTTCTCCTTTCTTCAAAGAACTTGTGCACGGGATTCTAAGAACACTCGGGTCTTCCCAACATGGAGTTGTTACTCCGTTGATCGTGAGAGCTTGTGATGGGCTACGTTGGGACACCTCTGCAGGGTTTTTGAACTTTCGAAAGCTGTGCCCACGGTTATCTGGTAGATTGAAATTTGTTAATATCCGGTTGTAGAGAACTTGACACAAAACCCGAAATAAAATACACCAACTGCGTGAGTAGCTGTGATTGTCTCTTTTCAGTTCGAGAAGAGAACACAGTGGGGTTATGTTTGACTCGTAGGTAGTTCAGGATCACTTAGTGATCATAACTAGTTTGCGATCGTTTGCGTAGCTTCTCATCTTATTGTGGAAATCGTAAGCTAGCCACCAAACAAATGCTTAGCCACTGCTGCAACCTCACCAATTATCCTTTTCCATACCCATTAAGCTTTACTAGTGTTGATACCCATGGTTATGGGATTGTTGAGTCCTCGTGGCTCACAGACACTACAACAACAGTTGCAGGTAGAGGTTTCCGATGACTTGACGTGAGAGCGATGTTTACTTGTGTTGGAATTATTTCTTCTTCTTCTTATTCAATCTTGGGATAGGTCCCTGGTTGGCAGCCTGGGATAGCATGATGAATGTCGTTGTGCTTTTCATGTTTTTCATCCGAAGTCAGATGCCTCGAGTATGATGTTGATGTATTCATGTGGCTATTGTATGACTTGTATGTATCCCCATCTATTTATGTAATGGTACGATGTAATGATATCCATCTTGCTAAGCGCCCGAAATGTGGTTGTGCGCCAATCACGAGTTCACCACATGATCGGGATAGAATCGCATCGTGGGCGTGACACGGGGAAGGAGTTCTTAGGTGTCTGAAGATAGCACCGAGGGTATTGCTCCACTTTGATGATCGGCTTCGTTGTTGAAGCAGCTCCGGCGAGGTGTACGACGGCGATGCTGAAGCAGGACAAGAGAGACAATGTTAACCTTAAGTGGGATTCTAATAGAATCTCCAATAGAAGATGTAAAATACATCACCAAAAAGTGCTAGATGTAAAATACATCAGCCGCTCATCTCTGGACTAAACTGTCGAAACAGAATTTAATTATCAAAACTAAATATTACTGTGGAAACTGAATGCACCAGTAGCAAAAAAGCAGTAGTAGCAGCAGTAGCGCGTGCGAGAGCCGGGGAAGCTGGTCATTGTCGGTGTACTAAAGTAGGGGTACCCTTAGTATCCTGAACTTGTGCACGGGCAGTCGCAGCGCCCCGCGGCAAAGCTTGCCGGGTGGCCATCACGGTCCTCCGCGGTTCCTTTGGAGCCATTCAAGAACAAAGTATTCAAGCCAAAGAGACAAGACCCCGGCAAGAGGAGCTTGCCGGGAAGGCCAACCAAGGCATCTCAAGAAACTTGCGGCGATGCGCCACGCGTCCCGGCAAGGCCCGGTGAGCGGCAAGCTCCCGGAAGCGACAAGATAGCGACCGCGGCAAGGCGCTTGCCGCGGCAAGCTTCCACTCAGTACCCGCGCTCCAGCACATCCATCCACGTGCCACTCTGGGACCCTTCCAGGCGCACGTGGCGGAAGGCTGTGCAGCCAGGGGTACGCGGTGGCAAGCGGCGCTGACAAGGTGGCCACCGTGGCGAACGGTGGCGCCCCTGACGGCCCTTTTTGCACTGTTTGGGCGACGGTGATGAGCATTTAATGCCCTTGTCCCCTGCCGTCAGGGTTAGGTATAAAACACTGTACCAACTACCACACTTTTTCCAGTTTTACCCTCAACTGCGTTGCCACCTGTCAGTGACCCCTTTGAGCATATAAAAGGAGGCCCATGCGCAACGTAGAGGGGGGTTAGACATTCGAAGACTCTCATGCTCGGTCTCGTTAGCTGCTAGAGTGTACTGTAGCTCTCAGCGCTCCCGAGCCAAGAACCAAATACAATCCACAAAGCAGGAGTAGGGTTTTACGCATCCGTGCGGCCCGAACCTGGGTAAACTGCTCGTGTGCCTCGGCTCGATCTGCTCTTCGTGCGATCTCCGCCCCCTGCCGGACCGAAAAGGGGCTTCGTCCCCATAGGTGTTCGTGGGTGGATCAGTTTCCCCGACATCTTTGGCGCGCCAGGTAGGGGTGCTTCAAGGTTGTGTGAACCTGATTCGGCGTCCACACGAGCTAGATCTTCATCATCTTCATCAACATGCCGCCGAAGAAGAAGGCTTCGGAGGCAGCTGGACCGTTCGCGTCGATCCCGCCACCGCCGGAGCCAACGGCTAGTGGGGTAGACGCCGGCGGAAGAACGGACGTCGACGAGGGAACTCACGGTGCTGCCAGGTCCAAGGACAAGGCTGCGCTGCCCATCAGCGGCGTAGCCGGCTCCCACGACGACCGGGCGCACTCCAAGACCTCGGCGTCCGTGCATGCACCGCGCCCATCTCAGGAGGCGCGGGACCGGCAGCGTCATGGTACTCACGGTACCATATGCTTGCTGGGCCAAGGTCAAGCTGGTGGGTCTCGGGATGCTCGAGACCAGCATGCACGCCAACATGCTGGCACGAGCAAGGCACGGTCGCCTGGACGGGATACTGCTCCTTCTAACATAGTTAGAAGTCCGAGCATATCCCGCTCCTCGCACCGTTCGCCACCGCTGCCCGCCACTCCAGCAGAAGCTCTGGCACGAGCTCAACTGCTTCTAGACTTCCCTCCAGCGGCAGACAAAGCCGATGACTGGAGGGCCACCATTCAGAGTCTCATCGCCTTCGCCAACGGCGACACTCCGCGGCAACCGAGCACATCGCAGCCACGGCAAGTCAGCCAGGTGCGGGCCGATGGCGATAAGACCGGTGGGGGTGCAACCATCGTGCACTCTCCGCCCCGAAGGCCAAAATCGCCGACTCGCCGGATCAACATCGACGACGACTCCACTGCGTCATCAGATCCACGAGCTCGTCGCGATCAGCGCCAAGTTCTCCACGAGCGACAACAAAAAGACGCTCGTACTCGCATCGAGCGCCGAAGAGAAGCGCGGCGCCAATCAGACCAGCGCGCTGGGCCCGCTGTCGACATGCATGCGCCAGGGGGACCAGGCGACTTGCCGTACGCGGTAGGTTGTCCTGCGTTTACTTGTGAGCTGCGGCAAGTCCAGTGGCCCAGCATGAAGAATTTCAAGCCAGACGTACCAGAGAAGTACGACGGCAAGACACATCCGTCGGAGTTCCTCAGCATCTACACCATCGCGGTGCAAGCTGCCGGGGGACGAGACGACAAGATCCTTGCCAACTACTTCCCGCTGGTACTCAAACCCAACGTCAGATCCTGGCTCATGCACTTGCCGGACAATTCCATTTCTTCTTGGGCAGACCTATGCCATCAGTTTGTCGGCGCATTTACAGGTGGCCACAAACCTCATGGCCAGGAAAGTGACCTTCACCTGCTCCCCCAGAAGGAAGGCGAACCCCTGCGCAAGTATATCCAGAGATTCAGCCGTGTACAGCACAACATCCCAGACGTCCACCCTGCCGCGGTCATCAGCGCGTTCCATCAGAACGTGCGTAACCGCAGGATGAGGGAGGAGATGGCGATGTGCAAGATCAGAGACGTCAGTGAGCTTTATGCCCTGGCCGACAAGTGTGATGTGCTGAGGAGGGGAGGAAACTCCCCGGAGAGGATACAGGCGCAGGGGGATCTGACAGTGAGGATGCTGCCCCGGCAAAGAAGAACCGGCAGCGGAACAACAGGAAGAAGAAGAAAAAAGAGGTGCTAGTCGTTGAGCAGTCCGGCAATGAAGGTGGCGCCAAGAAAGCCCAAGTTGGTAGCTCCGGCAAGGAGACTGCCGCATGCACCAACTGCCAGGCTGTGGCGGCCGCCGACAAGCAGGACGGCATCGACAAGCAGTACTACAAGATCCACCGCACCAAGGGCCATGACCTCCAGAACTGCAAGAGGGTCGAACAGCTTGTCGAGCAGCAGAAGGCTGAGTACGAGCGACGCGACAAGGAGAAGGCCCAGGGAGGTGATGGAGGATCCGGCAAGAAGCGGTCATTCGCCGGCCGGGGAGGACGCCGCGGCAAAGCCAAGCAGCGGCAAGGAGATAGACCTCCCCGCGGCCGTGACAAGGATGAAGACGACGACGACGATGAAGATATGGAGGATGTTGAGACCAGTGAGCAGGAGTTCCAGAAAGCCACAGAGGTCTTCTGCGTTGACGGCGGTGCTTATCTGCATGCTTCTCACCGCCAACTTAAACAATGGGTGCGGGAAGTTAATGCAGCAGAACCACCTGTCGAATCGCGCAAGCTTCTGAAATGGTCCAGCACGCCTATCATCTTTGATATTGAGGACCACCCTGATCGCACAACTACGGTCGGGTGCTTGCCGATGTTGGTTTCACCAACTATCCGCAACCTCAAGGTCACTAAGATGTTAGTTCACGGCGGGGCCGGCTTGAACTTGATCTCCTCCACAGTACTCCAGAAACTCCAGATCCCTGATAGCGAGATCGAAGAGACCGGCACATTCCAAGGATAAACCCGGGAAGGAGCAAGCCGAAGGGGAAGATCACGCTGCCAGTGACGTTTGGCGGGGAGCTGAACTTCAGGACAGAGAGGGTCACTTTTAACGTTGCCGATTTTCCATTGCCTTACAATGGAATACTCGGCCGTCCAGCACTCGCCAGGTTCATGGCAGCCTCTCACTATGCGTACAACATGCTAAAGATGCCCGGCCCGATAAGCGTCATCTCTGTCCCTGGCGACAAGAAGGATGCCCTTATCTGCGCCGACAAGATCTACCGGGAAGCAGCAGCCGCAACAGATAGCAAGACACTTGCCGCTGAAGCTCCCGGGGGGAAGAAGAAGACCAAGTCCGGCAAGAGCTCTGGGGCCCACTCCGGCAAGCGCACCTCTTCGGAGTGCTGCGCTACCGTCGAGGACGCGCCATCGAGCTCCACCGGCAAGTGTAAGAAGACGATGGCAGCTCCGCTAGAGACCAAGAAGGTGTCCGCCAGGGAGGACGGCACTGGTGGTACCTTCACCATCAGTGCCACGCTTGACCCTAAATAGGAAAGCGCGCTCGTTGCTTTACTGCGGGTGAACGTCGACGTGTTTGCATGGCAACCGTCTAACATCCCCGGTGTTCCCAGGAAAGTAATTGAGCACAAGCTTGCCGTCTGTCCTCACGCGCGGCCCGTCAAGCAGAAAGTCAGGAAACAAGCAGTGGAGCGCCAAGAATTCATAGCAGAAGAGATCAAGAAGTTGGAAGCAGCAGGCCTTGTCAGAGGAGTGCTCCATCCTACGTGGTTGGCCAATCCAGTAGTCGTGCGTAAGGCAAACGGGAAATGGAGGCTTTGTATCGACTTCACCGATGTGAATAAAGCTTGTCCCAAAGACCCATTTTCCTTGCCGCGCATTGACCAGATTGTCGACTCCACGGCCGGATGTGATTTGCTTTCATTTCTTGACGCATACTCAGGATATCATCAGATCTTCATGGAAGAAGAGGATGAGGAGAAGACCGCATTCATCACTCCATGTGGCACGTATTGTTTCATACGGATGCCTTTTGGTTTGAAGAATGTTGGTTCAACATTTGCAAGGGTAGTCCATACAGCTTTTGAGCCACAGATTCACAGAAATGTAGAAGCATACATGGATGACATAGTGGTCAAGAGCAAAGACAGGGCAACCCTGATTCAAAATTTAGACGAGACCTTTGCAAATCTGCGCAAGATCCAGCTCAAGCTCAACCCCGAGAAGTGTGTGTTTGGAGTCCCTTCCGGCAAGCTTCTCGGGTTCTTCGTGTCTCAGAGGGGAATTGAAGCCAATCCCGACAAGATCAAGTCCATTGAGCAAATTGAAGCACCGAAGCGCGTCAAGGATGTACGAAGACTTGCCGGTTGCGTGGCTGCTCTCAGCAGGTTTATCTCTAAGTCAGCTGAGCGCGCCCTGCTGTTTTTCAAAATTTTGAAAAAGGCGGGTCCAATGAAATGGACTCCGGAAGCGGAGGTTGCGCTGCAAGACCTGAAGAGGTACCTGTCCTCCACTCCGATACTTTTCGCACCTAAGCCACAAGAGAAGTTGCTGCTGTACCTAGCGGCAACCAATCAAGTGGTTAGTGTTGCGTTAGTAGCGGAGAGGGAGGCAGATGATGAGCCAGCAACCGCGGCAAGTGCATCCAGCGACAAGCAGGGGGCTTCCCTGACAAGCTCTGGTCCCGACAAAGATGGATCTGCGCAGGCGCAAGAGGAGATACGGAAGAAAATGGTGCAGCGCCCAGTTTACTTTGTCAGTTCCCTTCTGCAGGGGGCTAGGTCAAGGTACTCTGGTGTGCAGAAGGTGCTTTTCGGCCTTCTCATGGCCTCGAGAAAGCTGCACCATTACTTCCAAGCACATGAGATAACAGTTGTCACTCGCTTTCCGCTGAAGAGGATACTGCAGAATCCAGAAGCAACAGGCAGGATTGTTGAGTGGGCACTTGAACTGTCAAGCTTTGGCCTCAAGTTTGAGAGCACTTCAACTATCCAGAGCAGAGCATTGGCAGAATTCATAGCAGAGTGGACGCCAACACCAGATGAAGAGATTCCAGAAACAAGAATCCCCGTCAAGGAAGCAAGCAAAGAGTGGCTGATGTACTTTGATGGTGCCTTCTCGCTGCAAGGCGCCGGTGCTGGCGTGCTGCTTGTCGCACCCACCGGAGAGCACCTCAAGTACGTAGTCCAAATGCGCTTTCCCAAGGAGCAAGCAACAAACAATACTGCAGAGTATGAAGGTTTGCTTGCCGGTCTGAGGATCGAGGCAGACCTTGGGATCAAGAAGCTCATTGTCAGGGGTGACTCGCAGCTTGTCGTCCGCCAAGTGAACAAGAATTATCAGAGTCTGTTGATGGAAGCTTACGTTGACGAAGTGAGAAAGCTAGAAGAGCACTTTGACGGCCTGCAGATGGAGCATGTACCAAGAGCTCAGAACGACATCGCCGATAGCCTGTCAAAGTGTGCCGCACCTAAGTTACCTATGGAACCAGGGATCTTTGTGCTCAAGCTGACTCAACCATCCGTAACACCATCAACTAGACAAAGCAAGAAGAGGAAGTTGATTTCTGGTGACTATTTTCCGGCAGAGCTTCCCCAAGCCGCCACCAAGAAGGTCCCCAGGATCAACGCCAAGAATGCTGAGGAGCAGTCTGCTCCGGCAAGCCCCAGGGCTTGTTCCGTTGAAGCAAACGCTCCCGACAAGTTTTTCTCCGGCAAGCTTGCCGGGGAACATCAAGCTCCGGCTGAGCCACAGGTTCTCGCCGTAGAAGCGGATGTTCCCGCAGCAGCAGATGTGCCTTTAGTCCTTGTTGTCGAGCCACAAGCTCCAGCATGGGCACAGCAGATTGTCCGTTTTCTCCAGACAGGAGAACTTCCCGAAGAGCAAGAAGTAGCAGAAAGAGTAGCCCGGCAGTCAAGTATGTACCAGTTTGTTGACAACACACTGTACAGAAGAAGACTCAACGGTGTGAAATTGAAGTGTATTCCCCGGGAAGACGGACAAAAGCTGTTGGCAGAGATACATGGAGGCATATGTGGTCACCACATTGGCGCAAGAGCACTTGCTGGCAAGGCATTCCGGCAAGGTTTCTTTTGGCCGAAAGCCCTCCAGGATGCAACTGCCCAAGTAACCAAGTGTGAAGCATGTCAGTTCCATTCCAAGCAGATACACCAGCCAGCTCAAGCTCTCCAGGCGATCCCTTTATCCTGGCCATTTTCGGTCTGGGGGCTCGACATCCTCGGCCCCTTTCCCCGCGCAGCCGGGGGCTTTGAGTACTTGTACGTTGCGATCGACAAGTTCACAAAGTGGCCGGAAGTGGAACCAGTATGAAAGGTGACCGCACAGTCAGCAGTCAAGTTCTTCAGGTCGATTGTTTGCCGCTTCGGAATCCCTAACAGGATCATCACCGACAACGGTACGCAATTCACGAGCCGCACCTTCATGCAGTACGTCCAAGATCTTGGCGCCAAGGTCTGCTTCGCTTCTGTTGCTCACCCGAGAAGCAACGGTCAAGCGGAGAGGACGAATGCTGAAGTGCTGCGTGGCCTCAAGACCAGAACTTTCGACCGGCTGCACAAGTGCGGAAGAAACTGGATCGAGGAGCTGCCGGTGGTTCTTTGGTTGATCAGAACGACGCCAAATCGAGCCACTGGACAGACACCTTTCGCTCTAGTCTATGGAGTAGAGGCAGTTCTCCCCACGGAACTCGTATACGGGTCACCTCGAGTGCTCACTTATGATGAGCTCGAGCAAGAGCAGCTACGACAAGATGACGCGCTGCTCCTTGAGGAAGACCGTCTTCAGGCTGCTGTACGAGCTGCTCGCTACCAGAAAGCTTTGCGCCGCTACCATAGCCGCAAAGTTAACCCCAGAAGTCTCGAGGAAGGCGACCTTGTTCTTCGGCGCGTTCAGTCCGTTGATACGTCCAAAACGTATCTATAATTTCTGCTTGCTCCATGCCACTTTTGGGTGATATTGCCATGATATTCATACACTTCCATACAGTTTTGATCATATTTGGACTAACTTACTAATCCAGTGCACCCCTGTGCCAGTTTCTGTTTTCGGCTGTTTTTGTATTTCAGGTTTTCACGTTACGAGAACTGCCAGGAAAAATCCAGAAAAATTATATAAAAAATCAGCGTTCCGGAAACTACCGTGCGTCCGAAGGGCAGCCGGGGGGCCACCAGGGCTCCAGGTGCCCTGGCGGCGCCCCCCCCCCTGGGCCGCGACCGGGGGGCGCCTGGGCCCCCCGAAGCTTCCCCGATGCTCCCCTTTGGCATATATTCATCCTCCGAAACCCTCAGAACAAGAACTCCTTTCGCGATCCCATCTCAGTTCCGCCGCCGCCGCCGCCGCTTCCAAGAACGGGAGCACCAGGAGAACTCTTCCCGGCACCTTGCCGGAGGGGAGGATCACCACCGGGAGCTTCTCCACCACCATGGACGCCTCCCGGATGACTCGTGAGTAGTCTCCCTTGGACCATGAGTCCATGACCAGTAGCTATGTGATGTTCTCCTCCCGTTCTTGTGCTTCACTAATTAGTCCTCGTGAGCTGCCCTACATGATCGAGGCACATATGTAATCCTTATGCTGTTGCTATGTTGAGTTTGCTGGGATCCGATGGATTATGAGATTATGTTCAGATTGATCTTGAGTAATATATTTGATCTACCTCTTTTATATTTATGTTCATAAGTAATTCTTGCATGTTCTCCGTTGTTATTTATTGCTTTGGCCAAGTAATACGTAGAGACTCCAAGAGGGAACGTTATGCTCGATTGTGGGTTCATGCCCCTCGATGACTAGCTTGAGTGACAGAAACATGAGTCTAGGGGATGTGTTGTTGCCACAAGGGGGAAAACAACGGTGCTTGTGCCCGCGGGTGCAAGGATTGTTTACTTTACGCAAAGTTCTTTTAATGCAGTTGTCTGTTGCATTGAGTTTACACTATGGGTGGGACTCGCAACTTAATACCAGCGAGATGTTCTGGATAGATATCTCAAGGTGGATGATTAGTAGTAGATATTGATGGATTTCGGTCTACTTATTTTGGCGTACCGCCCATGCTTTGAACCTCAACCTTTCTTGCAATATAGTCAGCATTGGTTTGCGTTCGTGGTCCTGTCAATTGCCCAGCTGTAATTCGTTTACCTCACATAGCTGTTTTATCGTCTTTTGGGAGAGAGACATCACTAGTGAATATCTGAGACTCCGGTCCATATTACCATCATTGATCACATCCGCTATTTACTTTTCGCTTTTATTTACTATTGCAAAACATTATCTATCACTACTCTCATTGCTTTTAATCCTTTGTGAACTACAAGGCCGGAGGGATTGACAACCTCTCTGTACTCGTTGGGAGCAAAGTTATTTGTATCTGTGTGCAGGTCCACGTTGATTGCTAATTTGCGCCATTAGCAGTTGACACCTACTTGTTGAACCTAGGAGTCTCTGGGGATTCGATCCTTGGCATCTTTGCTAAGGGAAAAGACTTCTACATACTGCATCTTACACCTTCCACTTGGGGTAACCAACGAGGGGTTCGAGGCCCATCAAGGAGTATTTTCTGGCGCCGTTGCCGGCGACTCCACTCTTCAGGATAGGGGAGTTGCATGTTATCTTTTACCTTTGCTTTTTAGTCTTGTTAGTTTACCTTTCAGTTTTTGCTTTAGTACCTCTTATCGAAAATCACAAAAATAGTTATCTTGCTTGCTTGCTACTATGGGTTCCACCGAGAACACCAAGTTGTGTGACTTCACTAGTCACAACAACGATGACTTTATCAGCACACCTATCACTACACCTGCCACTTCAGCACCTTCATATGAAATTAAACCTGCTTTACTGAACTTAGTCATGAAAGATCAATTCTCCGGTGCTGGAGATGATGCTGCTTTACACTTGAACAACTTGGTTGAACTTTGTGATATGCAAAAGTACCAAGAAATAGATGGTAATATTGTTAAGCTTAAGCTTTTTCCTTTCTCTTTGAGAGGAGGAGCTAAAATATGGTTTCAGTCTTTGCCTAGAAATAGCATAGATTCATGGGACAAGTGCAAAGATGCTTTTATTGGAAAATACTATCCACCTGCTAAAATTATCCAACTTAGAAGTAACATAATGAATTTTAAACAATTGGATAATGAACACGTTGCCCAAGCTTGGGAACGTATGAAGTCTCTTATCAAGAACTGCCCTACTCACGGTTTGACTACTTGGATGGTTATCCAAACTTTTTATGCAGGCTTGAACTTTACCTCGCGGAACTTGTTAGATTCAGCCGCGGGAGGAACTTTTATGTCGACTACACTTGGTGCTGCCACAAAGCTTCTCGATGAGATGATGACCAACTATTCCCAATGGCACACCGAACGCGCTCCAACAGGTAGGAAGGTAAACTCTGTCGAGGAGATTTCCTCCTTAAATGAAAAAGTTGACTTGATTATGTCTCTACTTTCGAAGCAATCTTCTGTTGATCCTCGTGATGTTCCTTTAAATTCTTTGATTGCTCAAGAACAAGTAGATGTGAACTTTATCTCTAGAAACAATTTTAACAACAATGCTTATAGGAGTAACTTTGGTAACAATCCTAAACCTTTCCCCTCTAATTCTTATGGGAACAACAATGCTTATCCTAGTACCAAGAACTCCACTACTGAACTAGAGATTATGCTTAAAGATTTCATCACTACCCAAAAAGCCTTTAATAAGAGTGTAGAAGAAAAACTACACAAACTAGATGATCTTTCTTTTAAGGTAGACCATTTAGCCAATGAGGTAAAATTGCTAAATATTAAAACTTCTCCTCTTGAGGAGAGGGAAGTCATTCCTATTAATGCTACTCAAGTGCAAATTAATGAAAATATTAGGATGATGGCTAAAATTAAAGAAAGATGGGCTAGAGAAAGGGTGGAAGAGGATAGAATTAAGAGCCTTCCTACCCACCACACTGTTGCTACTATCAAAGTTGTTGAGGATATCCAAACTCTTAGCACCCAATGTACTCCTAGTCCCAATGGACCTATTAATGGTGATGCTATGACTATAGAAACTACCAAACATGTGAACCTAAAGGACACCACTACCACTTTACTTGATGCTCGTGATCTTGATTTTGATAATTGCACTCTTACCGAAGTTATTGATTTCCTTCACAAGATGTCTAGAGACCCCCGCACTAGCACGCTTAATCTTGCCTTCACAGAGCATATCACTAATGCTCTCATCAAAGCTAGGGAGGAGAAACTTAGAGTAGAAGCCTCCATACCTAGAAAGCTAGAAGATGGTTGGGATCCTATGATAAAAATTAAATTGAATGACTTCTCTTGTTATGCATTATGTGATGTTGGAGCTAGTACCTCTGTTATGCCCAAAAGAATATATGATATGCTTAAATTGAAACCTTATGATTCTTGTTCTTTTCGTGTTCGTCTCGTTGATTCTTCCATAAAGAAACCTTTGGGGAGGATCGACGATGTTCTTATCGTTGTCAATGATAATTATGTTTCCGTTGATTTCACTATTATGGATATTGAATGTGATCCTTCATGTCCAATTATTTTGGGACGTCCCTTTTTGCGCACCGCTGGTGCTATCATTGACATGAAAGAGGGTAATATAAAATTTCAGTTTCCTCTCAAGAAAGGGATGGAACACTTCCCTCGAAAGAAGATCAAGTTACCTTTTGAGTCCGTTGTACGGGCTAGCTATTCTTTTACTCTTGATAAAACTTGATCTCTATGCATTATGCCTAGCTTAAAGGCATAAAAGAAAGCGCTTTTGGGAGGCAGCCCACATGAATAAATTTTTTGCTTTTGTTGTGTCTTGATGTTGTTTACTGCTGTAGCATCATCATTGTATCTTTGCTTTTCATATTTGTGCCAAGTATAGCCTCTGATTGCTAGAAAGTTCAAAAGTTGTGAGGTGCTGTCCAGGAAACAGATTCTGTCCTTGGATAGAAAAATTCGTATAAAATCACCAGATCATCTTTTTGGTCTGAATTTTTTTGACAGCGTTCTCTATATAATTGTTTTTCGTGCGTCTGTTCTGAGTTTTTTGATTTGAGTTGCAGAAGTATCCCGAACAGATCAATTACTACCTGATCTTCTGTTTTTCACGGATTCTGTCCTGTTTTGCCTTTCCTTCATTTTGCAAATCAAGAGCTTGCTTTTTCTTTGCAAAAACCTTTTGGCAATCTTGAGAAACAGTAGAACTTCAAGAATATCTTTATTTCCAGCAAGGTATAATTATTTTATTAAGGGTACTAACCTCGCTAATCAGATTATGATGAGTTATGTATGAAGGGAGTTTTCAAGTGTGCGAAGGAAGATGATAAAAAGATTCAGGAGTGTCAAGCGCTCAAGCTTGGGGATGCCCCCGTGCACCCCCAAGAAATATTCAAGGAGACTCAACCGTCTAAGCTTGGGGATGCCCCCGTGCATCCCCTTCTCCATCAACATTATCAGTTCGTCTTTCGTTTCGCTATATTTTTATCACTTCATGTGTTATGTGCTATGCTTGGAGCGTCTTGCTTTTAGTTTTCTTTTTAGTTTTTCATAACGAGTTGGAACTCAGCATTCCTTTATGTGGGAGAGAAACACGCTCCACTTCTACCTAGAACATAACATAGAATTTTCATGTCTATCTTTGCTGTGTGTGTTCTTTGTCTTTTAATAGCTACTATCATGCTCTGCTCTTAGTATTCATGCTTATCTTTTCAAAGAGCTTTTGTTTAGTTGGTTGCTTGAACTCTCTTTAATTATCATGCTCACCTTATTAAGAGAGTTTGCTTCCGTTGCATTGGTTAATATGTCTATGATAAAGATGCTACGTGCATAATGGTGCTTAGTAGTTCAGGTTTTCTTGTGGTTAGTCTCGAATAGCTGGGGGATTCCCAATGTGTTATTAGAGTACCAACTTGATTTGTTTGCCTATGATGTGGTATGGTTTAGTAATATCTTCCTTCGAGAATTTATTTTGATTGACTTGGCGTATGCTCACGCATATTTAAGACTGTAAAGAAAGTCTGTCAAGCCTTGATGATCTTTTATTTCTGAGTAGCGATATAACTACCATGCCTGATTCAATATTGCTTTGTCGCTCTGCATGATTATGACCGTCATTGCTCTCTTAGTTGGTCGCTCCCAGTCTTTTGCTAACCTCCACCTGTACTAAGACTAACTTTGTAATACATAGCTCATGGGAAAGTAGCTTAAAAACTATTGTGGTAAAGAATATGTTGCATATGTATCTTATTTCTTATAAGTTGCTTGCTGAGCGGTAACCATGTTTCTGGGGACGCCATCAACTGTCACACTTGTGTTGAATATCATGTGAGTTGCTATGCATGTTCGCCTTGTCTGAAGTAAGGGTGATTTGCCGTGGGTTGAATGAATATGCATAATGTTAGAGAAGAACATTGGGCCGCCAACCAAAGCCATGCATCATGGTGGAAGTTTTAGCTTGGAATTAATCCTCAATCTCTTATGAGAATATGCTTATGCATTAAAGAGGAGTCCATCATCTATTTTCTATGTTGTCCCGGTATGGATGTCCTCAAGTTGAGATCTATCAAAAACGAGAAATTAAATGCGATTTATCTCCTTGGACCTTTGTACAGGTGGCATAGAGGTACCCCTTTGTGACACTTGGTTGAAACATATGTAATGCAATGATAACCCATGGAAATCCGAGCTAATTAGGACAAGGTACGAGCACTATTGGTATTCGATGCATGAGGCTTGCAACTTATAGGAGGTCTTATGCATGACACATATGAAGTACTACTACCGTTGACAAAATTGTTTCCATGTTTTCAAAATAAAAAACTCTAGCACATAACCATCTTTTACTTTTATGTTGAGTCTCCACCTTCTTTTAAAAGCACCAACTACTGAGAGCATGATTGTCATTTTGAGTGTAATGTGCATTGTCCCAAAGTAGCATTGTCTTTTGCATGATTGTGATATCATTATTTCTGAAATCATTGTATCTAGTCATGACTTAAACCTTGAAGGTGCCCCTGCATTTATGTTTTGCTTCACTAAAGGGGGCAAGCTAGATATCACTTTATCATATTTGCACATCATGTTCATTGCAAATCTATTTGATGCTTCAATGTCATGTTGTAAAACTTTCAGTCATTTGTGATTTTCTCATGAGGCAACTTAATTACTATAGAATCATTGTCTCAGTAAGCTTTTGTCATATGACTATGAAAAAGTCCTATATGGTTAATAGCATGTCACCACAGAAATTATTCTTGTTATCATTTACCTACTCGAGGACGAGCAGGAATTAAGCTTGGGGATGTTGATACGTTCAAAACGTATCTATAATTTCTGCTTGCTCCATGCCAATTTTGGGTGATATTGCTATGATATTCATACACTTCCATACACTTTTGATCATATTTGGACTAACTTACAAATCCAGTGCACCCCAGTGCCAGTTTCTGTTTTCGGCTGTTTTTGTATTTCAGGTTTTCACGTTACGAGAACTGCCAGGAAAAATCTAAAAAATTATATAAAAAATCAGCGTTCCGGAAACTACCGTGCGTCCGAAGGGCAGCCGGGGGGGCCACCAGGGCTCCAGGCGCCCTGGCGGCGCCCCCCCCCCCCTGGGCCGCGCCGAGGGGGCGCCTGGGCCCCCCGAAGCTTCCCCGATGCTCCCCTTTGGCATATATTTAAAGCGTCCTCCGAAACCCTCAGAACAGGAACTCCTTTCGCGATCCCATCTCTGTTACGCCGCCGCCGCCGCTTCCAAGAACGGGAGCACCAGGAGAACTCTTCCCGGCACCCTGCCGGAGGGGAGGATCACCACCGGGAGCTTCTCCACCACCATGGACGCCTCCCGGATGACTCGTGAGTAGTCTCCCTTGGACCATGAGTCCATGAACAGTAGCTATGTGATGTTCTCCTCCCGTTCTTGTGCTTCACTAATTAGTCCTCGTGAGCTGCCCTACATGATCGAGGCACATATGTAATCCTTATGTTGTTGCTATGTTGAGTTTGCTAGGATCCGATGGATTATGAGATTATGTTCAGATTGATCTTGAGAAATATATTTGATCTACCTCTTTTATATTTATGTTCATAAGTAATTCTTGCATGTTCTTCGTTGTTATTTATTGCTTTGGCCAAGTAATACGTAGTGACTCCAAGAGGGAACGTTATGCTCGATTGTGGGTTCATGCCCCTCGATGACTAGCTTGAGTGACAGAAACATGAGTCTAGGGGATGGGCTGTTGCCACAAGGGGGAAAACAACAGTGCTTGTGCCCGCGGGTGCAAGGATTGTTTACTTTACGCAAAGTTCTTTTAATGTAGTTGTCTGTTGCATTGAGTTTACACTATGCGTGGGACTCGCAACTTAATACCAGCGAGATGTTCTGGATAGATATCTCAAGGTGGATGATTAGTAGTAGATATTGATGGATTTCGGTCTACTTATTTTGGCGTCCCGCCCATGCTTTGAACCTCAACCTTTCTTGCAATATAGTCAGCATTGGTTTGCGTTCGTGGTCCTGTCAATTGCCCAGCTGTAATTCGTTTACCTCACATAGTTGTTTTATCGTCTTTTGGGAGAGAGACATCACTAGTGAACATCATGAGACTCGGGTCCATATTACCATCATTGATCACATCCACTATTTACTTTTCGCTTTTATTTACTATTGCAAAACATTATCTATCACTACTATCATTGCTTTTATCCTTTGTGAACTACAAGGCCGGAGGGATTGACAACCTCTCTGTACTCGTTGGGAGTAAAGTTATTTGTATCTGTGTGCAGGTCCACGTTGATTGCTAATTTGCGCCGTTAGCAGATGACACCTACTTGTTGAACCTAGGAGTCTCTGGGGATTCGATCCTTGGCATCTTTGCTAAGGGAAAACACTTCTACATACTGCATCTTACACCTTCCACTTGGGGTAACCAACGAGGGGTTCGAGGCCCATCATCCGCCAAGAATTCCAACAAGTTGACGCCGAAGTGGGAAGGCCCTTATCGGGTGAAATGAGTCACTAGGCCCGGTGCTGTCCGCCTTGAGACCGAAGATGGCTTTCCGGTGAGCTACTCCTGGAACATTGAGCATCTTTGTAAGTTTTACCCGTAAGGCGCGGTTGCCGCGACCCGCTCCGGCAACCACCTTTTGTACAAGTCTTGCCGCTGTTGCATGTAATCCTTTGTACAAAGCCGGGCGCAGACCCCATGCATCAGTAAAGCTCATGTGCCTCGCACATCTTGTCAATTTCACGCTTTCTATATTTTGCATGTGTTATCTGACACTTTGTGCAGCACCTACCCTCGGTGAGCAATAACGAGCCCAAAGGCTCCATATCTGTATTTTCTCTTCTTTCTTTTTTCCCAAGAAAAGGAGGTCCCCTCGCACATAAGTTTGTCGGGGGGAGGAGAAGATAGTGGTATGGACCAAGCGCCGTTCAAGAAAGTTCCGCCTTGCCGGGAAGCAAACAACACAAAAGCTAAGTTGCCAAAGTTTGAGCAATCAGATTTTTAAATTTTTAAGTTATCTTCCTTGAACGACCGTGCTTTGTATGGAAAACCTGTGCGCGGAGGAACCAACTCGTAGCTAGTTGCGCCCTTACTTTGTTTCGAGTCCGCTCAACGACCTAAGTGTGCTGCGACTAGTGTCGCGCCCTTACTTTGTTTTCGAGCACGCTCAACAACTTAAGTGTGCTGCAACTGGTTACGACAAGGTTTCTTGTTGGTAGCGGCACCGCCAGTAGGCTGCTGACGTTCCACATTCAGCGCTCGCGGCTAAGGTGCCTACGCCGGCAAGTTCCCTAAAAGCATAGGGCGAAAACATACAAAGCAAGGGATCAAGTAAAGGAAATAACGTTGCAATCACTACCCAAAATAGAGTTATGTTACAAGATAGCTTGTCGCAGCTCTAACAGATTGTTTTCATAACATAATCAGCAGCGACAAGGAAAGAAGAAAACGGGCAAGCCTAATCTGCGCGATCGCCCTCAACCCTCTTGATGCCGCTCACCTTGTCCACAATGGGTGCGACAAGGGCCTTGAGCGCGTCCAAATCAGCGTCCGGCGGCAGGGACCTGAGGACGTTGGTGAGGTTGAGGCCTGGATTGCGGAAGGCCACCTTCATCAACACCTTTTGCAAGGCTCCCACGCAGAGCTTGCGCGACTCGTCCGCCAGCTGCTTTCGGATCTTCTCCCGGAGTTGCTGGAGGGCCGTCGCCATGCCCTTGAAGAATAGGGTGAGCTTGGCGCTGGGGTGGAGATTCTCGTCGGAGGAATACCCGAGATACTCCGCCCCCAGCTGCGCCAGCTCCCCATCGATGTCTGCGGCAGCGTTGACAAGACCCTCCGTCTAGTACTCGATGGTCTCCCTGAAGATGTTCTGGGTGACGGCAGCACTCTCCAGCAACGCCTTCTCGGCCCTGATCTCCTCCTTCAGGGTCGCCTCCCGCTCCCTGGTGCCGTCCAGCGTCTGGGTCAAGGTGAAGGAAATATGCCCTAGAGGCAATAATAAATTTATTATTTATTTCCTTATATCATGATAAATGTTTATTATTCATGCTAGAATTGTATTAACCGGAAACTTAATACATGTGTGAATACATAGACAAAACAGAGTGTCCCTAGTATGCCTCTACTAGACTAGCTCATTGATCAAAGATGGTTATGTTTCCTAGCCATAGACATGAGTTGTCATTTGATCAACGGGATCACATCATTAGGAGAATGATCTGATGGACAAGACCCATCCGTTAGCTTAGCACTATGATCGTTTAAGTTTTACTGCTATTGCTTTCTTCATGACTTATACATGTTCCTATGACTATGAGATTATGCAACTCCCGAATACCGGAGGAACACTTTGTGTGCTACCAAACGTCACAACATAACTGGGTGATTATAAAGGTACTCTACAGGTGTCTCCAAAGGTACTTGTTGGGTTGGCGTATTTCGAGATTAGGATTTGTCACTCCGATTGTCGGAGAGGTATCTCTGGGCCCACTCGGTAATGCACATCACTATAAGCCTTGCAAGCATTGCAGCTAATGAGTTAGTTGCGGGAAGATGTATTACGGAACGAGTAAAGAGACTTGTTGGTAACGAGATTGAACTAGGTATTGAGATACCGACGATCGAATCTCGGGCATGTAACATACCGATGACAAAGGGAACAATGTATGTTGTTATGCGGTTTGACCGATAAAGATCTTCGTAGAATATGTGGGAGCCAATATGAGCATCCAGGTTCCGCTATTGGTTACTGACCGGAGACGTGTCTCGGTCATGTCTACATAGTTCTCGAACCTGTAGGGTCCGCACGCTTAAGGTTTCGATGATAGTTTTATTATGAGTTTATGAGTTTTGATGTACCGAAGGAGTTCAGAGTCCCGGATGAGATCGGGGACATGACGAGGAGTCTCAAAATGGTCAAGACGTAAAAATCGATATATTGGACGACTATATTCGGACATCGGAAAGGTTCCGAGTGATTCGGGTATTTTCGGAGTATCGGGGAGTCACGGGAATAGAGGAGAGAGGCCAAAAGGAAGGAGGCGTGCACCCCCCTTCTGGTCCGAATTGGACAAGGGGTGCAGCCCCCTTTTCCTTCTCCCTCTCCCCCTCTTTCCTTCTCTCCTACCCCGGAAAGGAAAGGGGAATCCTACTAGGACTTGGGAGTCCTAGTAGGACTCCCCACACTTGGCGCGCCCCCTCTAGGGCCGGCCTCTCCCTTGCTCCTTTATATACGGGGGCAGGGGGCACCCTAGGACACACAAGTTGAATTGTTTTAGCCGTGTGCGGTGCCCCCCTCCACAGAAACACACCTCGGTCATACCGTTGCAGTGCTTAGGCGAAGCCCTGCGCCGGTAGATACATCATATCCGTCACCACGCCGTCGTGCTGACGTAACTCTCCCGTGAAGCTCAACTGGATCAAGAACTCGTGGGACGTCATCAAGCTGAACGTGTGCTGAACGCGGAGGTGCCGTACGTTCGGTGCTTGATCGGTTGGATCGCGAAGAAGTTCGACAACATCAACCGCGTCACTTGACGCTTCCGCTCCCGGTCTACGAGGGTACGTAGACACACTCTCCCCTCTCGTTGCTATGCATCTGGTAGATAGATCTTGCGTGATCGTAGGAAAATTTTAAAATACTACGTTCCCCAACAGTGGCATCATGAGCCAGGTCTATGCGTAGATGATATGCATGAGTAGAACACAATGAGTTGTGGGCGATACTAGTCATACTGCTTACCAGCATGTCATACTTTGCTTCGGCGGTATTGTGAGATGAAGCGGCCCGGACCAACATTACGCGTACGCTTACGCGAGACTGGTTTCACCGTTATGAGCACTTGTTGCTTAAAGGTGACTGGCGGGTGTCTGTCTCTCTCACTTTAGCTGAATCAAGTGTGGCTACGCCCGGTCCTTGTGAAGGTTAAAACAGCACATACTTGACGAAACATCGCTGTGGTTTTGTATGCGTAGGTAAGAACGGTTCTTGCTAAGCCCGTAGCAGCCACGTAAAACTTGCAACAACAAAGTAGAGGACGTCTAACTTGTTTTTGCAGGGCATGTTGTGATGTGATATGGTCAAGACATGATGAGTTATACGGTTTTGTATGAAATGATCATATTTTGTAAAGTTATCGGCAACTGGCAGGAGCCATATGGTTGTCGCTTTATTGTATGAAATGCAATCGCCATGTAATTGCTTTACTTTATCACTAAGCGGTGGCGATAGTCGTAGAAGCAATAGTTGGCGAGACGACAACGATGCTACGATGGAGATCAAGGTGTCGCGCCGGTGACGAAGGTGATCATGACGGTGCTTTGGAGATGGAGATCAAAAGCACAAGATGATGATGGCCATATCATGTCACATATTTTGATTGCATGTGATGTTTATCTTATTATGCTTCTTATTTTGCTTAGTTCGACGGTAGCATTATAAGATGATCCCTTACTAAATTTCAAGGTATAAGTGTTCTCCCTGAGTATGCACCATTGCGAAAGTTCGTCGTGCCGAGACACCACGTGATGATCGGGTGTGATAAGCTCTACGTTCAAATACAATGGGTGTAAGCCAGTTTTGCACACGCAGAATACTCGGGTTAAACTTGACGAGCCTAGCATATGCAGATATGGCCTCGGAACACTGGAGACCGAAAGGTCGAGCGTGAATCATATAGTAGATATGATCAACATAAGATGTTCACCATTGAAACTACTCCATCTCACGTGATGATCGGACATGGTTTAGTTGATTTGGATCACGTGATCATTTAGATGACTAGAGGGATGTCTATCTAAGTGGGAGTTCTTAAGTAATATGATTAAATTGAACTTTAATTTATCATGAACTTAGTCCTCGTAGTATTAGCATATCTATGTTGTAGATCAATAGCTGGCGATGTTGCTCCCCGTTTATTTTTTATATGTTCCTAGAGAAAACTAAGTTGAAAGATGTTAGTAGCAATGATGCGGAATTGTTCCGTGATCTGAGGATTATCCTCATTGCTGCACAGAGAATTATGTCCTTGATGCACCGCTAGGTGACATACCTATTGCAGGAGCAGATGTAGACGTTATGAACGTTTTGACAAAAGCTCGGTATGATGACTACTTGATAGTTTAAGTGCACCATGCTTTATGGCTTAGAACCGGGACTTCAAAAACGTTTTGAACGCCACGAAGCATATAAGATGTTCCAAGAGTTGAAATTAGTATTTCATACTCATGCCCGTGTCGAGAGGTATAAGACTTCTGACAGTACTTTGCCTACAAGATGGAGGAGAATAGCTCAACCAGTGAGCATGTGCTCAGATTGTCTGGGTACTACAATTACTTGAATCAAGTGGGAGTTAATCTTCCAGATAAGATAGTAATTGACAAAGTTATCTAGTCACTATCACCAAGTTAGTAGAACTTCGTGATGAACTATAATATGCAAGGGATGACGAAAGGAATTCCCGAGCTCTTCGCAATGCTGAAGTCGGCGAAGGTAGAAATCATGAAAAAGCATCAAGTGTTGATGGTTAACAAGACCACTTGTTTCAAGTAAAGGGCAAAGGGATAGAAGGGGAACTTCAAGAAGAATGACAAGCAAGTTGTCACTCCCGTGAAGAAACCCAAAGCTAAAACTCAAGCCTGAAACTAAGTGCTTCTACTGCAAAGGAAATGGTCACTGGAAGTGAAATTGCCCTAGATACTTGGCGGATAAGAAGGATGGCAAAGTGAACAAAGGTATATTTTGATATACAGATTATTGATGTGTACTTTACTAGTGTTCATAGCAACCCCTGGGTATTTGATACCGTTCAGTTGCTAAAATTAGTAACTCGAAACAAGAATTGCAGAATGAACAGAGACTAGTTAAAGGTGAAGTGACGATGTGTGTTGGAAGTGGTTCCAAGATTGATATGATCATCATCGCACACTCCCTATACTTTCGGGATTAGTGTAAAACCTAAATAAATGTTATTTGGCATTTGCGTTGAGCATGAATATGATTTGATCATATTTGTTGCAATACGGTTATTTATTTAAAGTCATAGAATAATTATTATTCTGTCAAAGGTATATTTTGATATACAGATTATTGATGTGTACTTTACTAGTGTTCATAGCAACCCCTGGGTATTTGATACCGGTTCAGTTGCTAAAATTAGTAACTCGAAACGAGAATTGCAGAATGAACAGAGACTAGTTAAAGGTGAAGTGACGATGTGTGTTGGAAGTGGTTCCAAGATTGATATGATCATCATCGCACACTCCCTATACTTTCGGGATTAGTGTAAAACCTAAATAAATGTTATTTGGCATTTGCGTTGAGCATGAATATGATTTGATCATATTTGTTGCAATACGGTTATTTATTTAAAGTCATAGAATAATTATTATTCTGTTTACATGAATAAAACCTTCGATGGTCATACACCCAATGAAAATAGTTTGTTGGATCTCGATCGTGGTGATACACATATTCATAATATTGAAGCCAAAAGATGCAAGGTTAATAATGATAGTGCAACTTATTTGTGGCACTGCTGTTTAGGTCAAAATGGTGTAAAGCGCATGAAGAAACTCCATAGTGATGGACTTTTGGAATCACTTGATTATGAATCACTTGGTTCTTGCGAACCATGCCTCATGGGCAAGATGACTAAAACTCCGTTCTCCGGAACAATGGAGCGAGCAACAGATTTGTTGGATATCATACATACAGATGTATGTGGACCAATGAGTGTTGAAGCTCGCGGCGGGTATCGTTATTTTCTGACCTTCACTGATGATTTGAGCAGATATGGGTATATCTACTTAATGAAGCACAAGTCTAAAACATTTGAAAAGTTCAAGGAATTTCAGAGTGAAGTGGAGAATCATCGTAACAAGAAAATAAGAGTTTCTACGATATGATCATAGAGGTAAAATATTTGAGTTAGCGAGTTTGGCCTTCAGTAAAAACAATGTGAAATAGTTTCACTACTCACGCCACCTGGAACACCATAGTGTAATGGTGTGTCCGAACATCATAACCGTACTTTATTAGATAAGGTGCGATCGATGATGTCTCTTACCGATCTACCACTATCGCTTTTGGGGTTATGCATTAGAGACAGATACATTCACGTTAAATAGGGCACCATCTAAATCCGTGGAGATGACACCGTATGAACTGTGGTTTGGCAAGAAACCAAAGTTGTCGTTTCTTTAAGTTTGGGACTGCGATGCTTATGTGAAAAAGTTTCAACATGATAAGCTCGAACCCAAATCGGAGAAGTAAATCTTCATAGGATACCCAAAAGAAACTGTTGGGTACACCTTCTATCACAGATCCGAAGGCAAGGTCTTTGTTGCTAAGAGTGGATCCTTTCTAGAGAAGGAGTTTCTCTTGAAAGAAGTGAGTGGGAGGAAAGTAGAACTTGATGAGGTAATTGTACCTTCTCCCAAATTGGAAAGTGGAACATCACAGAAACTAGTTCCAAGTGATTCCTACACCAATTAGTGAGGAAGCTAATGATGATGATCATGAAACTTCAGATCAAGTTTCTGCTGAACTTCGTAGATCAACCAGAGTTCGTTCCGCATCAGAGTGGTACGGCAACCCGGTTCTGGAAGTCATGTTACTGGACCATGATGAACCTACGAACTATGAGGAAGCGATGATGAGCCCAGATTCCGCAAAATGGCTTGAGGCCATGAAATCTGAGATGGGATCCATGTATGAGAACAAAGTGTGGACTTTGGTTGACTTGCCCGATGATCGGCAAGCCATCGAAAATAAATGGATCTTCAAGAGGAAGACCGACGCAGACGGTAATGTTACTGTTTACAAAGCTCGACTTGTTGCGAAAGGTTTTCGACAAGTTCAAGGAGTTGACTACGATGAGACTTTCTCACCCGTAGCGATGCTTAAGTCTGTCCAAATCATGTTAGCAATTGCCGCATTTTTATGAAATCTGGCAAATGGATAACAAAACTGCATTCTTTAATGGATTTATTAAAGAAGAATTGTATATGATGCAACCAGAAGGTTTTGTCAATCCTAAAGGTGCTAACAAAATGTGCAAGCTCCAGCGATCCATCTATGGACTGGTGCAAGCATCTCGAAGTTGGAATATACGCTTTGATAAGTTGATCAAAGCATATAGATTTATACAGACTTGCGTTGAAGCCTGTATTTACAAGAAGTGAGTGGGAGCACTACAACCTTTCTGATAAGTATATGTGAATGACATATTGTCGATCGGAAATGATGTAGAATTTTCTGGAAAGCATAAAGGAGTGTTTGAAAGGATTTTTTTCAAAGAAAGACCTTGGTGAAGCTGCTTACATATTGGGCATCAAGATCTATAGAGATATATCAAGACGCTTGATAAGACTTTTGATGAGTACATACCTTGATATGATTTTGAAGTAGTTCAAAATGGATCAGTCAAAGAAGGAGTTCTTACCTGACTTGTAAGGTGTGAAGTTGAGTAAGACTCAAAGCCAGACCACAGCAGAAAAATATAGAGAGAATGAAAGGCATTCCCTATGCCTCAGCCATAGGTTTTATAAAGTATGCCATGCTGTATACCAAACATGTTGTGTACCTTGCCATGAGTTTGTCAAGAGGGTACAATAGTGATCCAGGAGTAGATCACTATACAACGGTCAAAATTATCCTTAGTAACTGGATGACTAAGGAAATGTTTCTCGATTATGGAGGTGATAAAGAGTTCGTCGTAAAGGGTTACGCCGATGCAAGCTTTGACACTAAATCCAACTGACTCTAAGTATCAATCTGGATGCATATTGAAAGTGGGAGCAATTAGCTAGAGTAGCTCCATGCAGAGCATTGTAGACACATAGACATTTGCGAAATACATACGGATTTGAATGTGACAGACGCGTTGACTAAACTTCTCTCACGAAGCAAAACATGATCACACCTTAGTACTCTTTGGGTGTTAATCACATAGCGATGTGAACTAGATTATTGACTCTAGTAAACCCTTTGGGTGTTAATCACATGACGATGTGAACTATCGGTGTTAAATCACATGGCGATGTGAACTAGATTATTGACTCTAGTGCAAGTGGGAGACTGAAGGAAATATGCCCTAGAGGCAATAATAAATTTATTATTTATTTCCTTATATCATGATAAATGTTTATTATTCATGCTAGAATTGTATTAACCGGAAACTTAATACATGTGTGAATACATAGACAAAACAGAGTGTCCCTAGTATGCCTCTACTAGACTAGCTCATTGATCAAAGATGGTTATGTTTCCTAGCCATAGACATGAGTTGTCATTTGATCAACAGGATCACATCATTAGGAGAATGATCTGATGGACAAGACCCATCCGTTAGCTTAGCACTATGATCGTATAAGTTTTACTGCTATTGCTTTCTTCATGACTTATACATGTTCCTATGACTATGAGATTATGCAACTCCCGAATACCGGAGGAACACTTTGTGTGCTACCAAACGTCACAACGTAACTGGGTGATTATAAAGGTACTCTACAGGTGTCTCCGAAGGTACTTGTTGGGTTGGCGTATTTCGAGATTAGGATTTGTCACTCCGATTGTCGGAGAGGTATCTCTGGGCCCACTCGGTAATGCACATCACTATAAGCCTTGCAAGCATTACAGCTAATGAGTTAGTTGCGGGATGATGTATTACGGAACGAGTAAAGAGACTTGTTGGTAACGAGATTGAACTAGGTATTGAGATACCGACGATCGAATCTCGGGCATGTAACATACCGATGACAAAGGGAACAATGTATGTTGTTATGCGGTTTGACCGATAAAGATCTTCGTAGAATATGTGGGAGCCAATATGAGCATCCAAGTTCCGCTATTGGTTATTGACCGGACACGTGTCTCGGTCATGTCTACATAGTTCTCGAACCCGTAGGGTCCGCACGCTTAAGGTTTCGATGATAGTTTTATTATGAGTTTATGAGTTTTGATGTACCGAAGGAGTTCGGAGTCCCGGATGAGATCGGGGACATGACAAGGAGTCTCAAAATGGTCGAGACGTAAAAATCGATATATTGGAGGACTATATTCGGACATCGGAAAGGTTCCGAGTGATTCGGGTATTTTCGGAGTACCGGGGAGTTACGGGAATAGAGGAGAGAGGCCAAAAGGAAGGAGGCGTGCATCCCCTTCTGGTCCGAATTGGACAAGGGGTGCAGCCCCCTTTTCCTTCTCCCTCTCCCCCTCTTTCCTTCTCTCCTACCCCGGAAAGGAAAGGGGAATCCTACTAGGACTTGGGAGTCCTAGTAGGACTCCCCACACTTGGCGCGCCCCCTCTAGGGCCGGCCTCTCCCTTGCTCCTTTATATACGGGGGCAGGGGGGCACCCTAGGACACACAAGTTGAATTGTTTTAGCCGTGTGCGGTGCCCCCCTCCACAGAAACACACCTCGGTCATACCGTTGCAGTGCTTAGGCGAAGCCCTGCGTCGGTAGATACATCATATCCGTCACCACGCCGTCGTGCTGACGTAACTCTCCCGTGAAGCTCAACTGGATCAAGAGCTCGTGGGACGTCATCAAGCTGAACGTGTGCTGAACGCGGAGGTGCCGTACGTTCGGTGCTTGATCGGTTGGATCGCGAAGAAGTTCGACAACATCAACCGCGTCACTTGACGCTTCCGCTCCCGGTCTACGAGGGTACGTAGACACACTCTCCCCTCTCGTTGCTATGCATCTGGTAGATAGATCTTGCGTGATCGTAGGAAAATTTTAAAATACTACGTTCCCCAACACAAGGTGGTCAGCTTCACCTCCAGATCGGCGTTGGAATCCTTGGCGGCGGCGAGCTCCTTGCCCTTCTCGGCGAGGCGGACCTACAACTCTGAGTGGCTGTGGGCGTCCTTCTCGTGCTCATGCTTGAGCGCGGCAAGCTCCTCGCCGCTCGTCTTGAGCTCGGCCTCCAGCTATGCCACCTTCGCCTCCAGTTCCTTCTTGGCGGTCTCGGCAGTTGCGGCAGCGTCCTTTGCTTCTTGGAGGGCCCCGCCAAGTGATTGCTCGCGCGCGGCAAGCTCCTCCTCGTGAGCGTCGAGGTTGATCTTCCACTGCGCCAGCTCGCCCTCGTGCGCTGATAACTTTTCAGCGGCAAGCAGCTGTTGCTCTTCGACTTCGGCCTTCTCAAGGAAGAAGGCCGTCTGCTCTTCGGCAAGCTGCTCCCGCTCCTCTGCCAAGGACCGGAGAGCTGCTTGGTGAAGGCCCCGAAGCTCTTCTGCGCGCTTCTCCATATCCACTCCCGCCCTCGCGGCAAGCGCCTCGCGGGACTCTAGCTTGGCCTGCCGGGCGTGGTAGAGTGACAGCAGTTTCCGCAGTAGCCGCTCCTCTTCAGGCTCGCCGCTGCTGCTCGGCGCGTCGACAAGCGTCAGCCCGGCGGAGGCGAGCACCTCTCCGATGAAGACTTCTCCCTCGATCGGCGCCCTGGAGCTTGAGGCCCAGGGGAGCTTGATGAAAATGTCGTCGCCGGCCTTCAAGTAGGCGCCTGGCTCGGGCTCTTCGGAGCCGGGGGCTGTGGCAGCAGCGGAGGGCTCGGCGGTCGGTGTAGCGCCTGGCGCTCCTGCGGCCTCAGGGCCGTCAGTGCGATCGCCAGCTCCCTCGCTAGCTGCTGCGGCAGCAGCCTTGGCGGCCTCTACGCCGACAGGATCGTCAGCGCCGGCTACTTCTTCAGTGGCAGCAGCGTCGTCAGCAATAACTTCAGTCTCCATCGGCTCAGCCGCAGATGGATCTGACAGCCGAAAAAGAGGAGAAAAACGGTCAAGCAAATACCCAAAAAGAAGAATCAAAAGAAGAAAAGCCCAAGGGAAGTTTGAATCAAGGGGATTACCTGAGCGAGCCGGCTCCTCGGCGGTGTCCCTTGCCGAGGAACTCTCCCTTGGCGGCGTAGTCGTGGTCTCCGCCGGCGGAGGGCCGCTGGTGTTGTCCCTCGCCGGAGAGCTCCCCCTTGCCAGAGGACTCTCCCTTGCCGGGGAAACCCTTGCCAGAGAGCTTTCCCTTGGCGGCGTAGTTGAAGCAGAAGGCACGTCTGGAACGGTCTCCGGGCGCTCCTGTAGTGGCTGCTCTGCTCCTACACAAATCAACAAACAAGACGTCAGCAAAGATAGAACACCCACGCGCGCCTAACAGCGAAAAGTAAACCAAACACTTACGCTGGGGGCTGCGCTGGGGGCTGCTCTGAAGTCCAGTTGCCGGGTCCGGCAAGTTTGTCTCAGGCGCACCCCCTGCTGTCGCGGTGGGCTCGTCCTCGATGACAATCACCGGGACCTTGGCTCTCTTTGCCGCCCTCTGGGCCAGAGTTCTGCAAAATGGAACAGGTTCAGAGTGAGGCAAATGAAGTACAAGACAGAACAACACAAAATCGAAGAAATTCAAGAACAACAAAGCCTTACTCTTCTTCTTCCTCATCGGAGCTGAGCGCGGAGAAGTCGAAATCCGGCTCACGCCCGGCGCGAGGAGGCGGAGGAGTAGGCTCCCTTGGCCGCTTGGCGGCCGCAACAGCGGTGGTCTGAGACGACCCCGCGCCGGCTGTCGCTGTGGCGAGAGGGGCGGCAGGAGCAGAAGCAGCGGTCCGAGAAGATCCCGCTCCAGTTGCCGCAGAAGTGCGAGGTGCTCCCGTGGCAGCCTTGCTTGCCGCGGTGGAGCGTGTCGCGCGGCACGGCGGCTGCTGACCCGTCTGCCGCTCTGTTACGTCTCCGACCTTGCGGAGACGCCTTCTTGGTGGAGCTGGAGGCTCCGCTGGTGGCGAGCTGCCTGAAGACGACGACGAGTGGAAGGCCATCTGTAGCGAGCCGCTCATGTCCTCGACGGGCTCGCTTGACTCAGCCTCACGCTCGGCGGGCTCGCTTGGCTCGGCGACGGGCACGGCAGGCTCTTCCTCGCCGGCAAGCTTTCCCGCTCCGATAAACTCCTCTCGCTCGGCGAGGATTGCCGCCTCTACTGCCTCTGCCTCCTCTACGGTGAACCCGAACTCACCCGCGGCTGCGGCCGCCGCCGCCTCTTCCAGCCTGGTGGCAATGTACGCCATCTCCTGGTCAGTGGTGTCGCGGGTGAGGCCTTTCTTCTCGTCGGAGTGGATTGGCGTTTCCTCCAGGTTGTCGAAGAACTCCTGCACGGCTTCATCTGCAGGCTCTTGCCAAGTTGGGTCAATCCTGTGCGAGTCGCACAGCAGCATCATTGCGCGGATGCGGCTGAGCGCGGAGTTGTTGCACAGTGGGACGACACGCTTCGGCATACTGAAGACCTCAGGATGATCGGGGTCATATTTGAACAGCTCCTAGAGCATCGCGTTGAGCTCCAGGACAGTGAATTTATAATTGAGGCCCGGGCGCAACCTCATAATATCCGCCGCGTTCTCGAACTCCCAAGTGGGCCTCTTCCTCTCTTGCAAGGGGGTGATGCGGCGGCGAAGAAAATATGCGCCCACTGCGCCCACGGTGAGCCCGGAGCCCTGAGGCGTTGGATCCGGGCGGTGGCGATCTTCTGCCTGCTGTCTTCCGGGGCCAAGTCGCTCCAATCCTTGCCGCGTCTTACTGGGGCTTGGCGCCGGGCAGTAAATGGCTGCGAGTCCTCCTCGACGATCCAGCACCAGTGTGCTCTCCACTCATCCCATTTGCCTCGAAGCTCTCCCTCCAGATAAGCTTCCTTCTTGTGGGTCCTCGAGATCCAGGAGACCCCGTCGAACAAAGGCTCTCCTCTCTCGACTCGGGGCATGAAGAAGTGGCGGAAGAGGGCTACGTTGGGATTGACTCCGACAAAGTTTTCGCAGAGATGTGCGAAAACTGCCAAAGTCAGAACGGCGTTGGGGATGAAGTCAAGGAGGTGGAGCCCATAGGTGTTCATGATATCGCAGAAGAATTCAGAGAAAGGCGGGCAGAGCCCGTAGTAGAAGAACAAGGCGAAGAAAGTGAATCCATTTGGATACATGTTGCAAGTGACGGCTGGGAGTACCTTCGTGCACGGGTGCGCCTGCGTCTCCCCCGACCAGAAAAGGTACAAGTTCTCCCTCAGCTCCTTCGCGGCAAGCTTGGGGGGAAGACCGCCCGCTTATTTCGCAGCGCCGTGAGCCGCAGCGCCTCGGCCGACTTCGCAGTCTTCCCCTTCTCGCCTTTCGGAGCCATGGCAGAAGCGGTGAGGGAGGTCGACGGCGCTGGTGGTGCTGGTGGTGATGGGGGGTGAAGCGCTGCTCTCTTTCGGCTTCGGGAAGAAGGGGAGCGGCTGAGGTTTTCAAGGAGTAGCAACGGGCGGAAGGAAGAACTGCCCCTGTTTCCCCTGCTTATAAGGAGGGAGGGGGCGGACGTTCCGCATTTCCGAATAAAGAAACTGCCCACGATCTCTCCCACGACGCCGCATTAAACGCGTGTCGTTAAGGGAGGGCGCGGTGGATACGGAGAAAGATACGGCATGACCCAGGCCGCGCGTTCCCGTGCACTGTTTTGGGCCTGGCCCAACAGCGCTCGGCACCGTGTATGGCCCAGGCCCGGGGGCTCCTGTCGGTGTACTATAGTAGGGGTACCCTTAGTATCCCGAACTTGTGCACGGGCAGTCGCAGCGCCCCGCGGCAAGGCTTGCCGGGTGGCCGCCACGGTCCTCCGTGGTTCCTTTGGAGCTATTCAAGAACAAAGTATTCAAGCCAAAGAGACAAGACCCCGGCAAGAGGAGCTTGCCGGGAAGGCCAACCAAGGCATCTCAAGAAACTTGCCGCGACGCGCCACGCGTCCCGGCAAGGCCCGATGAGCGGCAAGCTCCTGGAAGCGACAAGATAGCGACCGCGGCAAGGCGCTTGCCGCGGCAAGCTTCCACTCAGTACCCGCGCTCCAGCACATCCATCCACGTGCCGCTCTGGGACCCTTCCAGGCGCACGTGGCGGAAGGCTGTGCAGCCAGGGGTACGCGGTGGCAAGCGGCGCTGACAAGGTGGCCATCGTGGCGAACGGTGGCGCCCCTGACGGCCCTTTTTGCACTGTTTGGGCGACGGCGATGGGCATTTAATGCCCTTGTCCCCTGCCGTCAGGGTTAGGTATAAAACACTGTACCAACTACCACACTTTTTCCAGTTTTACCCTCAACTGTGTTGCCACCTGTCGGTGACCCCTTTGAGCATATAAAAGGAGGCCCATGCGCAACGTAGAGGGGGGTTAGACATTCGAAGACTCTCACGCTCGGTCTCGTTAGCTGCTAGAGTTTACTGTAGCTCTCAGCGCTCCCGAGCCAAGAACCAAATACAATCCACAAAGCAGGAGTAGGGTTTTACGCATCCGTGCGGCCCGAACCTGGGTAAACGGCTCGTGTGCCTCGCCTCGATCTGCTCTTCGTGCGATCTCCGCCCCCTGCCGTACCGAAAAGGGGCTTCGTCCCCATAGGTGTTCGTGGGTGGATCAGTTTCCCCGACAGTCATGTAGCAGCATCTTGGGTAGCAGCTACAGGGGCTCGAGCGAGAGCAGGATCTATTGCTCGTGCAGCAGCAGCGCAAGCAAGAGCAAGAACAAGAGCAGACCAGGCAGGGGACTGGAGAGCAAGAGCAGAGCAGTAGCATGAGCGAGAGCCAAAGCAGCAGCAACTCCGACTGATGTGGACGTCGCCACCGAGGGAGTGACGTCGTAAAGGAAGTGGCCGGCGACGCCGTCGTAGATGGAGTTGCGCCATGGCGGCTCGGGACCGAGCGCCGGCAGCACCGTGAGATCGAAGCAAGAAGAAAATGCAACGATTACTATAGAACCTCTTTGGTGGCACCGATTAGGCCTCAGCTTCATTCGAGGAATCGGTGATGACGATGCTCTTTCGGTGGTGCGGGTGAAGACGGCGCTGTGGGAATGGAGGTGGCGCGAAAGACGAGGGGAACGTCGGGGCAGCTCCTTAGAGGTGGAGGACGGGGTGGCTGAACCGGCGGGATGACGAGATCGACGACGGATCCTCATCCAATGTGGTGGATGAGGGAAGTCGAAGTGTTGCGATGGACGACATCGTCGGGGAAGAGGGTCCAGCTGGGTGGCGGGCGGAGGAGGGTGTGGGGCTTCGCGGGTTTTCGCGGCCTCGGTGTTCGAATGGGGGCGGCGGAGGGGATGGGAGGGGGGAACCGTGGCTTAGGGACGCGCTTGTCCGAAATGTGGGGTAAGTTACAAAAATACCGCCACCAATTTGAACTAGGTGGTTCTTTCGGTTTAGGGGGTATCACGGGAATTTCACGTGTCGGGATTTCGCAGGAGGTGGGAGTTTTCGCGCGCGTTGTAATTTTGGGATGGCAACGCGCGGGTTGAGACGGAGGGAGTTTTCCGAGCACAACGAGACAAAGAGATAGCTTCAAATTTCGTGATAACAAGGCACGTGTTAATTTTCAAGAGAACGGTATGCTACCAAATCAATTCGCACAACACAAGAGAGTGTCTTGTCCCATTTTGCTGTATGAATTACTACAAATGCCATTCAATGCTTTGAATCCATGTTATGTTTGTATAATGCATGTAACCTACTTGAATGAACATTTTAGGGCATTCCAAATGTATACTACTGGCTGCAATATGAACTAAATTTGAATTCATTTCTCTATTTGAATAATAATCTACAATTATGGTTTTTGTCAAGTTAAACCATCATTTGTATATTATTTTGGTAACACAGAACATGTTTATTGTCAGGTTAGATATAAACTACTTGTACGATTAAACTTGAATTCAATATTTTGAATCCACTTTATAATGATTTCAAATAATAGTACATTTCAGGCGCTAGCTAGATCTTCATAATCTAAAACATGTTTCATATGTATAGTGTGTTTATGACACAATTTATGCATGGTGCCCCGCATCCCACAACTACAAGTATTTAGATGTGAGCTGCAAAAGCCACGCATTATCACAAATTCAAAACGTGGTATGCATGGATGCAATGCGGTCACACGATGCTTGACATCGGTATCTGAATTTCAAATGAAATGTGAGACTGTTCGATATATATGTATATATAGTATAGCATGTTCAAAACCACACCACACATATCACTAATACATTCACGTGTGCATGGGTTTAAAACACCGTGGTCTATTATTCAAATATTTGAATCCACTTTTACAAGGTATGATCTCTTTTAGTCATGTACACCCATACACTCCTCTTCTCTATATAGCTACCACTTAGTTTCCGGTGCATGCACACACCCCTCCTCGCCCCCTCCCTCAACATTCTCTAGATTGCACTCATTCGTTAATTACTCCTTAGATCGTTCTCCCACAGTCTTTATAGGTGTCCTCGGGTCCTTCTTTCCGACACACATCGATCGGTATACCTCTCTGGTCAGGCCTGCCTACCACATACACACTTTCCCTGTTCCTCTCACCCTCCTTGCCCCCTAGCTACCTCTCACACGCTCACACGCAAATGCACACTCTTGTCCCTATTTTCATCGGTCTCGTGCTCACACACTCCCCCCTTCTCTGTGTCCGGTACGCCTCTCGCACCACATCAGCCTAGCTGCATCCCTTTATCCATATCTGTCTATCCGGCCATATTTGCCTCAAGCGCATGCATGCGTATACCAATCGATCTCCATATATACATATAGCTAGGTCAATTATCCCTCATTTTCCCCACACATCGATTGATCTACCTCAATAGTTATATCTCGATCTCCCTTTCCCCGACACAACAATTTATCTACCTGTCTAGATATAGGCCTGCCAGTGACACACATATATCACCCCCCTCATCATCCATGCATGCCTCATGCCCCGTCTCTCACCTGCACACATTCGCACACAAGCACACACGCACGCACACACACACACACACCTCTCTTATTGATTGTAGTTGCATCCTTTGTTTATCTACTAGCTAGGCCTCTCGCACCATCGTCTCTGAGAAGAAACTCCACCAACCCCCCTCCAGCACCCTAGCTCAGTCTCTCTCCCAACCATATTGCTATTCAACACTTGTATGGATGCCCATCGATCTCCCTCGATACATCACTAGGTCTCTTCTTCTCCGCACATGTACCAGATGATTTACCTCTCTAGTTAGCCCCCCCTCCCCGACGACATGCACTGATAGATCAAACACTATAGTCAGTTCCCCCTGGCACACACAAAGTGCCCTTTCCCCTCTCATGTTCCAGTAGGCCGGCCGGCCTATGTCTCTGACGTGCGCGCACACAATTTCGCAACATCTCGTTATCGATCTCGCACCCATACACTACATCCCTCTCTTCGTTTCTATCGACACCACATGCCGATGATCCCTCCCCTCTCTTTTCATGGATCGCATCATGTATATGATATATCTAGCTAGGCCTCAGTTTCGCACACATTCTGTATGTTCCATTTTTTTGTTTGAGATATCATCGACAATATTCCCTAACTGTGTCTCCCGCACAAAAATACACTCACGAAATCACCCGCATAAAACACACTCACGAACGCACACACCATCTTTCTCACAAATCCCCACATAGGTGGGGTACGTGTAGGAAGAGAAGAGGTGCACGCAGCGACGCACGTACTCGCGTCTCTGGCCCGACCACACCCCCGCGGGTACACCGTGGAGATCATTTCTGTACGAAAAAGTCAGCCCATGTTCTGAAAAATTGACGCATGTAGTGCTTGTTCACTTGATGGAGGCTCATGTACCACGCGTGAACGAAAGAAAGTGCGACGCGTTTTAGTTAGAAAATGGTTGCACTATATATAATATAGGCAAGATCTGATGCTCTGCCTGCTAGGGCTGGTCTCTTCACAGTTCACACTCTCTCACACAAAATGGCGGTGGACACACTCTCTCTCTCTCACCGTTGTTTACTGATCCTGCAGGATTCCATCCGCTGGCAGAAAGGGAGGATGTGCAGCGTTGCTCTGGTCACTGGCACCGAGGTAGGAAACCCACTGTCCGCGCGTCCCAATCTGCGGTACACATTGTTCTCTCCGACGACCGGCACGGTAGGGCCTTCGCCCCTTGCTCGTTGCAGCATCATATCCCGCCCGACGCTACCCTCCGTGTTACACTTCGATGACCCTTAGGTACAACTTCCTCTGAAACCGTCCTTGCTCCACGCCCAGCTTCCCATGTCGCTGCCTGTGGATCTTCCACAGTTCTTTTCCTAAAACGTAGCTCGGTCAGCGTACTTTCCATGTTGCAATCTCCTCCTCACACCGTTTTAGATAAGGAACCGTGATGTTATCTTCCCTTAGGCCAACGAATATGCTTTTGTTTTGTCGTTGTATGTGTCATCAACTCTCATTGGCCAGTAATTGTTTCCTTTCAACCTCTTTTTTGCAAACAGGGTTATCCATTCTACCTCCTTGCTATTGTGACATTTTGGTGAATTGCACAAATTAATTTTTTTCTTTAGGAGTGTGTTGTGCAGTTCCACTAAAATGTCACATGGGCAACGTCACTACATTTCAGTGCGACTGCACAAAGGGAGATCGCTTTTGCTATCCTCATCCAACTCCGAGCCTAATCTTCTCCAAGAAGTGGTTAGTTTTATGAGTGATTGCAAAGGTGACCGGCTTCTTCTTGTGTGTGTATGTTTCATCAACAACTACTGTTGCTACTATTAATGTTATAACACATGTTCAATATCTTTGCAAATAGGCATGCTCACCTAGCTCGGCTTTAGTGGAACCACACAAAATGGTCGGGTGGTCCATGTCCTACATAGAATCCTTTCTTGGCAAACATTTCTTGTTCAGTTCAAGAGAGCTGCGTGAAACTCGCTGCCAACCAGTGACGCCAGGAAATGGAACCACGCCTACGGACATCATCCTTCAGTTTTTTTAATTTTTATTTATTTGTACACATTCTCACAACTTTGTATTCAGCTGTGATGTAATATGATTTGCAAATCATTGATATGCATTAGCATGCATGTCAGTTTCCTTTGTATTTGATGGAACGTTGTAACGAGACAACTTTGGCGGTAGCATGACACATGTAACCAAGTTGAAAGCTTCATAGCATTACAACAAAATTTCATTATGCTGGAAAATTATGTGTACATATAAACATTTCCCGGAAGCTTGATAGGAATGACACAAATCTTTCAAACATAATTTCGCCCACATGTGGGACATCTAGAATCCGGGTCCACGTGACCACTGGCGAGATTCACCCCGCTCGTTGCACCGCAGTAATAACGCCTAATGAGCAGTCAAATCATAGAGCCCCACCTTTCCCGTGGTATACTACTCCCTCCGTCTAGGTGAATAAGTCATCTTAGGTTGTGCACCGCAACCAAGGTAGAGGGGAAAACGAGAGAATTTAATGTTTATTTTCCAATTAATAGCATTGCATGCAATGAACTGACCACTACATGTCGAGTTTGGTAGTCTCAAGTCATTGAATGCACACACACCTCACATCTCTTATTGGTTGATTTCTTTATTCATGTCAAAAAACAATAAACGAGGTGAGAGTTAATGCATCACGCTTAAGTGTTTTGGGATTATTTGGTTTTTGTAAGGTGACTTACACACCAAGACAGAGGGAGTAGTAAAAGTTGCTCGGGTGAAACAACCATCATTTCACGCTTTGTTCAATGGCGGCTTCGGGTGTTAATTATGCCATGGAGGTTCCTCTTGGTCAATGTCATATGTATAGACTTTCACGGATGGAGGGAGTAGTGCACATGCCAAGTTCACAAGGCTGCCCTGTTTCACACTCATCCATCGTAAGAGTGGAGACAATAGCTTTCATCAAAAATAAAAAATGAATAGTACTGCAAAAGTGCAGTGACACTATCCCGCCCGGCTTCCTTTCGCGTCCTCAATATGTGAAAGAATACTTTCATTCGCCGACATGTGGGATGTCGACCATGCTGATCCACTTTCCATGACACCAGAATTAGAGTGCATCACACGGAACTGCAGGGAAGACTCACGCCGGTCGTAGCACCACAGTAATAATGACTAATGAGCCGTCAAATCGCAGGTCCAACCTTTCCCACTGAAAGTTCCTCGGACGAAGGAACCATCATGACTTCGTTGAATCTGCTTCTTCAAGAAAACTACTATACCAGCAATACTACTACCACACACGAAGACTGCATGGCACTGTAGCACGTCATATCACTCAGACCCACTAGGCCAAACAAGCCCGCCTAACGCACGGGAAAGCCCCGCCCTCGTCATTTTGTTGTGGATTTGTATCGATGGATCGCACGAACAAGGGAAAGAACAGGGTAGAAAATGTTACACTTTGCAAGTTCAAAAGGAAAAGGTGGCACACTTAAAGCACGCCTTTCGTGTTCGCGTCGCACCCGCCACAGTCAGTCTGGCACACCGCTCACCAAAGGGGACACGCGTTGCAATTGTCCGTCGACAGTCGGCCAAGGAAAAGGAGACAGAGAGGGACAAGAGATTGGTCGGCCGATGCGCAAGGACTAAATGTACTACTCCCTTCGTCTAGGTGTATAAGTCACCATATGAAAACTAAATAGTCCCAAAATACTTAGGCGCGATGCATTAAATCTCACCTCGTTTATTGTTTTTAGACATGAATAAAGCAATCAACCAATAAGAGATGTGGGGGTGTGTGCTTTGAATGACTTGAGACTAGCAAACACAACATGTATGGATAAAGGGAGTACTCAACGCATGCATGCGTGAGGAGTACTATAGTAAACATGAACGTTTTACATGTGTGTTCAAAAAAAGAACGTTTTACATGCATTGGTTAATTATATCTTAATCATGGCACTTAACAATTTAATGCACGGAACAAGAACGGTTGACAGGATTAGCAGAAAGCAAAAGTGCCTTTTTAGCGGGGATTTGCATCATATGAAGGTGCAAAACTAAGTGTCACTACTACTGTACTACACTACACCAAACAAGTTCAGAACGAGAAACAGGGCCCACAAATGGCACGCCACGCCTGTCTCGTTTGGTCCGTCGGTCAAAGCGCTTCCTCTTCTTGGCATAACAATAGAAGTAAAATATTTTTTATAATGCTATTGGCATGTCGCTAACATGTGGGAGCGAGTGTGAGTGAGTTAACCGACCTCAATAGACGGCAAAATCGCCAGCCCGCCTCACTAGAGCTAGGTATCATGGAGGCCAGGAAGTATGGTGATAGCATGAGGTGGGCCATGTATGATGTACTCCCTCTGTTTTTATTTACTCTGCATATTAGAGTTGACTTTGTAAAGTTTGACCAAATGAGATGAATATAAATATTTAGCATAACAAATATGTGATGTGGAAGTACATTCAACAACGAATCTAATGGTATTGATTTGTTATTGTATATGTTAATATTTTTGTCTATAAAGTTTATCGATGTTTGTAAAGCTTGACTTTGACCAAAACTAATATGTGGAGTAAATAAAAACAGAGGGAGTAACTACACTGGGCTGTCGTGTTTCGGACTCTTCCTGTCTAGTACTCCTACTAGGATGTGGGGAAGATTGGGTTGATTTTATATCGCTGAATATAAAATATTAAGAGTCCAAATGCTCCACCGCGAGGTTCCTTGCTCCTTATTGGGCGTCAGAAAGCGTTCTTCTTCGTTTTGCTGACACATGGAACATCCAGCATCCAGGTCCACGTGTCATGCAAGAAAATGGAGGTAAGTAGTAAAAAGTATGAGAGACTCATCCAGGTACATTGTGAGCTCATTTTTGTACAAAGAGGCAGCTCACGTGATAATTTGGCCAGTGTGGTAGTTATTCGGGAGCCACGTGTGAACGAATCAAAATTCGACCATGACGCGGTGGCGCGTTATTTATAAATTAAGTTATCCTATTAGATAGCAAGTACGCAACATTATTTTCTCAATGGAACGTGAATCATGCACACACTAAATGACGGAGCATGGGATGGTAGCCATGGACATGGTCGGCCCTTTTTGGAGACTACACTACTTTGATGTGTCCCGTCAAGTCGTAAACGAGGAGAAGCTTTGCTTACTATGACCTCTCTCTTGCTCACGCGCGCGCTCGGTGGCTCGCGGAATGAGGAGAAGCTATTGCTTTATTATAATGCGCTTATACAGGCGCAGGATGTGCAACACTTAATTCGGTGTTAGATTGCCACAAGTATATATACTATAGTACCCACAAAATAATAATTTATACTGTAGTAGTACAATCATCATTTGTTCGACTTCCAGAGAAGGCAAAGAGCCAAGCGCAAGGTCACCTACTCACAACATAACCAGCCGTGTTTGCACGAATTTGTGTTGCACATCCACCGCTTGTTCATCCTTTTGCCAACACGCGGGACATCTAGCATCAAGGTGAACGTCTCATGCAAGAAAATGGAGATAAGTAGTGCGTAAGTGAGTCATGCACTTCGATGGCACCTAGTATGCAATTTTTTCTCCTCGATGGCACGTGACGGAGCACGGGATGGTAGCCACGGACATAGTCGGACCTTTTTGGAGAGAGTATTAAATAACTTTGATGTGTCTCGTCAACTCACAGAACGAGGAGAAGCTTGCTTACTACGCACTCTCCCTGCCCACGCTCATTCGATGGCTCGCAGCACGAGGAGAAGCTTTTGCTTACAATAGTGGGCTATACAAGCAGTGAATGAGCTGCAGCTCATTCGGTGTCAGATTGCCAGAAATATATACGTACTGTAGTACCATCATCATTATTCGACTTCCGGAAGAGGCCAAGAGCCAAGCGCAAGGTCACCTACTAACCTTTAGTACAGTACTGTAGCCAAAGTTATGCAACCTTTTTAGAGCATTGTTAATAATATAGGCGGCTCTTGCAGCAGCACATCATTTAGAGCAAGTATAATAAGCCTAGTCAGCTGGCTATAATACATGTCAAGTCGTTGAAATCCTAGCTGGAAGGGTGAGTTCTCCGGCATAAAAGCTGTCTGGGTGGCCCGCCGAGCCCGGCAGTTAGGAGCAAGGAAGCTCGTTGCTCCACCTACCTCGCCTAGCCCGACGGAGCCAGTTGCCGCCCTAAGCGAGCGCATGGTTCCGCATATGGCCGCTCCAATCCAGCTCGAGGAAGAGTGCCAAGTTGCTCCACGCCAGCTTGTCGGGGAGCACGGTGGCAAGGGCATCGTTGCTGCCCTCGACGCTACCGCGACGTACAACGCCTCCAGTACATGTGACTGCACCATACGTTGTGGACGCGCGCGTAGCCACGCCATGCAGGCAGAGAAATAAGCCACCGTGGATGTCGATGAGGTGACGCGGCTACACGGATGTCCACGAGGTGACGGCCAGGACGTCCCCGCCCGCTGCCATCATCGAGGATAAGTAGAACACGGGAGGCCACCGCCTGCCTCGCCAAATCCCGCCGACCGGAGGTATAACTTATTTTAGAACCGGCCTTGTTCTAATGGCCCAGCCCCCCACGTCGTTGCAGCCCTTTTTTCATCAAGTTAGGATTGCTCCCCATGTTGTTGCATACTGCATGTGGATATTCTTCAAGTATTACAAGGCTCCCCATGTAGCTAGCTCCTCGGCATGTCAAACACTCGAACACCACATAAATTTTTACTATTAGAGGGAAAAAGGTACTGCAAATACTGGCTAACAAACCGATCTCTTGGTTGGAAAGGGAAATAAAGATGCTGGCCTGACCGGTCTCTTGGTCGAAAAACGACAGAAAGTGGGGGGGTGTTGGGTCGACAATGCAACTGAGAATGAGCATGTCTAGATTTCTTGTGGTCACATAGGAAATGTCACTGACGAGAACAAAAATGCACAAATCTTTGCATGTTTGCTGCCATTAATGTAAGCCCCGTTAATCTAGTGCCAGTGTTGATTTGATGTGATGGTACTTCTTAGTTAATGGCTCTTTTTCATAGTGTAACTGTAATGACATTTATAACATATGAGATATTGTTGTTAATCATATGCCGCTGCAAAAAATGACACTACTTAAATAACCCTGTTACATATTTGTGCAAACAGGGTAGTCTATCTCCATACGGTGTTTATTTGTGCAAACGGAAGCACAAACCTCAATTTTAGTGGAACCTGTTGTGAGCTGACCTCACGGTTCTCTAGGTATTCCTACATTCGTAACTAGGTAGAATGACCAACGCAAAATGAAATAAGCTTATTCATACGTTGACTTGTTGTTTGAAGTGTGGAACGAGGCTGTCATGTGTGGAGGAGCAAACAAGCACTGCAGCTACGCCGTCAACGCAAGATAAACGAGACCGAGTCATTGATGGCTTGGGCGACGAGTAGGGTCGTGCAAACAGTGGTGCATTATTTTAGTGGAACTGCACAAAAAAGATGTTGGGGTTAGTCGAACAAATTTTCTAGGGCCACAAGGAAGGAATTGCACTCATCGATTGCATAGAATTTCCTCTGTGCCATCATAGGAGATCGCAAGGTGGAAATCAACTAACCACCTATAAAATTATGCATAATCTTCCTCACGCAGGTCAGTATCCCCTTCGTCCAGATGATCGTATTTTGTCATGCCAAGCTATTGATATGTGCTACTGTTTTGGGACACCATTTAAGTACAATGCTTTCCTATCTTTTCACATTCAGGACAATGAAGATGATTTCAGTGGAATTGCACAAAATGGTACGATGTTGAGTGATCTCTATTGCCTTCTCTGTTTGCTGCAATGTGTCAGCGAAAATTGCAAGATGAGCCATCAAGCTAGCTATGGAGTTGCCAACATGCTCAAAGTGCACGCAACATTGAGCAGAAAGAAGCATGCCCGGGAAATTAATACGTGCGTAGGGAGGCCCTTTGCTCAGAGAAGCATCGATCGTTTTTCCTTTATTTCTACACCTTCTCACAACTATGTCTTGGAGATATTGTTGTGAATCATTTAGATGTGTAAACATGCTGAACTTAAGTGCTTGTGAATGTTAGCTAGTATGCATACCGTATCTTGTGAAGCTTAGTTTAGTGTGAATGTTGACTAGCGTGTCAACCTTTACAATCTATGTTTATTGTGGGCATGTTATTGGACCCCTCATTTTGCTATGCTATGACCACTGTGAGTGTCCGCATCTAGTACACCATCCTCTAATTTGGTGGATGCCAAGCCGGCCCTAAAAGGATCTATAACTTTTTTTGAAGTTGAAAAATGTTACCGATGAGGAGCCATAATTAAGCTGGAGGCGTCTCTTTTTTTTCTTTCGAATGGGCAATAAGCTGGAGAGCTCGAGAGTGTCTCTAATGGGCTGCCTTGATAATCTCCAAGTGCAGGGAATCATCGTAGCAATTCCCAAAGGTGGAAGTGATAAGTATGGAGTGTCGAACCCACAAGGAGCTAAAGGTAAGATCAATATTCTCTCAAGTCCTATCTGCCACTGATATGACTCTACGTACACCGAACGTTTGCTTCCAACTAGAAATGAGAAATAAAACTACGTTGTGGGTATGAAGAGGATAACTTTGCATGATATCGGAGAGCTACAATATAAAAGTAGGTGATGTTATCATAAAGTTAGAATATATTACTAAATATTATAAAAAGCGAGTGTGGAATAATGATGGATTGGTGTGCGGAATTGTCCTAGGCAATTGTTAACAAGACCGGTAGTCGTCATTGCAATTTTATATGAGGGAGAGGCATAGCTAACATACTTTCTCTTCTTGGATCATATGCACTTATGATTGGAACTCTAGCAAGCATTCGCAACTACTAAAGATCATTAGGGTAAAACCCAACCATAGAATTAAAGCATCAAGTCCCCTTTATCCCATACGCAACAATCCCCTTACTCGGGTTTATGCTTCTGTCACTCAAGCAACCCACTATAAGCGAATCATGAACGTATTGCAACACCCTACATCGGGAATCCCTCACGCTTGCGCGACACGGAGGGCACCATAGGACAGCACCAAAATAAAACATACAACTCGTACCAATCTAGATCATCCATCAACCCAAAGACAAAGGATATCTACTCAAAACATCATCGGATGGCAACACATCATTGGATCATAATATGTGGCATGAAGCACCATGTTCAAGTAGGGATTACAACGGGGTGCGGGAGAGTGGACCGTGTAAAAGAGATGATGATGGTGATGTTGATGAATACGATCACCTCGGCGATGATTCCCCTCCCGATGGAGAGAGAGGAGGAGAGGTTCTCCCTATTGTGCTTCCTCCTTCATGGCCTCCCCCTAGATGGGAAGAGTTCCTCCCTCTGGTCCTTGGCCTTCATGGCGATGATGGCCCCTCTGGGATCGTCCTCCATGGCCTCCGTTGATGATGGCCCCCTCCGGCAGGGTGCCAGAGAGGGCCTAGATTGATTTCTCATGGTTACAGAGGCTTGCGGCGGTGGAACTTCCGATCTAGGTTATTTTCTAGAAGTTTCTGTATTTATAGGAATTTTTGGCGTCGGTCTCATGTCCAGGGGGTCTCCGAGTCCTCCATGAGACACGGGCCCACGCCCAGGGGGTGGGCGCGCCCCCACCCTCGTGGACAGCCCGGCACTCTTCTGGCCCAACTCTTTTACTCCAGGGGCTTCTTTTGGTCCATAAAAATCATCAAAAATTGGCACGTCAATTGGACTCCGTTTGGTATTCCTTTTCTGTAAAACTCAAAAACAAGGAAAAAACATAAACTGGCAATGGGCTCTAGGTTAATAGGTTAGTCCCAAAAATCATATAAAATAGCATATAAACGTATATAAAACATCTAAGATGGATAATATAATAGCATGAATACTTCGTACATTATAGATACGTAGGAGACGTATCAGCATCCCCAAGCTTAATTCCTGCTCGTCCTCGAGTAGGTAAATGATAAAAGAAATAATTTATGAAGTGTGAATGCTAGAAGGTGCACAAGTTTGATCAATGATAATTTCAATCACCTTTTCTAGCATCATTATGTGTCATAACAGTAGCTCATCTCACAAAACTTTTCATGGTCAAGTAACAAGCTATTCACATGTTAAATAATAGATCATAAACTTTCTTGAAAACTAACAAACAGTGCTCTTAGTCATCAAACAATTGCAATTCATCTTATTTTCGGGAAGGGTCTATGTAAGAGCTTTGATTCAGCAAACTCCACATACTCAACTATCATTTAATCTTTCACAATTGCTAACACTCATGTGATATTTATGGGTTCAAAGTTTTAATCGGACACAGAGAATGATAGAGGCTTATAGTTTCGCCTCCCAACCTTTTACCTCAAGGGTAATGTCAACAATAATAATTTATGAAAACCTACATCCAAGTGGATATATATATATCCGGATCGCTCCAATGCAAAGTGCTTGCCCAAGGAAAAAGTGTAAAAAGGAAAGCTGATGATCACCATGACTCTTGTATAAGGGTGGAAGATAAAAGTAAGAGATAGGCCCTTCGCAGAGGGAAGCAGAGGTTGTCGTGCGCTTTTATGGTTGGATGCACAAAATATTAATGCAAAAGAACATAACTTTATATTGCTGCTTGTGATAAAGACCTTTATTATGCAGTATGTCGCTTTTATTTCTTCCCTATCACAAGTTCGTATAAAGCTTATTTTCTTCGCACTAATAGATCATACATATTTAGAAAGCAATTTTTATTGCATGCACCGATGACAACTTACTTGAAGGATCTTACTCAATCCTTAGGTAGGTATGATGGACTCTCATGGCAAAACTAGTTTAAGGGATGTTTGGAAGCACAAGTAGTATTTCTACTTGGTGCAAAGAATTTGGCTAGCATGAGAGGGAAAGGCAAGCCCAACATGTTGGATGATCCAAGACAATATAACGTTTCCGATATAGGAATACATAACCCATTAAGTTGTCTTCCTTGTCGAACATCAACCTCTTAGCATTTTATATTTTAATGAGTGCTCAAAATTACAAAAGATGTCCAATATAGTATATTTATATGTGAAATCTCTCTTCCTTCAATATTCTTTCATGAATTGTTCAAGTGACCAATTATGTGTTTGCTAACTTTCAATAAGTTTACTACCTATACTTATTCTGTGTGAAGTCATTACTCCCCATGGTATAATCATATGAAACATATATAAATTCAGATTTATGATATTCAATTCATTCAACCATTTACTCATAGGATGTACGTGAAGCACGTGAGTAAATGACAAACTACTCCAAAAGATATAAGTGAAGGACATTGAGTAGTCAAATAATTAACTCGCCATCGGAGGATTCTTTTTCATTCAAGATTTCAGATCCAATGATTTTATTCAAACAGAAAGTAAAATTGAAAATACGCTCCAAGCAAAACACATATCATGTGACAAATAAAAATATAGCTCCGAGTAAGGTATACCGATAGTTTTGAAGATGAAAGAGGGGATGCCTTCCGGGGCATCCCCAAGCTTAGGCGTTTGAATCTTCCTTGAATATTACCTTGGGGTGCCTTGGGCATCCCCAAGCTTAGGGTAGTTCCACTCCTTATTCTCCTCATATCGATATCTCACCCAAAGCTTGAAAACTTTAACCACACAAAACTTCATGTAACTTTGTGAGATAGGTTAGTATGATAAAGAGTAAAGCATTCACTTTGGTATTGTCAAAGACAACGTTCGTAATTGTTCTCACACAATGCCTACTGTACCATATCATTTCTACAATTTATATTGAGAAATATAAGCCATAGAAACTAGAAAACAAGCAAACTATGCAGTGAAAACAGAATCTGTCAGAAACAGAACAGACTGTAATGATCTGAACAACAACCGTACTTCTGCTACTCTAAAAATTATGAAATAAATTGGTGGACGTGAGGAATTTGTCTATTAATCTCTTTGTTCAAGATTTCACCCGATTAATCAGTTAACATGCCAGTTAATCGCTACTCATGGCATGGCCGAGTCGAATAACACCTACTCATCGTGTTAACTTGTTAGGCCGATTAATTAGCCATTTGGACGGATTAATCAATTGTCATGCCGATTAATACCTGCTAGCCCATTAACGGGTGGGCAAACAAAGCCCCATTTGTTGGCCCGTAACCCCTTCCGGCCCCATGCCGCTCCCTAATAGCTAGGTTTAATAATTTTACCGCCTCTCTATGCTTTTCATATGTGTATGGCAGCATGTTTTAGTATAGTACATAACTGGGAGCATGACAGTATGGTATAATACATAAAAAATCTAGAGATATGTTGGCAAGTTCCTATTCAATCTACCGATTAATTGTCAACCGATTAGTCCAGTTAATAGGCCGATTCACTGGTTAATCGCTACTCCTAGACCGACCGAGCAGTTACCAGTTAACGATTTCTTGAACATTGATTAATATTATGCAAAAATAATCGACTCAAAAGCACTCTTCTGTAAAAAAAAATGGCAGCTAATCCCGTGAACGCAAAGTTTCTATTTTTTTACAGCAAGATCACATTAACTTTCACCCAAGCCTTCCCAAAGGTCTTACTTGGCACTTTATTGAAACAAAAGCTATAAAACATGATTACTACAGTAGCTTAATCATGTAAACACACAAAAATAGTAAGGGTAAATATTGGGTTGTCTCCCAACAAGCGGTTTTCTTTAATGCCTTTTAGCTAGGCATGATGATTTCAATGATGCTCACATAAAAGATAAGAATTGGAACATAAAGAGAGCATCATGAAGAATATGACCATCATATTTAAATCTAACCCCACTTCCTATTCCTAGGGATTTTGTGAGTACATAATTTATAGGAACAAGAATCAACTAGCATAGGAAGGCAAGACAAGTATAACTTCAAAACTTTAAGCACATAGAGAGGAAAATTGAGATTATTGCAACTTCTACAAGCATGTATTCCTCCCTCATAAAGCATTCTTTTCATATCTACAATCATAGAAATTTTACTAATCTCCACAATAGCAAAATTCTTCTCATTCGGAATAGTGGGAGCAAACTCGAAATAGTGGAATCGTTGCTAACTAAAGTTGACACTCTTCCAAATCCACTTTAGATGATAGTATTATTCATACTCCAAAAGATATAAGTGAAGTTCATGGAGTATTATAGGGTTAATATCGACTAGCAAATATCCAAGCTCAAAATATATAAGTGAAGCACACGAAGCATTCTATAAAACTGTACTCAAAAGATTTAAGTGAAGCACAAAGATCATTCTATAAGATCATACTCAAAAGATATAAGTGAAGCACATGAAGAATTCTATAAATCAAGGAAGGGATATCTCATACTAGCATGGTTCTCAAAGAAAAAAAGAAAAACACAAGGGACACAAATCATGTGAACAATACAAAAACAAGGGTATACAGATAATTGTTGAAGAAGAAAGATGGGATGCCAACCAGGGCATCCCCAAGCCTATATGCTTGAGTATCCTTGAAATATTTACTTGGGGTGCCTTGGGCATCCCCAAGCTTGAACTCTTTCCTCTCTTTATTCTTCTCATATCGATAGCTCCTCGATCTTCGAACACATCATCCACACAAAACTTTAACAAAAACTTTGTGAGATCCGTTAGTATAATAAAGCAAATCACTACCTTTAGGTACTGTTGCAAACTTATTCCAATTTCATATTAGCACTTTATCTACTGTATTCCAACTTCACCATCGTTCATACCCCCCGATACTACCCATAGATTCATCAAAATAAGCAACCAACGCATAGAAAATAGAATCTGTCAAAAACAGGACAGTTTGTAGTAATCTGGAAGTTTAGTAAACTTTTGTAACTCTAAACAATTCTAAACAAATATGACAATTTTAAAAAGTTGTACAGAAGTAATGTGCACAAAGTTTCAGACCCATTTAACCTTCCAGTAAAAAATGTAAAATCACGCGCTATAGCCAAAGTTTCTGTTTTTTTTTGTTCTGCATATAGAAAACAAGCAATCTAATCATCCTAAAACCAAATCTTGGCACATTATTTTTATAATAAAATGGGTATATACAAGGGTACAATTATTTGCAGAGAAACTTCGATGAAAAATTCTACATTGTTTCCGTGAGCATGAACACAAGTGCTCAAGGTCGAACCTCACTTCTTCAATGCATAACTTTCCAATCACTTCTCTTTTTGAAAAAAAACTTTCTAGGCATAAGAGGCAAGTATTTTTTTTGTATTTTCATTCTTTTAAAAAAATTGTATGTTTCACCCACAACTAAACAGAAACGAAAAGGGAAAACAAAATCTACTTAGTGAAGAAAGAAAACAAGCACACACGAGAATATCAACCCCACACCATTGCTCCCCGGCAATGGCGCTAGAAAAGAGCTATCCCCGAGTGCAAGGAATCATCGTATCAATTCCCAAAGGTGGAAGTGATAAGTATGGAGTGTCGAACCCACAAGGAGCTAAAGGTAAGATCAATATTATCTCAAGTCCTATCTGCCACTAATATGACTCTACGTACACTGAACATTTGCTTCCAACTAGAAACGAGAAATAAAACTATGTTGTCGGTATGAAGAGGATAACTTTGCATGATATCGGAGAGCTAAAATATAAAAGTAGGTGTTGTTATCATAAAGTTAGAATATATTACTAAATATTATAAATAGTGAGTGTGGAATAATGATGGATCGGTGTGCGGAATTGTCCTAGGCAATTGTTAACAAGACCGGTAGTCATCATTGCAATTTCATATGAGGGAGAGGCATAAGCTAACATACTTTCTCTTCTTGGATCATCTGCACTTATGATTGGAACTCTAGCAAGCATCATCAACTACTAAAGATCAATAAGGTAAAACCCAACCATAGCATTAAATCATCAAGTCCCCTTTATCCAATATGCAACAATCCCCTTACTCGGGTTTATGTTTCTGTTACTCAAGCAACCCACTATAAGTGAATCATGAACGTATTGCAACACCCTACAGCGGGAATCCCTCACCCTTGCGCGATACAGAGGGCACCATAGGACAGCACCAAAATAAAACATACAACTCGTACCAATCTAGATCATCAATCAACCCAAAGACAAAGGATGTCTACTCAAAACATCATAGGATGGCAACACATCATTGGATCATAATATGTGGCATAAAGCACCATGTTCAAGTAGGGATTACAGCGGGGTGCGGGAGAGTGGACCGTGTAAAAGAGATGATGATGGTGATGATGATGGTGATGTTGATGAAGACGATCACCGCTGTGATGATTCCCCTCCCGATGGCACTCTGGCGCCACCGAGAGTGAGGGGGAGAGGTCCCCCCTTGTTATCCCTCCTCCATGGCCTCCCCCTAGATGGGAAGAGGTTCTCCCTCTGGTCCCTGGCCTTCATGGCGATGATGGCCCCTCCGAGGTCGTCCTCCATGGCCTCCGGCGATGATAGGCCCCTCCGACAGGGTGCCAGAGAGGGCCTAGATTGATTTCTCGTGGTTACAGAGGCTTGCGGCGGTAGAACTTTTGATCTAGGTTAATTTTTGGAGGTTTCTGTATTTATAGGAATTTTTTGTGTCGGTCTCACGTCCAGGGGGTCTCCGGGTCGTCCACGAGACAGGGGCCCACGCCCAGGGGGGTGGGCGCACCCCCCCCCCCCACCCTCGTGGACAGCCCGGGACTTTTCTGGCCCAACTCTTTTACTCCAGGGGCTTCTTTTGGTCGATAAAAATCATCAAAAATTCGCACGTCAATTAGTCTCCGTTTGGTATTCCTTTTTAGTAAAACTCAAAAACAAGGAAAAACATAAACTAGCACTGGGCTCTAGGTTAATAGGTTAGTCCCAAAAATCATATAAAATAGCATATAAATGTATATAAAACATATAAGATGGATAATATAATAGCATGAATACTTCATAAATATAGATACATTGGAGATGTATCATGCGTCTAGTGTTAAGGCCCTCCAGTACGAAACACGGGCAGCCGACTCGGTCGATACAAAAGCCTATCCATCTTAAAGCCCATTTGTTTTTGTTTTTTGCAAGGAGAAGCCCATATTTCTTGAAGAGGGGGCAATCCTAGAAAAACCCTCCTTCCTCCTCGCTTCCACTTATACTGCAGCTCCCTGGACTCTCCCGCTTCCGTCGCCCCCCAATTCTCCCCACTCCCCATCTTCCTCGCTCGTACAAAAAACCCCCGGTCACCTTCTCCCTCACTCGTACAGAAAATGCCTACTCCTCTTCTTCCACTCCTACAGCAAACCCTAGCCCTCATTCCTCCCCACTCGCACTGCCACTAGGCTTGTCTCTGGCTACTCTGCTCAAATCCGTGAGCTTGGCACGACACCCGCAAGGAAAATGGAGTCAGCTGGCCCAAGCGCCAAGAAGATGAGGCTCTCGCCAACGGCGAAGCCGGTTGTAGATCCCGCACCCAGCAGCGCGGGGAGAAGCGGTGAGCACCCCCCCCCCCCACTGGATCTGAGGAACCCATAGAATCTTCGGTAGACTGCATCTGCGATCTCTCGGATGACATCCTTGGGGAGATCATCTCCCTTCTCCCCACCAAGGATGGATGCTGCACACAAGTCCTTGCATCTCGGTGGTGCACTCTCTGGCGCACCGCGCCTCTTAATCTTGATTGTCATCAGATATCTGTCCTTCCTGAATTTTATCTCCTTAGAGCCATCGTCTCCTCCCACCAGGTCCCCGTTCAACGCCTCTGCATCCCAACACACTACCTTCTATCCATACCCGGCATGGTGGATGCCTGGCTGACATCCACTGAATTCGGAAAACTCCAGCAGCTTGAGTTCTACCACTACTATGAAAAATATATGCCGCGATCCGAACTCTATATATTTGTGCCCACACCACCGTTGTCCATCTCGTTGTTTTCCTCCTCTCTCCACACCCTCGCCATAGCTCGGTGCCATCTACCAGACAATCTGGTACTAGTGATTCGACTCCCACTGCTAAAAAGACATTCTCTTGTGGTGGTTGATCTGTCAGAGGCCTCACTACACAACATCATCCAATCCGGTTGCCCTACCCTAAAGCGCTTGCTGCTTGTTTTCGGATAGAAATCCGTATCCATTGTCTCCAAATAAAGTCACATCACCTTAAAAGCATTGGAATTTATTTTGAAGGACAGCAGCTCATCATCGAAGATGGCCCTTCACTTGAAAGGTTGCTCCTTGATTATTGTTATAAACCTTCGCAAATAATTGTCATCTCTGTGCCTAAACTTGAGGCCTTGGGTGTAATTCGTGATCCGTTTGTACATCACAACATGGTGTTTGGCTCTACACTTATTCAGGTATTGTATATTATCATCCACACTTTTGTAATCACAACCTGCATTTTTCATTTGTGCGCATAAGTTTTATATCATCTTGGAGTACACTTTGGATACTAATATTATGTTATATGCCCAATGAAGAGTTCGTCAATCGATAGCCTATCAATGGTGTTAGATTTTGTCGAGATCTTATATATCACAATATTTAGTATTGATCTGAACACAATTATTGGCTTGCTGCGATGCTTTCCGTGTCTGGAGAATTTGTATATAAAGGTGATTATTTCATACACATTGAAAGCTCATATATATATTGTACAAGAATTACCATTCGATTTTTTCTCTATCGACATACTCTTTTTTAGACCTTAAATGTTTTCAATATTCATGTCTACGTAGGCATCAACACATGGAGAAAAACATATAACCAATCGGTGGCGTTATAAGCACCGGGATTTTCTCAGTTCTCATGACATTCGTTTGAGGACAATAACGATAGAAGGTTATGCATCCAATCAGGCAAACAGAAACTCCATCACAATCTTCCTGTTGAATGCGAGGTTACTATTGTCCATGAGGCTTAAGTTTTTCAACAAGAAATTTCTCACTGATGGATATGTTGAACGAAAAAAAGAAGTTTCAGGTCAACAAATGGGCTTCTAAACGTGCTCAGCTTCTATTTAAACCAACTTCTCGTCATATGCCAGTTAACTTTTTGGCACATGATGATGATTTTATGGATCAGACCGACCCATATGTTTGTGACTGCTAAAAACAGTGGTTGGGTTAGATGTTATTGCCATGCATGTTCAGTCTGGGTTCTGTCTAAACGTGATGAACAATTAACCCTCGGGCTTTTGTATAGTTTGTAATCTGGGTTTCAACTCGGCTGTGATTGTCATATTTTGTTTGAAACAAGGCCAATGGCTTGCCATTTTATAATTAAAAGAGAAATATTGTAACAAATCCCAACCAAGAGAAATAACATCACTCTCGTCGGCTGCTTGAACTCACTTGCATTACATAACCCAAGTGATTAGTGATAACCCAGAAGTATAGGGGATCGCAACAGTTTTCGAGGGTAGAGTATTCAACCCAAATTTATTGATTCGACACAAGGGAGCCAAAGAATATTCTCAAGTATTAGCAGTTGAGTTGTCAATTCAACCACACCTGAAAGACTTAATATCTATAGCAAAGTACTTAGTATCAAAGTTGTATGGAAGTAACGGTAATGGTGGCAAAAGTAACAGTAGCAGTTTTTGTAGCACTCCTAACAGGGGCAATGGAAAAGTAACTAAGCAAAGATCAATACGCGAAAAGTTTGTAGGCAATGGATCAATGATGGATAATTATGTCCGATGCGATTCCTCATGCAACAGTTATAACATAGGGTGACACAGAACTAGCTCTAGTTCATCAATGTAATGTAGGCATGTATTCTGAATATAGTCATACGTGCTTATGGAAAAGAACTTGCATGACATCTTTTGTCCTACCCTCCCGTGGCAGCGGGGTCCTATTGGAAACTAAGGGATATTAAGGCCTCCTTTTAATAGAGTACCGGACCAAAGCATTAACACTTAGTGAATACATGAACTCCTCAAACTACGGTCATCACTCGGAGTGGTCCCGATTATTGTCACTTCCGGGTTGCCGGATCATAACACATAGTAGGTGACTATTGACTTGCAAGATAGGATCAAGAACTCACATATATTCATGAAAACATAATGGGTTCAGATCAATTATGGCACTCGGACCCTAGTGACAAGCATTAAGCATGGCAAAGTCATAGCAACATCAATCTTAGAACATAATGGATACTAGGGATCAAACACTAACAAAACTAACTCGGTTACATGGTAAATCTCATCCAACCCATCATCGTCTAGCAAGCCTACGATGGAATTACTCATGCACGGCAGTGAGCTTCATGAAATTGATGATGGAGGATGGTTGATGATGACGATGGTGATGGATTCCCCTCTCTGGAGCCCCGAACAGACTCCAGATCAGCCCTCCCGAAGAAGATTAGGGTTAGGCGGCAGCTCCATATCGTAAAACGCGATGAATCCTTCTCTCTGATTTTTTCTCCCCGAACGTGAATATATAGAGTTGGAGTCGAGGTCGGTGGAATCCCAGGGGGCCCACGAGGCAGGGGGCGCGCCCTCCACCCTCGTGGACAGGGTGTGGGCCCCCTGATGCTGATTCTTCCGCCAGTATTTTTTATTATTTCCAAAACGTGTCTCCGTGGATTTTCAGGTCATTTCGAGAACTTTTATTTCTGCACAAAAATAACACCATGGCAGTTCTGCTAAAAACAGCGTTAGTCCGGGTTAGTTCCATTCAAATCATGCAAGTTAGAGTCCAAAACAAGGGCAAAAGTGTTTGGAGAAGTAGATACGTTGGAGACGTATCAACTCCCCCAAGCTTAAACCTTTGCTTGTCCTGAAGCAATTCAGTTGACAAACTAAAAGTGATACAGAAGAACTTTTACAAACTCTATTTGCTCTTGTTGTTGCGAATATGCAAAGCCATCATTCAAGTTTTCAGGAAAGATTATGAACTACCACATTCACAATAACATTTAGGTCTCATGTTTACTCATATCAATGGTATAATCAACTAGCGAGAAATAATAATAATCTCAGATGACAACACTTTCTGAAAACAATCATAATATGGTATAACAAGTTGGTATCTTGCTAGCCCTTTATAAGACCTCAAAGCATAAATGCAGAGCACCCCTGATGATCAAGGACTGGCTAGACATTGTAATTCATGGTAAAAGAGACCCATTCACAGTCATACTCAATGTAAATTAATAGCAATGCATACAAATGACAGCGGTGCTCTCCAACTGGTGCTTTTTAATAAGAGGATGATGACTCAACATAAAAGTAAATAGATAGGCCCTTCGCAGAGGGAAGCAGATATTTGTAGAGGTGCCAGAGCTCGAGTTTTGAAATAGAGATAAATAATATTTTGAGTGGCATACTTTCATTTTCAACATAACAACCAAGAGTTCTCGATATCTTCCATGCTACACACATTATAGGTGGTTCCCAAACAGAATGGTAAAGTTTAAACTCCCCCACCACCAGCAAGAACACTCCACGGCCATCTGAATCCACGAGGTACCATCCAAACCAACAACAGTCCAGGGAGGGCTTGTTTAATTATTTTGATTTGATTTGAGCATGGGACTAGGCATCCCGTTTACCGGCCATTTTCCCATGAATGATGAGCAGAGTCCACTCATCGTGAGAATAACCCACCTAGCATGGAAAATATAGACAACCCTAGTTTATACATGAGCTATTCGAGCATACAAGGCAGAATTTTATTTGAAGGTTTAGAGTTTGGCACATACAAATTTACTTGGAACGGCAGGTAAATACCGCATATAGGAAGGTATGGTGGACTCATCTCGAATAACTTTGGGGTTTATGAAAGTGGATGCACAAGCAGTATTCCTGCTTAGTACAAGTGAAGGCTAGAAAGAGACTGGGAAGCGACCAACTAGAGAGCGACAACAGTCATGAACATGCATTAAGATTAATCAACAATGAGTGCAAGCATGAGTAGGATGTAAATCACCATGAACATAAATATCGTGGAAGCTATGTTGATTTTATTTCAACTACATGCGTGAACATGTGCCAAGTCAAGCCACCCGAATCATACAAAGGAGGATACCACCCTATCATACCACATCACAACCATTTTAATAGCATGTTGGCACGCAAGGTAAACCATTATAAACTCCTAGCTAATTAAACATGGCATGAGTAACTATAATCTCTAATTGTCATTGCAAACATGTTTCATTCATAATAGGATGAATCAGGAATGATGAACTAATCATATTTACAACAACAAGATAGGTCGAGTTCATACCAGTTGCTCTCATCCCAATCAGTCCATCATATATCGTCATTATTGCCTTTCACTCGCACGACCGAACGGTGTGGATAATAATAATAGTGCAGGTGCATTGGACTAAGCTAGAATCTGCAAGCATTTAATACAAGGGAGAAGACAAGGTAATATGCGCTCTTGGTTAAATCAACAATAATGCATATGAGAGCCACTCAACATTTTCATCATGGTCTTCTCCTCTCGACCCCCGAAGAAAAGAAAAGAAATAAAACTATTTACACGGGAAAGCTCCCAACAAGCAAAAGAAGAATGAGAAATCGTTTTGGGTTTTCTTTTAATTAGTACTACTACAGGCATGGAAAGCTGAAAGCTACAACTAATTTTTTTTCTTAGGGTTTTACAGAGACACAAATAGAAGGCTTAAAAGAAAATAAACTAGCATGGATAGTACAGTGAAAAAGTATGAGCACCGACAACTGGCAATGAGTGTGTGAACATGAATGTAATGTCGATGAAAAATATGTACTCCCCCAAGCTTAGGCTTTCGGCCTAAGTTGGTCTATGCCCACGGATCGAAGCTACTCTCTCCGGTGTACTGAGGAGGGTCCTCAGGGTGCCACTTGTTGGCGATCTCCTCCGGATCCCACTGGTAAACAGATTGTCGCTAAGGGTCAAGTGGTTGCTCAGGATCAGGCTCTGAGACCTGTGTCAGCTTCCGGTACGCATAAATGGCCTCGGGAAAGATGAGGTACGTGCCTGAAAGTATGTTAAACAAGGAGGGTGCGGGAAGGTAATAATCTCACAGTAAGTTTTATCAAATATCAAATTATACTTAATCATCTTCTTCTTATTTTTAACAATAAATTCATGTGCTACCATCCTCTTATAATCTAGAAAAATAGGGGACATCAACTTTTCCTCTTCCTCATAATGCCTAATATGTATCTCAAACTGTTCAGCAAGGCGCGAGGCAAATATGCCTCCAAAGATGGGGCCTTTTGTATGGTTCAGACTTAATCGCTTAGCAATAATAGTGCCTAAGCTGAAAGTTGTATCACGAAACAAAGCATGGCGCAAAATAACAAGATCATGAGTACTAAGATTTCCACTGTTCCCTCGACCAATTAAGCATCTACTAGCAAATATCGCAAAGTAACGTAGAACAGGAAAATGTATACTAGTAATTCTTGCAGCAGAAACTTTCCTTGTCTCCCCTACATCAATTTTATCAATAAATACATCCACATCATTACGATGTGGTTCCTCGATGATGCCCACAAAGGGTATCTTCCAAACCCGACAAAAACCATGGAGTGACATTTCCTTAACTTCCTCATATAAATGAAACTCCATTGAAGGTGGTGATTTCTTAGCATGGAAATAAAAGTTTTTGCACGAAAATATTAGTGAGTAGGAGATACTGTTCGCGTTGGTCGTGGAGGAAGTCGGTGAGGCCTACATTCTCGGCCAAGTAATAAAAGTATTCAAAAATTTCGGCGGCTCTTAAGAACGTATCACAAGGCCATTCGCACTGCCAAACCTCCGCAGTGCGAGGAATATTCTATTTGGGATTTTTATTCTCCTCATTCCGCTTATCCTCCGACCTTCGGCTCGAAGATCCCCTTAACCATCTCTTCATCATTTTCTTTCTCTGAAAAATTTCTGAAATTTTAGAGACTCAAAATAAAGGTGAACCAAACTCAACAAGATTGATAGCAACTACTCCCATAAGTGCCTAGAGGCTATATCATGCATTAAAACTACTTTGGACCATATAACTAAGAGCGGGGAAATATTTAGCAGAGAAGTAATAAATCATATCCTGGGGACTACGCACACAACCAGGAGCAAGAGAATTAAACCATGTTTTAGCATCACCCTTTAATGAGAACAGAAATAACTTAAGGATATAGTAGTAACGAATTTTTTCCTCATGAGTGAATAGGGTGGCTATATCATTCAATTTAGTAAGATGTGTCACAATAGTTTCAGATTCATAGCCATAAAAAGGATCAGATTCAACCAAAGTAATTAACTTAGGATCGAGAGAGAAATCATAATCCTTATCAGAAATACAGATAGGTGAAGTAGCAAAAGCAGGGTCATATTTCATTCTAGCATTCAAAGACTTTTCTTTCAGTTTGGCTAACAGTTTATTAAGATCATATCTATATTTTCAAGCAAAAAGATCTTTAGCAGTTTCTTCATCCATAACATAACCCTCAAGCACATCAGGCAATTCATATCTAGGGGGGAAGCTTCATCATCACTTTCATCAATATTATATGTTTAATAATTTCATTTTCTCTAACCCTAGCAAGTTGTTCATCAAGAAATTCACCTAATGGCACAGTATTATCAAGCATAGAAGTAGTTTCATCATAAGTATCATGCATAGCAGAAGTGGCATCATCAATAACGTGCGACATATCAAAATCAATAGCAGGTGTAGGTGTCACAAATTTACTCATAACACAGGGTGAATCAAGTGCAGAGCTAGATGGCAGTTCCTTACCTCCCCTCGTAGTTGAGGGAAAAATCTTGGTTTTTTCATCTCTCAAGTTCTTCATAGTGATCAACAGATATAAATCCCAAGTGACTCAAAGAATAGAGCTATGCTCCCCGGCGACGGCACTAGAAAAACGTCTTGATAACCCACAAGTATTGGGGATCGCAATAGTTGTTGAGGGTAGATTATTCAACCCAAATTTATTGATTCGACACAAGGGGAGCCAAAGAATATTCTCAAGTATTAGCAGTTGAGTTGTCAATTCAAGCACACCTAAAAGACTTAATATCTATAGTAAAGTACTTAGTAGCAAAGTAGTATGGAAGTAACGGTAACGGTGGCAAAAGTAACAGTAGCAGTTTTTGTAGCAATCGTAACAGTGGCAACGAAAAACTAACTAAGCAAAGATCAATATGTGAAAAGCTCGTAGGCAATGGATCAAAGATGGATAATTATGTCGGGTGTGATTCCTCATGCAATAGTTATAACATAGAGTGACACAAAATTAGTTCCAGTTCATCAATGTAATGTAGGCACGTATTCCGAATATAGTCATATGTCCTTATGGAAAAGAACTTGCATGACATCTTTTGTCCTACCCTCATGTGGCAGCGGGGTCCTATTGGAAACTAAGGGATACTAAGACCTCCTTTTAATAGAGTACCGGACCAAAGCATTAACACTTAGTGAATACATGAACTCCTCAAACTACGTTCATCACCGGGAGGGTCCCAATTATTGTCACTTCGGGGTTGCCGGATCATAACACATAGTAGGTGACTATTGACTTGCAAGATAGGATCAAGAACTCACATGTGTTCATGAAAACATAATAGGTTCAGATCTGAAATAATGGCATTCAGGCCCTAGTGACAAGCATTAAGCATGGCAAAGTCATAGCAACATCAATCATAGAACATAATGGATACTAGGGATCAAACCCTAACAAAACTAACTTGATTACATGGTAAATCTCATCCAACCCATCACCGTCCAGCAAGCCTATGATGGAATTACTCACGCACGGCGGTGAACATCATGAAATTGGTGATGGATGATGGTTGATGATTACGATGGCGGCAGATTCCCCTCTCTGGAGCCCCCAACGGACTCTAGATCAGCCCTCCCGAAGAAGATTAGGGTTAGGCGGCGGCTCTGTATCGTAAAACGCGATGAATCCTTCTCTCTGATTTTTCTTTCCCCGAACGTGAATATATAGAGTTGGAGTCGAGGACGGTGGAGTCCCATGGGGGCCACGAGGCAGGGGGCGCGCCCTCCACCCTCGTGGACTGGGTGTGGGCCCCCTGATGCTGATTCTTCCGCCAGTATTTTTTATTATTTCCAAAACGTGTCTTCGTGGATTTTCAGGTCATTCCGAGAACTTTTATTTATGCACAAAAATAACACCATGGCAGTTCTGCTGAAAACAGCGTCAGGACGGGTTAGTTCCATTCAAATCATGCAAGTTAGAGTCCAAAACAAGGGCAAAAGTGTTTGGAAAAGTAGATACAGTGGAGATGTATCAATTAGCCCCCACCAACACCCACAAACTTATTTCGAACTAGCACACCAAATGGGGTGTAAATTTTCATAAGAAAGGCTGCATGACCATGAATGTTTACCTTTTCTGTTGTATTGTGTGTTAACTTGTTAGAATGTATACTATGGGATTGTTCGAATGTACACTGTCGGATTTTGACGTGCCCAAACCAACAGCGCGGCCGGACTGCCAGCTGCTGCTAAGGGGCCGGTGGCGCTGCCTCGCGTCGTGCCCCACGCCCCCTGTTAAATCCAGTTCGCTCCATTCCCCAACCGCCAACATGGGATGGAAGTTTCATCTTCTTCCCCCTAGTGCTACCGAGGGATTGAAGAAGGCCGGCATCCAATCCACCACCGGCGATGGTTGCCTGTCCAAGTGTTTTTCAGAGAAGAAACTGCAAATTTCAGTTTTCACATAAGAAAGTGCATGTTTTAGAGGCAGCGCATTTAAATCAGCACGCACTTTTCAAACAGGGGTAGAAATGTTGGAAATTTTAGTCATGGTCGAAAATGGAACTAACAACAAGTTAGCATCATGCTGATCAACATTCATGTATAGCACATCTTCATATGATGCACAGTAAAAAATATGTACTATTTTCAAAATGCCAAGACAATATTGAGTGTGCGAAAAACTGGGTAAACTAGGGACGAAATTTTGGCAAGTGGAGGAGGTGGTGTGTGTAGTTGACATGGCGGGACCCACATGTCAGTAATAGCGGAGTTAAAAATATAATTTTCAACTGCACCATTTGGAATCGAATCTGGATAGTACTGCTTTTGGGTGATACCGCTGTAGCGCCCAAGCTACTGCAGAAATGATCGAAATAATGAAGGTGCTCTTTTCCACTTCTCTAAGGCATCTTCCTTGGCTCTGGTTCATTCCCGTTCGTGTCCTAGACGTCCTCCTCCGGCTTTGTGCGCTTGTCACGGCACCGTCGTCTTCTGTTATCAACATGTTTAACAAACGACAGGAATCTGGACAGGACTGTATGTTTAGAGGCTGACAGTCAGGACCCACCAGGTCCATGGTCGTACACAAGCAAGTGACTCATTTGAAAAAATGCTTCTTCCTAATTGTATACCGCGCTTTGGGCCGACGGGTTTGTCAACCTAGTAGTCAATAAACAAAATAAAATTACAACGAACACCGTTATCGGCGAGCTTTTTTAGGGGTATCGGGGATCTAGCACGTATATTTTTAAGAGTGTTTAGCCACGACATGCGCATCCCACGACATACCGACACAGTGGTTTCAACTTGTTTTATGAGGCCCATCATGTATGTATCGGCGTATGGGCCTTCCAGCCAAGGTTTTATTTTTTCTAAAACATCGGCAACCCAATTTATCTTTTTTTAATAAAACACAGATCTCTCTTCTTTTTTTCTATATATAAGAATAAGAATGCGGGGCCCAATTAATGTTTTCCATTCTAACCACATTATATATCATTATTATTGTTGTTGTTGTTGTTGTATATTTAATACAAACTTATATATACATTATAATAACATCCCACGTCTTATTAACTTGTGAAAATAAATGTTTAACAGAAGTTGGCAAGGGAAATCATGGTTGTTTTTTACTCTAAGGCAACGAAAATCCCGATGATTGCGCACAAAAGCTTGCGAAGATTTAAGGACCAATGTAATAATAACATGCTCATTTTTATTTCGAGAAATAACTCTCTAATTTGCTATTTTCTATATAATATAATGTCTAGCTCCGGTTTAATTTTTGATACTAATTGCTCCGTCTAACCTAATATTATCTTTACTACAAAGCCCAGCAAATTCGTGTATTCCAAGGAAGTGCAAATGGGCTGTGATTTCTTAGAACAAGTGAAATAGGTCGAATTGACGCTACGCTATTTGTTCATCCAGCCCAGAAAATTGATGGTAAATTCTCGAAAATATGGGTTAAATATGAGCCTCATATTTGCAGGGTCACATGTAGGCCAATAGGTCGAAGCCTACGGCAGGCGTTGTCAACTTAGTCAACAAATCATTCTGACATCCACAACCATTGGATATATATTCAACGGCCAGCATGCATCTTCAATCTCGTCTCCTTCCTCCAGCGTCGCCGGCACCGCCTGCTCCGGCCTCCGGCAGCTAGGCAGCTAGCGGCTCTGCTTAGCACACATCGCTGCGAAGCGCTACCGCACCGCCGGCTAGGCTATCCCTCCACCACTCCACACCTACTATTCTCCATCGACTGCAGCCTGACGTAGCACCAGAACCAGTTAACCCTCGTACTCCTCTCCGTCTGCGAATCCACTACCATGTCTTCCCATCTCTGGCTCGTTCTAGCCAGGGGCCTCACCATCCTCCACCGCCTTGGTGTGCTCGGTGTTGCCTGGTCATCGTGGTCAACAAACGAGAGTCATCGGACAAGGACAATACATGCAGAGGCTGTAGTGGGGATGCATCAGTTCATGAATGCATGCATGCAACTGGCTCCTTGTTACGCGGAAAAAATGTTTCATCTACAACTTCTCACGAAAGGAAGTGCCTCCTTATTATGGGAAAAAACTATTATTCCTCCCACTGACAGCCAGGACCCACCAGCAAGGAGCCTGACATGTGGACCATTAGGTCGCCTACGGAATGCTTTGTCAAATTAGTCAACAAAATGATTGTGACATCTATAGTCGTTGGATGTACATCTAACGGCCGGCATGCATCTTCAATCTCTCGTCTTCTTCCTCCAGCACCGGTGGGACTTCTTGCTCCTACCTCTGGCGGCCAGCAGCGCTGCTTCGCACGCCTCGCCGCGAAGCGCTACTCCACCGCCGACCCGGCCACCCCTCCACCCCTCCTATTATTCTTTGTCAACTGCAGCCCTAGGCCGCACCAAACCAGTCAACCCTCGTACGTCGTACTCCTCTCCGGTTGCGACTCCAGTGCCGCATCTCCCCGGGCTCCGGGTCAATCCCTTCCTATGCCTCGCTGTCGTCCACTGCCTTGGTTCTCTTGGCGCGGCATGGTCAATGTGGTCAAGGAAAAACTTCCATCGGAAGAGTACCGTACGTGGAGAGGCTGACAGCTGGGTCCACGGCCGCACGCAAGGAAGTGCCTCCTTATTACGGGCAAAAAATGATTCGCCCCTGATAGCTGGGACCCGTTGGCTATATCTTCGCACGCAAGGAAGTGCCTCCTTGTCCTCCCTAACAGTTGGGACCCACCCGGTGGAATCGTACATAGGGTTGTTTGTCTGGTCGCGAATGTGTATGTACATAGTGGTCGATCGGTCTCTCTGCAGCGATAAATCGTGGCCGAGCAAGAAGCGACACGTGTAGTAGTAGAGCCCCCGACATAGCAGTTCATGCAGTCCAGTAAAAATCGTGTACACGTAGGTACATCCAGATGCCAAAAAATACGGCCACCACTAGTACGCGTTGGTGCTATATAAACGGTTTTTAACCCCTTTCCACGACGGCATTTGGAACCATTGCCTAGTGAGTGATAGCGATAGGGGGGGTCCTTCCCACACGACCCAGAAACCGTTGGGGATATGCCCTCCTGGCACACACGCTCGGCAAAATGAGGTCGTGTGTGATCGGCGAGCGCTCAAATACGGAAATACGTACAGTAGAGCTAAAAAATACAATTATACATGCGAAATTATTTCCGGTCGCAAGTACATCCCACACAGTCAGTCCCCGCTAAACATTTATGTTCGTATGTGCATCCCACATAGTCGCTCCAAGAAAAATGTTTTTGTTCACATGTACATCACACACAATTTTTCCCGTTAAATCATTTGTGATAGTGTTGCCATTGCACACGATATTAACAATTTGTGTTATTAAATGCATCACACACGGTGCACAGAAGAAACTATGTGGCAAAGGTTGTCCATAACACACAGTTTTTATGTGGTAAACATTTGCGCAAGGTGGCCTAACGCAAACAGTTTTCAAGAGTAGGTCGTGTGTGATTGTTCATTGATCCAACATGGTTTATTCCTAGAAACTGTGTGTGTTGCCTGTGCTCATCGCCCACGGTTTTTTCTCAATAATCGTTTGCAATAGCAAAACCCAATTAGCAGGCTAATTGCCCTATTATTAATAATCCATTTATTAATCTAATTGACATTCATATTAAGCACATAATATATTTCATTTTCATATTAAGGAAGCAGGGTTTCATAATTGAAATACAATAGAGTACAACATGATATAGCTTCAGCACTCAGCTACCCCATTACACAACTGCACCAGCACCAAGTTTCACATGCAACATGTAGAACCTTTTGAAATAGGAATCATAGACGGTATATAGACAGATGCATCTCATCTGGAAAACTGCTGAAGCGGAAGACGAACATTGATCCTTCATTCATGTTGAAGGTCTTTGCATCTTTAGGCTAGTGCATGTGGATGGTTGACCGTCTGTCCTTCGTCCTCTTCAGAAACACTTCAATATTGAACCGTGTGGGTTGTATGAAAACCTTCCTCGCCTCCTGACCATAGAGGTGGTTTGAGAGGTAATTGTCAATGAACTACTTTGGAAAGGCTTAAAAACAATGATCTGAATAAATATCTTCTCTATATTTGAAACGGGGCAAAGAAATAAAAAAGGCAAGGTATAATAGTTAGTACCATCTTGTAGTGAACTGATGTCTTCTTCATTGTGCAGACAAAGATCTTGTTGTTTTTTGTTGCTAATTTCTTTATCCTAACAATCTTTCTGAGTTTCTTGACTTGATTGATATTCATGGACAACTCATTTCCCCATATGCAAAAAGGGTCAAACAGTGGGTCAAAACCTCTGACAGCAGGACCTACATGTGCAAGACCAAATTGTTAAAAACCTAAATATTAGAATGGTTCCTGCAATTGCACAATAATGTGCTATTAGACAACGGACCATGCACATGCAGTTAACTAAACACCACAACAAATGAACCAAACGTTAACTCAGCACCACATTGCACAATATAACATACTCCTAATAGAAGATCGGACAGTTAACCAAACCAAGCATGCTTAATAACTTTCAAATATAGCAATTGTATTTGTTTCTCATGTATTTAGTACAGCAAAATTTGATTTATTTCTCACATGGTATACGATAACAGAATGCAGCAACAACAATTGAACACCGCATTGCAGAATTGAACCATGCAGTTAAGTAAACACCACAGCAAATGAACCAAATGTTAACTGAGCACCACATTGCATAATATAACATACTCCTAATATAAGATCAGATAGTTAACCAAACCAAGTGTGCTTAACAACTTGGAAATATAGTAATTGTATTTGTTTCTCATGTATTTAGTACATCCAAATTCGATTTATTTCTCACATGGTATACAATAACAGAATGCAGCCACAACAATTGAACATCGCATTGCAGAATTGAACCAAACAGTTAACTAAACACCACAACAAATGAACCAAACGTTAACCGAGCACCACATTGCACAATATAACATACTCCTAATAGAAGATCAGAGAGTTAACCAAACCAAGCATGCTTGACAACTTGGAAATATTGCAATTGTATTTGTTTTCATGTATTTATTACAGCCAAATTCGATTTATTTCTCACATTGTATACAATAACAGAATGACCCACAACAATTGAACATCGCATAGCAGAATTGAACCAAACAGTTAACTAAACACCACAACAAATGAACCAAACGTTAACTGAGCACCACATTGCACAATATAACATACTCCTAATAGAAGATCGGGCAATTAACCAAACCAAGCATGCTTAACAACTTGGAAAATTGCACCCTGAAGAATTGAACATCACATTTGCAGAATTGAACCAAATAGTTAACTGAACACCACATTGCACGACATATAGAACATATACTCTAGAGCAGAAGATTGCATGGTAAAAGTAGATAGCACAATTCACTTGAATTTGTTAAGGAAAGGCAGTAGCTAGCAAACTGAACAATGGTCCTTATAGTGAGCTAATAAGACAAGCTACTCCTCATTATCGGAGATATCGATGACGATTGGCTCCTTAGAATTGGAAGAGGGCAAGGCCTCCACTTCGTGGGTGTCCTCATCATAGTGGTGAGTTGCCTGAGCCGCTCCGGGTATCAACCTGTTAGCTCTCGAGATGAGGTAACCACGTGCACGCTGAGAAAACATCTCGTAGTCTTCATCGAAGGCGTCGACGGTGGCCTCGAGAAAACGCCACGAATTGTCGTTTAAAGCAGCCAACCACGTCACACATCGGCCCGCGAGGCGTCGATGGTGTCCTTGACGGCGAGGTGCTTGAGGGAGTCCTGGACTAAGGGGTCCTCGGGCATCCGTCCTGTTATCCATGGGCCGAACTGGTGAGCTATGAAGACATGAAGGACGAAGACTGCACCCGTGTCCGGATTGGACTCTCCTTGGTGTGGAGGGCAAGCTTGGCGACCAACTATGAAGATTCCTTCTTATGTAACCGACTATGTAACCCTAGATCCCCCCGGTGTCTATATAAACCGCAGGGTGTAGTCCGGATAGCATACATACATTACCATAGTCATACAGGCTAGACTTCTATGGTTTAGCCATTAAGATCTCGTGGTAGATCAATTCTTGTAATACTCATATTCATCAAGATCAATCAAGCAGGAAGTAAGGTATTACCTCCATAGAGAGGGCCCGAACATGGGTAAACATCGTGTCCCCAGTCTCCTGTAACCATCGACCTTAGACGCACAATTCGGGACCCCCTACCCGAGATCCGCTGGTTTTGACACCGATGTTGGTGGTTTCATTGAGAGTTCCACTGTGCCGTCGAAAAAGGTTCGATGGCCCATTCAATCATCGATAGTGACGCTGTCCTGGAAGAAACCTTCCTTCCCAGACAAATCTTCGTATTCGGTGGCTTCGTACTGCGGGCCAACTCGCTTGGCCATCTGGAGCAAATCGACAGCTACGCCCCTGGCCATCAAGTCAGATTCGGGAGCCTGGATTATGTCGAGGACATCCGTGGAGACCTGATCTTCGACGAATTTGAGACCGCGGCGATCGCTCCCCCTCGCTCCGATGAACATGACTTAAATCTGTAATCAGATCACATCCAGGAGATGGATCATGTTGCTGCAACAGCCTTAAATCCGGAGCAGATTGTTCCATCCAAGACCACAGAGTCCGCAGCGTTGGAGCCGCACACAGACTCGACACCTTGCGATATTTGTGTCAACGGAACTCCGGACTCGTCTCCGGCTATAAGTTCTGAACCACATACACCTGTGTACACCGAGCTGGATCGGTTATCAATTTTCGAATTCGGCACCGCAGACATCTTCCAACACTCGCCCCTGGGCGACGTGATAAACTCGTTAAAAACATGTCCTTGGTGGGGGACTCACAACCGAACTATGTCCGGTTCGAACTAGGGGCTGACGACGGAGAATTTTGCTTCCCACCCGCCACCCACTTCATAGCCACTATCGAGGACTTAACCGACACGCTTGATTACGGCTCCGAATATATCGACGGCATGGATGACGATGACGATGAGGAGCAGGATCAAAACCCGCCATTTACTGGGCGATGGACGGCCACTTCCTCATACGATGTGTACATGGTTGATCCACCTAAAAAGCAGATGACGATGACAAAGAAGATCCAGTCGAGAATAAACCTCCCGAGACACAGCCCAAACGTCGGCGGCCTAAACGCCATTCTAAGTCACACCGCTCAAAAGACAGCAACACTCGCATCGGAGAAAATAATACTCCAGATGACACCGAAAACAATGAAGACCCTGTTGGAACAACATCCAAACAGGAGGAACAAGACAATGGGCAAGTTAACCCTGATAAACAGGCCATGCCTAACGACCCAGATGATGATAGTTACCGACCACCCTCCGAGTAGGAAGAGAGCCTCGGCAACGAGGATTTCATCGTGCCTGAGGCACCCCTCGAGCAGGAGCGCTTCAAGCGCCAGCTAATAGCTACTGCAAGAAGCCTGAAGAAAAAGCAGCAGCAGCTTCAATCTGATCAAGACCTACTCATTGACAGATGGACTGACGTCCTGGCAGCCGAAGAATACGGCCTCAAGCGTCCAGCCAAGAGTTACCCAAAACGCAGACTGCTACCTCAGTTCGATGATGAGGCGCCGGAGCCCATACCTCCCTCGCACAATGCGGATCGACCACCTCATGGTCGAGATAAAACAGCAACTCACGGCGAACACCAGCACGCCCCACCGCCTCATAAAAACAGGGGCAAAACAGCTCGGGACTATACATACGACCTTCGGCAGGACCTGGACAGTAGAGCAGGACACACCAGATCAATCTAAGGATCGCGAGGAAGCCTTTCGACTCACGATGATGGCTACCTACTCGGACGTGACAAACCTAGTCACGCCCGGGTCGATAACCACAGGCGGACTTCATCGGAGGTGCGCCGTGACGTTGCCCGATATAGAGGCGCCGCACACCCCCTCTGCTTCACAGATGAAGTGCTGGATCATGAATTCCCCGAGGGGTTCAAGCCCGTCAATATTGAATCATACGACGAAACAACCGACCCCGCAGGATGGATCGAGGATTTTATTCTCCACATCCATATGGCTCGAGGAGACGATCTCCACACCATCAAATACCTCCCACTAACACTAAAAGGGCCAGCTAGACACTGGTTAAATAGCCTGCCTGGAAATTCCATCGGCAGCTGGGAGGACTTGGAAGAGGCTTTTCTTGACAACCTCCAAGGCACTTATGTCCGGCCACCAGACGTCGATGTCTTAAGTCATATAGTTCAACAACCCAGAGAATCATCCAGAAAATTTTGAACTAGGTTCCTAACCAAAAAAGAACCAGATCGTTGACTGTCCGGATACCGAAGCCCTAGCAGCCTTCAAACACAGCATCTGTGACGAATGGCTCGCCCGCCACCTCGGCCAAGAAAAGCCGAAATCCATGGCAGCCCTCACAGCACTCATGACCCGCTTTTGCGCGGGTGAGGACAGCTGGCTGGCTCGTAGCAAAAACACAGCCAGCGATGAAGGCCCCTCCGAGGCCAAAAACAGCATGGGCAAGCTCCGGCACAATAGACACAAAAGCCGTAGCAATGGCAATAACACCAATGACACTACGGTTAACGCCGGATTCAGTGGCTCCAAATCCGGCTAGCGGAAGAAGCCCTACAAAAGGAACAGCGAGGGACCATCCAGCTTGGACCGCATACTCGACCGTCGTGCCAGATACATGGCACCCCAGACAAACAAGCCAATCATACCAACAGAGATTGTTGGGTTTCTAAACGGGCCGGCAAGATAAATGCCGAAAACAAGGAAGAGGGATCACAAAGTGAGGACGATGACGAAGAGCCCCGGTAGCCGAACACTGGGGGGCAGAAGAAATTTCCCCCTCAAGTCAAAATGGTGAGTATGAAATATGCTACACACATCCCCAAAAGGGAGCGCAAGCGCGCACTCAGGGACATCTACGCGGTAGAGCCAGTCGCCCCAAAATTTAACCCGTGGTTGTCAATCCCGATCCCCTTCGATCATCGAGATCATCCAACTAGTATCCGCCATGGCGGTTGAGCCGCACTAGTTCTCGACCCAATCATCGACGGATTTCACCTAACATGAGCCCTAATGGACGGAGGTAGCAGCCTCAACCTACTCTATCAGGATACAGCGCGCAAGATGGGTATTAATCCCTCACGAATCAAACCCACAAAGACTACCTTTAAAGGAGTCATACCAGGCGTAGAGGCCCGTTGTACGGGCTCAGTCACGCTAGAAGTAGTCTTCGGTTCCCTGGACAACTTCCGAAGCGAAGAGCTACTCTTCGATATTGTCCCCTTCCGCAGCGGCTACCACGCACTGCTCAGACTAACCGTGTTTGCAAGATTCAACGCGGTACCACACTATGCTTATCTTAAGCTCAAGATGCCCGGTCCACGCAGCGTCATAACAGTCAATGGAAACACTGGACGCTCCCTCTGTACAAAGGAGCACACAGCCGCACTGGCAGCAGAGGTACAGAGCCGCCTTCCCAATCATAACCGTAATCTGGCTGCCGAGCCCCTGGACATCATCAACAGGGTTCGGACTACACTGCAACAGGATAGCTCGGCTCGTCAAGAGCTTGATTAGCAATTCGGCCTCCGTCCCAGCCCCGATGAGATAGTGGCATTCGTACCTCGCGTACATAATTACGCACTAAAAATTCCATGGGCACTGGCGGAGGCACAACTAGCTTGTGATCCATAGTTCGGCTAGACCGATCCCGGACTCACATACACCTTCACTATTTCCTCTTCCCTTCTCAGGTTTTACACATGCCTCCTTCGAGGGCCTGATTGATGGTCCTGTCCAAGGATAAGTACACCAGAACGGCATGAAGCACATGCGTACAGGAGAAGCCCTAGAGGCCAATTTAACAATTACTCTACCTGTTTTCAGGACTCACACGCAGCTTGCCTTCGGTAACGGCATGTTAAATAGCCGGTTTTACATCGCACTATTTTTATTGATGCGCTTTAACACATCAATCCAATTATAATGGAAACAGTTCATGGCCCAGGTTCAAGGGCCACATATATTACCTTTGCTCTTTTTCTGTTCTCCTTTGCCATTAGATACTTACATTCTAGCACCCGTACACTTTGGTTCGTTTCATATTTGCCAGGGGCTCCTTATCGCCCCATAATACGGCAACAAAGCCCGAACACTTCTTATAGATAAGTTCGGCACCCCAAATTTAGCATTATATGCATTGGCTCCGAATCATGTCTTTGGTCAATACTTGGGTTGCCCCGCTCCTGTGCTTGCTACCTTACATTCCGCTACATCGGCTAGGGTAGTAAAGGGAGAAGTATTGCGATTGTGCCCTGGTTTACCTGGATGAGCATCTCAGTAGAGAAAGCCGAAAACTGACTGTCATGATGTGGCGAGAGCCGGTCAGCTATTCGAGAGGTTGAAAATTGCTGGAGATATTTTCCGCATTACGCGAAGGATCGGTACTTCTCGATTAGATGCTGACAGCACTCTGGTTCGTATACCAGGGGCTGCCCATGTTGTATTATAAAACTCCTATGGCTAAGTGAGGGTGTTTAAGCCGCATAGTCTGATTGCCTGATTCGTTGCACTAAACAACTCCTTCAAGGACCATATAATCGAATAAAGATTGTTTAGATTCCATCCTGAACACCTCTGTACTATCTACATGAGGGCAGAAGCCGACGAGTGGCCAACCCTCAGATTCCATACAACACGGCCGCACAGGAGGAAACAATTAAAACATAACAAACATTATATTACAAACTGGCTTTGTTTTCATACAAGGCAAAGACAAAAAATGAATGTATTCATTCGAAAATAATGTCCTTCCCGCACTACGCTGCTGCAAGTCGAGACCTTCTAGAATATCCGCAAAATATTTCTCGGGTGTGCGGTGCTACTTGCCCTCGGGCGGCCCCCTGGCCACCTCGACGACGTGCATCTTTGCCCACCACATCTTGCAACGGGCAAAGGCCATGCGGGCGCCTTCAATGCAGACTGATCGCTTGGCGATGTCTAGTCGTGGACATGCCTCCACCACCCGCTTCACGAGGCCAAAATAACTATTGGGTATAGCTTCGGCTGGCCATAGCCGGATTATTAAATCCTTCATGGCCAGTTCGGCCACCCTATGCAGCTCGACCAACTGCTTGAGTTGATCGACAAAGGGCACTGACTGTTCGGGCATAGCATAATGCGACCAGAAAAACTTCTCCATGGAATTCCCTTCTCTGGCTCTGAAGAACTCCGTAGCATCGGACACGCTGCGGGGTAGATCCGCAAAAGCCCCTGGGCAACTCCGAATACGGGTTAGTAAAAGGTACTTCCTCTTCGCATACTTGCTTTGCATGTTAAAAGCCTTGCCTGTTGCAATCTTCTTGGCCTCCTGGATCTCCTGGAGAGCTTCCCGGGCCTCATTATGTGCGGTCTCTGCACTCTGGCGAGCCTTGGTAAGTTCGGTCTCTTGAGCCGACGCCTCGCGCTCCAAGGCTTCGCACTTCTTCACCGCATCCTGGAGCTCCTGCTGGACCTCGCTGACCCGGGCCTTGAGCTTCTTACGTGCGGCTTGCTGCTGGACAGCCTTCCCCTCAGCTTCGGCCAAGGCATTTTTCAGGGCCTCGACCTCGGTCGCCGCCCCTACACATATTAGGACAATCCGGTCAATACTCACCACTTATTCTTTCCGAATACACAGCAAGTCATCACTTACCTTGTTTCTCCTGGAGCTAAATCTTCACCTCGCCGAGCTCGTTCTCGGCCCGCTCCAACCTCTGCTTCAGTTCAGAGACTTCTGCACCATGAGAGGTGATACGGCCAAAACGTATCTATAATTTCTGCTTGCTCCATGCTTCTTTTGTGTGATATTGCTATGATATTGATGCACTTCCATTCACTTTTGATCATATTTGGTCTAACCTATTAACTCAGTGCACCACAGTGCCAGTTCCTGTTTTCTCCTATTTTTCTATTTCAGGTTTCCCCCGTATTAAAAGTGCTCCAAAAATTCCAGGAAAAATATAGGAAAAATCAGCGTACAGGAAGCTTCGCGAAGAACCAAAGATGGGCCAGAGGGGAGCCATGGGAGGCCCAGGCGGCCACCTGGCGCGGCCCCACCCCTGGCCGCGCCAGGGGGGCGCCTGGGGCCCCTGCTCCGCCTCTGGACGCCCCCCTTCGCATATATATCCCTCTCGTCCCGAAACCCTCGAGGACAGAACCCTTTTTCGTGATCTCGCCTCTGTTCCTCCGCCGCAGCACTTCCAAGATCGGGAGCATCAGGAGAACTCTTCCCGGCACCCTGCCGGAGGGGAGAACCACCACCGGGAGCTTCTCCACCACCATGGACGCTTCCCGGATGAGTCGTGAGTAGTCCACCTTGGACCATGGGTCCATGATCAGTAGCTATGTGATGTTCTCCTCCCCTCTTTGCCCTTCATGGTTTAGACCTCGTGAGCTGCCCTACATGATCGAGGCACATATGTAATCTTTCTGTTGTTGCTTTGCTGAGTTTGCTGGGATCTGATGGATTATGGGACTATGTTCAGATTGTGTTTGAGTAATATATTTGATTCACCTCTTTTATATCTTTGTTCTTGAGTAATTCTTGCATGTTCTCCGTTGCTGTTTATTGCTTTGGCCAAGTAGTAGGTAGTAACTCCAAGAGGGAGCGTTATGCTTGATTGTGGGTTCATGCCCCCTGATGACTAGCTTGAGTGACAGAAACATGAGTGTAGGGGATGTGTTGTTGCCACAAGGGATAAAACAATGGTGCTTGTACTTGCGGGTGCAAGGATTGTTTACTTTACGCAAAGTTCTTTTAATGCGGTTGTCTGTTGCTTTGAGTTTACACTTTGGGTGGGATTCGCAACTTAATACCAGCGAGATGTTCTGGATAGATATCTCAAGGTGGACGATTAGTAGTAGATGCAGATGGATTTCGGTCTACTTGCCTTGGCGTACCGCCCATGCTTTTGAGCCTCTACCTTTCTTTGCAGCATAGTTAGCATTGGTTTGCGCACATAATCCTGTCAATTGCCCAGCTGTAATTTGTTTACCTCGCTTTGCTGTTTTATCGTCTTTTGGGAGAGAGACATCACTAGTGAACATCATGGGACTCCGGTCCATATTACCACCGCTGATCACACCTTCTATTTACTTCTTGTTTTTATTTCCTAGTTGCAGTCATAGCTATCATTATTATCTCTTGTGTTTGATCCTTTGTAAACAACAAGGCCGGAGGGATTGACAACCTCTCTGTACTCGTTGGGAGCAAAGTTATCTGTATCTGTGTGCAGGTCCCGTCAACCGCTAAGTTTCTCGCGCCGTTGACACCTACTTGTCGACCCTCGGAGTCTCACGGGATTCGATCCTTGGTATCTTTGCCAAGGGAAATTTGCCGCTACGCTACATCTGAACCTTCCACTTGGGGTAACCAACGAGGGGCGAGAAGCCATCAAGCAAGTTTTTGGCGCCGCTGCCGGGGACTCCACTCTTCAAGATAGGGGAGTTGCACGCTATCTTTTATCTTTGCTTTTTAGTCTTGTTAGTTTACCTTTCAGTTTTTGCTTTAGTGTCCCTTACCAAAAATCACAAAAATAGTTATCTTACTTGCTGCTGCTATGGGTTCCACCGAGAACACCAAGTTGTGTGACTTCACTAGTCATAACAACAATGACTTTATCTGCCCGCCTATTGCTACACCTGCCACTTCAGCACCTTCTTATGAGATTAAACCTGCTTTACTGAACCTAGTTATGAAAGATCAATTCTCCGGTGCTGGAGATGATGCTGCTTTGCACTTAAATAATTTTGTTGAGCTCTATGATATGCAAAAGTACAAAGAAGTAGATGGTGATATTGTTAAGCTTAAGCTTTTTCCTTTCTCCTTGAGAGGAGGAGCTAAAATCTGGTTTCAATCCTTGCCTAGGAATAGTATAGATTCTTGGGACAAGTGCAAGGATGCCTTTATTGGGAAGTACTACCCCCTGCTAAAATTATCCAATTAAGGAGTAACATAATGAATTTTAAACAATTGGATAATGAACACGTTGCCCAAGCTTGGGAACGCATGAAATCTCTTGTCAAGAACTGCCCTACTCATGGTTTGACTACTTGGATGGTTATCCAAACTTTTTATGCAGGCTTGAATTTTACCTCGCGGAACTTGTTAGATTCGGCCGCAGGAGGAACCTTTATGTCAACTACACTTGGTGCTGCCACGAAACTTCTCGACGAGATGATGACCAATTATTCCCAATGGCACACGGAACGCGCTCCAACAGGTAGGAAGGTAAACTCTGTCGAGGAGATTTCCTCCCTAAATGAAAAAGTTGACTTGATCATGTCTCTACTTTCCAAGCAATCTTCTATTGATCCTCATGATGTTCCTTTAAATTATTTGATTGCTCAAGATCAAGTAGATGTGAACTTTATCTCTAGAAACAATTTCGATAACAATGCTTATAGGAGTAATTTTGGTAGCAACCCTAGACCGTTCCCCTCTAATTCCTATGGGAACAACAATGCTTATCCTAGCACCAAGAACTCCACTTCTGAACTAGAGATTATGCTTAAAGACTTCATCACTACCCAAAAGGCCTTCAATAAGAGTATAGAAGAAAAACTAGACAAACTAGATAATCTCTCTTCGAAGGTAGACAATTTAGCCCATCAGGTAGAGTTGCTTAAAATTAGAACTTCTCCTCTTGAGGAGAGGAAGACCACTCCTATGAATGCTATTCAAGTGCAAATTAATAAAAACATTAGGATGATGGCTAAACTTAAAAAGAGATGGGCTAGAGAAAAGGAGGAAGAAGATAGAATTAAGAGCCTTCCTACCCACCACATTGTTGCTACTATTCAAGTTGTTGAGGATATCCAAACTCTTAGCACCCAATGCAGTCCTAGTCCCATTGGACCTATTAATGGTGATGCTATGACCTCAACCGTAGAAGAAGAAACTCCTATAACCATAGAAGCTACCAAACAAGTGAGCCTAAAGGACACCACTACCACTTTACTTGATAGTAGTGACCTTGATTTTGATAATTGCACCCTTTCTGAAGTTATTGGTTTTCTTCACAAGATGTCTAGAGATCCCCACCCTAGCACACTTAATCTTGCCTTCACGGAGCATATCACTAATGCTCTTATCAAAGCTAGGGAGGAGAAGCTTAGGGTAGAAGCCTCCATACCTAGAAAGCTAGAAGATAGTTGGGATCCTATGATTAAAATTAAGTTGAATAACTTCTCTTGCTATGCTTTATGTGATGTTGGAGCTAGTACCTCCGTTATGCCCAAAAGAATGTATGATATGTTTGAATTGAAACCTTTTGATCCTTGTTCTTTTGGTGTTCGTCTTGTTGATTCTTCCGTAAAGAAACCTTTGGGGAAGATCGACGATGTTCTTATCATTGTCAATGACAATTATGTTCCCGTTGATTTTACTATTATGGATATTGAATGTGAACCTTCATGTCCAATTATTTTGGGACGTCCTTTTCTTCGCACCGTTGGTGCTATCATTGACATGAAAGAGGGGAATATAAAATTCCAATTCCCTCTCAAGAAAGGGATGGAACACTTCCCTAGAAAGAAGATTAAGTTGCCTTTTGAGTCCGTTACACGGGCTAGCTATTCTCTTACTCTTGATAAAACTTGATCTTCTCTTTTTGCATCATGCCTAGCTTAAAGGCATAAAAGAAAGCGCTTTTGGGAGGCAGCCCATAACGAATTAGGTTTTATTTTGCTTTTGTTGTGTGTTGATGTTTGTTACTACAGTAGCATCATCATTGTATCTTTTCTTTTCAGCTTTGTGCCAAGTTTAGCCTCCGATTGCAAGAAAGTTCAAAAGTTGTGACGTGCTGTCCAGAAAACAGATTCTGTCCTTGGACAGAAAAATTCGAATAAAATCACCAGATCATCTTTTTGATCTGAATTTTTTTGACAGCGTGATCTATACAATTGGCTTTCGAGCGTCTGTTATGAGTTTTTTTATTTGAGTTGCAGAAGTGGCCCGAAAAAATTATTTACTACCTGCTGGTCTGTTTTTCATAGATTCTGTCCTGTTTTGCCTTTTCTTCGTTTTACAAACCTTGAGCTTGCTTTTTCTTTGCAAAAACCTTTTGGCAATCTTGAGAAACAGTAGCTCTTCAAGATTATCTTTATTTCCAGTAGGGAAAAATTATTTTATTGTGGGTACTAACCTCGCTAATCAGATTATGATGAGTGGTGTATGAAGGGAGTTTTCAAGTGTGCGAGGGAAGATGATAAAAGAAGATTCAGGAGGGTCAAATGCTCAAACTTGGGGATGCCCCCGTGCACCCCCAAGAAATATTCAAGAAGACTTAAGCGTCTAAGCTTGGGGATGCCCCCATGCATCCCCTTCTCCATCAAATTATCAGTTCGTCTTTCGTTCCACTATATTTTTTCACTTCATGCCTTATGTGCTATGCTTGGAGCGTCTTGCTCTTAGTTTCTTGTTTTTTAGTTTTCTTCAGCTTTGCCATCTGTTCATAACAAGTTAGAACCCAGCTTTCTTTGTGTGGGAGAGAAACACGCTCCACTTCAACCTAGAACACAACATAGGATTTTCATGCTTATCTTTGCTGTGTGTGTTCTTTGTCTTTCCATAGCTGCTGTCATGTTTAGCTCTTTGTTTTCATGCTTTTCTTTTTAAAGAGCTTTTGTTTAGTTGGTTGCTGAACTCTCTTGAGTTTTCATGTTTATCTTGTTAAGAGAGTTTGCCTGTTGCACTGAGTTGTGTGTCTTAACTTAAAGTAGGTAATTGAGGTTGCTATTTAATTTTAGTAGTAACTTGCAATAGTTTTGAGGTATTGCCATGAGTAATGTCTGAACTTTTGGTGTCAAGAGCTTTAGCCTATTAGTGATAGATGTTGTATTTTGGGCAATCCGTGTTTATTTTCGAAAACCTACAAAATAGTTGAGAACTTTAGCTACTAGATGGATCACTAATCTTTGGAGGGATCGAATATTAGAGTACACTCACATACCATGAGTCGAGGATGCGCAAGGATAACCAAACCCCCATACACTCCTCCTCGGGGTACTTGTCTCTTTGTGAACCTCCTAATTAGATTGAGAGTTACCGATAATAAGTGCATGAGTTCTTCGGACTAATGTGAGTATTCGAAAGTTGACACTTCCACCTAGCCATATTTTTCTAGCCTCTTCGGTACCGTGCATTGCCCTTTCTCACCTCGAGAGTTGGCGCATACTTCGCCAGTGCATCCAAATCCTTGGCACGATACGCTCTGTCATCATAAGCCTCATTATATCCTTCCTCAAAACAGCCACCATACCTACCTATTAAGGCATTTCCATAGCCTTTCTGAGATACATTGCCATGCAACATCCATCTTCTCATGACTTGATCTTCATGCCATACATGCCTTTTGCTTGATCGATGAGCCGCATGCTAGTTGGGCCTTGCCCTAATCATTGCTACATGACGCGCTAGTATCATTGCATATCCTGCTACACCGGCAGAGGCATACATTTGCATACATCATGATAGTTTCATTTTCTTTATGTTGAGTACTTTTGTAAAGTGTGAAAGATCTTCTATACTTCTTGTAATTTATAGAGTGTTGCCCCTAAAGTGAGGAAAAGATCCCAAAGAGGACAAAATCAAAAGATCCCAAAGAGGACAAATGAGAGTTAAATAGAAAGAGCCATTGAGGCCACAAAAAAATAAAAAAATAGAAAAAAAGAGATAAAGAAATAAAAAGAGAGAAGGGGGCACACTACTATTCCTTTTGAGAGATCCACACTCGTACTCCATCTTATACCTTGTACTCCATAGAGATTATCATTCATGCATATAGCTATGTGGGGACCTTCACACTATAGAACTTGGCTTGTATATTCCAATGATGAGCCTCCTCAAAAGAGCTCTAGGTCTTCTTGAGCGAGCAAGTTGGATGCACCCCCACTAGTTCCATTGGAGAGCTTACCTTAGCTCATATGTGCATCCGTTGCATGGCAATCCCTACTCCTCACATCATATCTATCATTTGGCTTTCTCTCGCCTATGATTGTACTCATTGATGTGAGCCTTTCACACCTTTTTTGTCTTCCCCCTTCATCATTTTTCTCTCTTTGCCATCCTAAGTGTCAACTTTCTTGCTTACGCTCATCCATTGCATGAGTGCTCAAAATATCGAAAGGGAGTGGATCATTTTGACTTGTACCTGGCTAGTGGTCTGGGGATGAGTCAAGATAAGATTCCAAAGAAGACCAAGTGTGAAACTTTAGTAGATTAAGTTCTCAATAATACAAAAACTATGTTTTACTCTCTCGTATATCCCTATCCCCTTTCTTGCACGCAAACACCATTTGTAGACATTCGAGTCACGGACAGCGAGAGCTCTTGCACCTTTATGTTCTTATGTTGCTTGTTACAATGCTAATATAGACTCTTGCTTGTTATGACTTGAATTGAATTACATGCCTTGATTGCTTTACTTAAAAACTTCTTATATGGTTGGTAGCATGTCACCACAGAAATTATGCTTGTTATCATTTACCTACTCGAGGACGAGCAGGAATTAAGCTTGGGGATGTTGATACGTCCAAAACGTATCTATAATTTCTGCTTGCTCCATGCTTCTTTTGTGTGATATTGCTATGATATTGATGCACTTCCATGCACTTTTGATCATATTTGGACTAACCTATTAACTCAGTGCACCACAGTGCCAGTTCCTGTTTTCTGCTGTTTTTCTATTTTAGGTTTCCCCCATATTAAAAGTGCTCCAAAAATTCCAGGAAAAATATAGGAAAAATCAGCGTACAGGAAGCTTCGCGAAGAACCAAAGATGGGCCAGAGGGGAGCCAGGGGAGGCCCAGGTGGCCACCTGGCGTGGCCCCACCCCTGGCCGCGCCAGGGGGGCGCCTGGGGCCCCTGTTCCGCCTCTGGCCGCCCCCCTTCGCATATATATCCCTCTCGTCCCGAAACCCTCGAGGACAGAACCCTTTTTCGCGATCTCGCCTCTGTTCCGCCGCCGCAGTGCTTCCAAGATCGGGAGCATCAGGAGAACTCTTCCCGGCACCCTGCCGGAGGGGAGAACCACCACCGGGAGCTTCTCCACCACCATGGACGCTTCCCGGATGAGTCGTGAGTAGTCCACCTTGTACCATGGGTCCATGATCAGTAGTTATGTGATGTTCTCCTCCCCTCTTTGCTCTTCATGGTTTAGACCTCGTGAGCTGCCCTACATGATCGAGGCACATATGTAATCTTTCTGCTGTTGCTTTGCTGAGTTTGCTGGGATCTGATGGATTATGGGACTATGTTCAGATTGTGTTTGAGTAATATATTTGATTCACCTCTTTTATATCTTTGTTCTTGAGTAATTCTTGCATGTTCTCCGTTGCTGTTTATTGCTTTGGCCAAGTAGTAGGTAGTAACTCCAAGAGGGAGCTATATGCTTGATTGTGGGTTCATGCCCCCTGATGACTAGCTTGAGTGACAGAAACATGAGTCTAGGGGATGTGTTGTTGCCACAAGGGAGAAAACAACGGTGCTTGTACTTGCGGGTGCAAGGATTGTTTACTTTACGCAAAGTTCTTTTAATGCGGTTGTCTGTTGCTTTGAGTTTACACTTTGGGTGGGATTCGCAACTTAATACCAGCGAGATGTTCTGGATAGATATCTCAAGGTGGATGATTAGTAGTAGATGCAGATGGATTTCGGTCTACTTGCCTTGGCGTATCGCCCATGCTTTTGAGCATCTACCTTTCTTTGCAGCATAGTTAGCATTGGTTTGCGCACATAATCCTGTCAATTGCCCAGCTGTAATTTGTTTACCTCGCTTTGCTGTTTTATCGTCTTTTGGGAGAGAGACATCACTAGTGAACATCATGGGACCCCGGTCCATATTACCACCGCTGATCACACCTTCTATTTACTTCCTGTTTTTATTTCCTAGTTGCAGTCATAGCTATCATTATTATCTCTTGTGTTTGATCCTTTGTAAACAACAAGGCCGGAGGGATTGACAACCTCTCTGTACTCGTTGGGAGCAAAGTTATCTGTATCTGTGTGCAGGTCCCATCAACCGCTAAGTTTCTGGCGCCGTTGACACCTACTTGTCGACCCTCGGAGTCTCACGGGATTCGATCCTTGGTATCTTTGCCAAGGGAAATTTGCCGCTACGCTACATCTCAACCTTCCACTTGGGGTAACCAACGAGGGGCGAGAAGCCATCAAGAGGTCGCGGCCAACAGCGACGCCTGCTCATTCATACATATCAAGTTAGTCTCCTGCAAAGGGTTGATCCCCTGTCCGGCCTCTCTTTCCGAACACCGGACAGTGTCTCAGGGGCTACTGTCAGCATGGGGTGTTCTCTTATTACGAGACTTACCTCAAAACCTATAAACAGATTGTTGCAGGCCTCGTTCAGTCCACTCTTGACAGACTAAACCTTCTCGATCACCGTACCCATAAGGACACGGTGCTCGTCCACAATGGAAGCGCTTTGTAGCGCCTCCATCAGGTTATCCGGTGCCCCTGGGGGCTATCGATGGAATTGGCGCACCCCCGTTCAAAGGAAGATCCGCGCAAGATTCCAGGGCCACATCGGTCCCCCGAATCGTATTCGGCTGAGGGCCGAACTTAATACGTCTCTCCTTGCCAGTCTCCATGGGGATCAGCTCCCCCATGTGTCCGGCAGCAGAGGTCTCGCCATGCGGCGCCTCCTGAACAGCATCCTGGGTCCCTCCGTGGCCCGGAGCGGTCCTCTAGGAAAATACTTCGGTGTCGTGCTTGGCCTCGGGGGAGTAAGCGGGCAGCGGCGACATGCTGGCCATTTCCGCCGGATCCAACGAACCTCCAGATGAGGATCGCTGGACGTTGTCACAAGCAGGACTGCAATAGCACAATTAACCATGTCAAAACAACAAAAAGGAGAGGTCGGTTACACTTGCATACGTGAGTCATAGTACTTACGATGCAGCCCGAGGCTTAGTGCAGAGGCGTCGCTCCGGACTGTTGTCAACGTCCCACGCGGTGTTGACCGCAAGGGCGCCCTTCCCCTTATTGGGTGTTCCCGCCTCCAGAGTCGTGGAGGCCCCCCTTTTCTTCTTCCCCTCCTCAGGGGAGGGTTCTTCTCCTCCTCCTCCTCCTTCTCTTCCTCGTCATCATCCTCAGGGATGGAGGAATGGGCTTCTTCATCTTCGCACGTCACGTCCGAAGCACCCTTACGACGGGGGCCGCTTCTGTCCCCCTTGGCCTTCTCCATGGCCTTCTTCTCCGGCGCTTTATATGGTGCCGGCACCAGCATCTTCGCCAGATGCGGGATGACCGGTTCTTTAGGCAGCGGAGCTGGACACTGGATCCACTTCGCCATCTCCAGCCAATCCTGAAAAAGCAAATGATAAAAGCTCAGACATCATCCCCGAAATAAACAAGTAGGGGATACGTTAAAAATAGCATACCTTACTCGCGGGATGTTTAATGTCATGACCATGATCTGAATCTGTGGCCGGCGGTTTCTCGTTGCCCATGAAGAGCAACCTCCAGAGTCTCACCAGGGTTTGGTGCTTCTTCGGATTGAACTCCCACAGAGGGCGACTTCTGCGCTGGCACGGGAGGATCCGGCGAACCAGCATCACCTGAATTACGTCGACAAGCTTGACGTTCTTGGCTATCATGCTTTGAACGCGCGTCTGCAGCGCAATCAGCTCATCGGGCGAACACCAGTTCAGACTCTTCTCGGCCCAGGAGGTGAGTCGCATGGGAGCGCCGGAGCGGAATTCGGTAGTTATGGCCCAGGTGGTGCTGCGGGGTTCCGTGATGTAGAACCAGTGTTTCTGCCACTCCTTTACTGTCTCCCAAAAAGTGCTTTCGGCCAGGAGACGTTGGACAGCTTACTCACCATGGCTCCTCCGCACTCTACGTGCTGGCTAACCACCACCTTCGGCTTCACGTTGAAGACTTTGAGCCATAGCCCAAAGTGGGGTTGGACGCGGAGGAAGGCCTCACACACGACGATAAACACTGAGATGTTGAGGAAGGAATTCAGGGACAGATCTTGAAAATCTATCCCGTAATAATACATCAGCCCGCGGACGAAAGGGTGGAGTGGAAACCCTAGTCCAGGAAGAAAAGAGGGATGAATACCACCCTCTCGTTGGGCTCCGGTGTAGGGATGACTTGTCCCTCGGTGGGCATACGGTGGGCGATTTCCTTCGCCAAGTATCCAGTCGCCCGAAGCTCAGTAATATCTGCCTCCTTGATGGAGGAGACCATCAACTTGCCCTGACCTCCGGAACCGGACATGGTTGAGTGCTAGCTCGAGTGGAAAGGAGATGAGAACTTGGGCGCTGGAGCTCGAGATTGGAAGGGCAGAGATAGAGAGAAGGCGTGGGAGAGGAAGAAGGAGTCCTTATCCCCTTATAAAGGCGGCAAATATTGAATGCCTCCTCACTCGCCTCAGAATTCTCCTATTCCGACGGCCTGTGTAAACGGCACGGTTGGGTTACCCATGACCGCATTGATGAGAATCCCACGATAAGGGGCAAGATCTCTGCTTTGAAAAGATGTGCCAATGGCAACCGCGTCTCGGGATGTGGAGCGTCGAGCACAAAGCGGTCCGGAATTATGACTGGTCGGACGTGATGTCATGCTACAAAAATTTGTCAGCGGATTGGACTCGTGCAAAATTATATTCTCTCTGTGGTTGTGTATGGTGTGTTTGACAGGTCTGGAAACTATCATCGCGTCCGAAGACTATCTTGGAGTTCGGAAAAAAGGGAACTCGCCTTGCAATGCCGAAGACAATCTGTGCGTCGGACTCCTCGTCATTGAAGCCACGTTCAGGGGCTACTGAGGGAGTCCTGGACTAAGGGGTACTCGGGCATCCAGCCTGTTATTGTAACACCCCAAATTTTTGAGTTGGTTTTTCTTCTAAACTTTTGGCCTTTTTGAAAGAGGATTGTTTGATATTTTCCTTTGCCCTTCTAAAATCCTTTCTGGCCGAAGTTTGTGTGCCTTCTCAAGCTTGGTATTTGGCCTTGAAATTTTTCTCTTGTGTTTAGCTCAAGCACAAGTTGAGTTTCAAAAGTGGTTGTTTGAATTCTCCCCTTGTTGTTTTGAGTCTCTCAAGTTTAACCTTGGACTTATCTCCCTCTCCATCCTTCATCTTGTCATGACCCCAACAGAGATATTTCTCTCCAAGACCCTCTCCACATCTTAGGACAAGTCTTTCATGAATTCCAGTAAATTTGAACCTTATTGGGATTTTTCTTCTATTTATTTCACTCCAAAACAAATTCTGTCTTTTAGTGGACCTTGGTGATTTACAAAGGAGCCACCATTTCCATTTAGTTGTTTGATTCCAAACCAACTCTCCTAGATAGTATTTAGTACCCACAACCTAGATCCATCTTGTTTCACTGGTCCATAGTTCAAAATTTTCAAATTTCACCTACCGCAAGTTTGGACCAGATTTGCAAAATTTGGTGAAATTCATATTTATCTTCTTCCAAAAATTCTATGAAAAATCATGCAGCCTCTAGATACATCAAGAGGGCACTCCACCAAAAATCAGCCCCAGGAACATTGCACAAATACTAGAAACATTTCATCAAACACGTAGTCTACACTGTCTGTCAAATTCAGAACTGTTAACTGAAACTATCGATAGTTCGTCAGTTTCGTCAGTTTCGTCAGTTTCTTCAGCGCAGCGACAAACCTCGTGTGTACCTCCTTGGCTCGATGATGCACTGCACGCTCGCTTGGCAGCTTCCGGGCGTCGGTGGCGCTCTGGCCCGACCGCGCCGGCGACTGCCACGGCAACAGCGCCGCCCGTGGCGACTGACAAAAGCAACGCCGCGGCTCAACGCCGTTCAGCGCCGCCCAAACCCCCCCAAGTGCTCCGCGTGTCCATCTCCACAGCCAACGCACGCCTGGCACGTCGTCGCCGTGGCCTGGCACGCGCACAGCGCCGTTTCTGCAGCCGACGTGCCGCGCGGCCGTTCCGTCGAGGACAGGCCGTAACTCCACCTCTCCTGTTGAGTTAAGCGCGGGAATGGAACCCCTACAGATCCTAGATGATGCTCAAGTCCCTAACCCCGCCGTCCGACCACTGCAGCGCCGTAATCGGCTCGACTTATCCGTTCGCGGCAGCCACCTCGAGCCGCCTATAAAAGGGCACCCCAGAGCTCGTTCTCGAGCCCACACATCCTCACTACCTCCCTAGACCACGCCCAGCCTCTGGAAGAGCCTCGAGAGGCCCTTCTTCCCCAGCTCCGGCCAGCTACCTCCGCCTCGGGCTCCAGCTCCGTTCACTCTAGTGAGGGCTTCTCCGCCGCCGTGAACTTGAGCGTAGCATCCTGGCAACCACCTAGACCTAAACCCCACTTCAATTTCATACCAGGGGCCTTCTCCGACGAGGTCCACGACCACCCGAGCCGCCGTCCGTCGGAGACAGGGTCGCTGTCCACGTGGGACTCGCCAACACCCAACTCCACCACCGTTCGACGCGGAAGAACACCGTGAAGCCGTAGGTACCACTCCCCTCCCCTAACTCGTCGTGGATCGACGCCAGCGATCACCGCAGCACTGGCGCCGTCACGGTTCTGTTTCCATTTTTAAACCTGAGAAGTGGGGCCTCTTGTCAGCCTCTCACACCTCCCGCTCGAACCGTTTTCTGTAAGCGTATTCGAGCAAAGTGCGTTTTCCCTCTGCGGTTGACGTACTGCGTACCGGTTCGCTTTGCTATTTTCTTTTCTAGCCCCTGGATCTTTTCTGTTTCATTACAGATGAGTCCCTGGACAAAAACCTTAATATCTTTTAAACTAAAAGTGATTTTGAGTTGATTCTTTTTTCTGTCCACCTTGGTTTTCTGTCTAGTTTTTTGTCATATTTATGTGGAAATATTTTGAGCAACTTCATTTGCACACGCGGTATTTATGCTAGTGTGTATTTTGTTGAATACATAGATAACGGAGGCCGTGACGGAGACGCGAATCACACCGAGTTAGGCTCCGACTTTTTAGAACCAGGCAAGCATGTTTGAACCTTTGATATGATGAGTGTGTTGCATGTTTGCTCGAGTAGCTCTTCTCATAAGCATGGTCATATAAGCATTGTGTATGGTTATATTTCATGCAAGTGAGCTTCGGGTGAGCCCCGAAAGTTGAAGTTTGAACCACCTCGTTCATATGGTGATATGATGGGTGGAATGCTGGTATTGTTGGAGCATGCCAGTAGTTGGTTAGCTCAGTATCAACGGAGATCATGTCATGATTCCGTTCATCTCCTTTCCGGTACTATCATAGGCCATCCGTTGGGATTACGATCTAGTCAGTTGTAAACCACTTCCCGAGTACACACCAAGTAGAGGGGCCGGGATGAGGGTTCCATGGCCCTGGATTAAAGCCCATCATCCGGTCAGGGGGCATGGGTGTTTCCGGTTGGGACCGAGAGGGGGGCACCCCTTAGAGCGCGCATATATAAATTTGATCCCATGCTATTCGAGGTTGTAGCCTCCACGTCTTAAAGTTTTCCGTGAATGTCGTCGCGGGTGATTCCGGACGACAGGATGTTAAATGGGTGTGTACTGGTTAGTTGGGTTTCTACTAAAACACCGTAGACGGGACTAGCCTACGTGGCTAGTAGAACCCGTTTGTTATGAGTTAATGGTACAAGCTCTGCAGAGTTAAATTCCTTCAGTAGCCATGTTTATGGCCTAGGGTCAATCTTCAAGTCAACCCGGTGGCCGTCTCTAGTATATTCTTGCTGGTAACCAGAGTAGTGTTTTTGTCAAGTTCATTTGGTAGATGAACTCACCAACTATCTCAGCATTGATTTATTTTCAGAAGTATTTCATCATTGTTATATTGTTGTTCATAAGCCCTTTATGTGATGTCGCTCAGACGTCCGACTGTGGCATTCTTTTTATTTATAAGCCCTTTATGTGATGTCGCTCAGACGTCCGCTGTGGCATTCTTTCTATTTATAAGCCCTTTATGTGATGTCGCTCAGACGTCCGACTGTGGCA
>LR738710.1:193141227-193151230 GCA_902687465.1 Secale cereale | reverse complement strand
GTCAAGTTCATTTGGTAGATGAACTCACCAACTATCTCAGCATTGATTTATTTTCAGAAGTATTTCATCATTGTTATATTGTTGTTCATAAGCCCTTTATGTGATGTCGCTCAGACGTCCGACTGTGGCATTCTTTTTATTTATAAGCCCTTTATGTGATGTCGCTCAGACGTCCGACTGTGGCATTCTTTCTATTTATAAGCCCTTTATGTGATGTCGCTCAGACGTCCGACTGTGGCATTCTTTCTATTTATAAGCCCTTTATGTGATGTCGCTCAAACGTCCGATTGTGGCATTCTTTTTATTTATAAGCCCTTTATGTTATGTCGCTCAGACGTCCGACTGTGGCATTCTTTTTATTTATAAGCCCTTTATGTGATGTCGCTCAGACGTCCGACTGTGGCATTCTTTTTATTTATAAGCCCTTTATGTGATGTCGCTCAGACATCCGACTGAGGCATTCTTGTTATTTACTTTTACTAGAAGCCCTTTATGTGGTGTCGCTCAGACGCCCGACTGTGGCCTGCTATCGTTCATTATTTTTCCTACGAGGCGTCACTCAGACACTCGTTTATTCTCCTTATATTTATGTTATGGATTTCGGGAGGATTACCGCCCGACTTCTATCATTGCATACAGTGCATTCATATTTTATTCCGGTCGCATTTTTGCTGGAATACTCATATGCATCATGTTGGCATTTATTATATCTTAAGTCCGAACTGTCTTGCGAGTACATTCAAAGTACTCACATGGCTTGTTGATTTGGCTAGATGTGGACGAAGGTGATCTCATGGATGAGGAATTCGATAGCGAGTCCGACGCTTAGAGGAGTCCCGGTCAGTCCCTTGCGATCCAGGAGTTGATCACTGTTTTATAACCGCTTCCGCCTACCACCAAATAAATTCATCGGGTCTCACTCAGACACTCGATGAGCTGTATAATATTGGAGTCACATCATCCACTTCACTGTGACATATTCCACCACCTTTTATTACGAGTTAGTAGTATGCCACCCTGCCTTGTATCATATCCGCCTTTATGTATTATATTGGCGCGCTTGTAATAAAATTGTTGAGCAACCCCTAGCTCAACCCTGTATAATATTCAGTGTACTGGATTTTTGTATCAAGGCATTGTCTGGCAGCAGGTAATAATATTCTTCGCTGGTTTATTAAAAAGGTCGGCCTTCCGGTAATTATTTTACTGAAGGACCGGTCCTGACAACCTTGGTATCAGAGCCAGGCTGACTGTAGGTAGCCACTAGGTGCGCTCGCTAATCGGTTATTAGCAAAAAAATTGCCTTTCAGCATTTTTACATCTGTAGCAATTTTCTGTTGGTCAGCATAAATTTATGGCCTGACTTGTCGGAATTTTTGTCTACTTTTGTAGATGGCCAGCAACGACTGTGATACACAGGTGTTCGCCAACATTCCTGAGGGGTTTGTCAAGCTCCTCTTCGCCATCACCAAAGTTGTGATCGGGCCATCCACTCGTCCCGAGTTTACACTCTACCGTCACAAGCTCAACGACAACGTGTCTATGCATCAGGCTGTGGTACACTTCAAAGGTGGGTGTTCTAAAGCACGCCGCCTTCGATTTGTGGGCAGAGCCATGCCTACGGAGAGGCATGCCATGCAGATGGCTGCCCGTGAGGCGATAGCTCGTCTCCGGGACATCCTTCCTTCGATGAAGACTCGTTGCTTCTGTTACCTCCCATGCCATGTGCCATATACGTGTCACTACGCATTTGCTTGCGCAAATGGGGAGCGTGATGAAGCCATTGAATCAATGGTTGAATACCTCAAGGCACTTGAGGCAGCCTTTGATAATCTGGTGGACGACCTGGTGGCCACCCGTATGGAGTTGGTCCAGAGTGGCTCCGCCAATAGGAGGGAGCTGCTCCATACTGCACCACCGATGACATTTGTCTCGTCCGCCGCATCCTATGCACCATCCATCTTAGCCACTGCTCGCCGTCTGCCTACCACTGAGGAGTTCGACCAAGTCATCGCTCCTACTCCAGTCAGAGCTGCACCGCCTGCTGCACCTGCTTCGACACCTCGTACTCTTACTCCGCGCCTGGAGCCCATCAGTGAGGAGGAAGTTGAGTCTCCAGCACCACTAGGCCTTACCCTCGGCAGGACGAGGGAAATCTTCAACATCTCCGACTAGAGCGTCATTCCGCAACGCACCGCGCTTGCTTGTAATATTTGTGTGTTATGTAAAATAGGTCGATGGGAGTAGTCTGTTTGCGCATCATGTAGGATCTTGGAGGAGTGCACTAGTTTTAATAACATGTCAGGATGTGTACGCACACCCTGAGTGACGTATGTATAATTAGAACCAACGTGTAAAATATGTACTAGCAACCCTTCTCCGTGCGCAATCAACCAGTTTATTTCAAAAATCTCTTTCGAGCTCGCGTTTGGTCGCTTTTGCAAAATCTTGGTTTATTTTGCTGCTCGGTTCTTCTCAGATTTTCTGCTTTATTACCCCCAGAGTAAGAAATGACTCGTCCCTGGACACGTTCCATGCCAAGTCCGCCGGAAGAAAACTATGGTACACAGACAAACAACAATTTCTCACAGGGGCAGTCAAGTCAGCAGGGCAGTGAAACGGCATTTTCTCAAGTATGCCGCATTTACGAGCAAAGTCAGCAACAACACCAAGAAATGATGAACCATGTCATTAACATGGGAAATCACCGCGAGCCATACCAACCGCACTCAAAATTGTCTGAATTTCAGAAGACACGTCCAACAACATTTTCGCACACAGACAAGCCTCTTGAGGCCGATGATTGGCTTCGAGATATTGAAAGGAAATTAATTGTGGCACAATGCTCAGACCGTGAAAAAGTGTTGTACGCACCACATTACCTTACTAGAGGAGCCGCATCATGGTGGGAAAATTTCCTGCTTATGCATCCTGACATAAATAATATCACCTGGGAACATTTCAAGGAAGGCTTTCGTGGGGCACACATTCCTAAGATTATTATGAAGATTAAGAAAAAGAGAATTTGATGACCTCAAGCAAAGAGGCATGACAGTACAGGAATACAACAGTCCGTTTGCGCAATTGTCACGTTATGCCAACGAAGAGCGAATGACGGAAAATAAGAAGATGGAGAAATTCCTGGACGGATTGGCACCAGCACTGAAATGCCAGTTAGTCGTACACACTTTTCCAGATTTCAAGACACTGGTAGACAAAGCCATTACACTGGAAAATGAACGTCGCAGTCTGGAAGACATCCGCAAGAGAAAAAGGGATCAGACCAACCACCCCCGCAACAACAAGAATAAAATAAATTTCCAGAGGAATGGGGCGAACAGACCCACGACCAACGACACACGTCCAAATAAGAATTTTCATGCAAGAGACAAGGATTTCACCTACCGTCCGGGTGTTACCTGCTACGCATGTGGAGAAGAGGGACACTATGCTAAACAATGTCCTAAGCCAAGAAACTCAGCAACGAAGCCAAACAGCAACGGAAACAATTCCGCGCCCAAGCGTAACAATTTCAACCACAATAACAATCACAGGAAAGGCCACCTGAACCATGTGACCAAGGAGCAAGCACAGGATGCCCCAGATATCGTACTCGGTACGTTTCCTGTCAACATAATACCTGCCACGGTTTTGTTCGATTCTGGAGCTTCTCATTCGTTCATTTCGAAGAGTTTTGCTTTGCAACATGGTTTTTCAATGCTTCCCTTGGGAAAATCAATGACCATCAAGTCCCCCGGAAGTAAGCAGATCACTCAGAATTACTGTCATGGTTTGACCATTGAAATTGAGGGATTAAAGTTTCACGCAAACCTCATCGTGTTGGAAAACAAAGGACTGGATGTTATTCTGGGTATGGATTGGCTAACCACCAATAAAGGATTTATCGACTGCTTCAACAGGACAGTGATTCTTACTCATCACCATGGAAAAACAATAAGAGTCGCAGCTCATGAAAGACCGGTGTCACGACAACCAAAATTAAACAAAGTTGACACATCTGAGTTAAGCAAGGTTCTAGTTGTATGTGAATTTCCGGACGTATTTCCCGAGGAATTACCAGGCATGCCGCCAGACAGAGAAATAGAATTCATTATTGAGCTAGCACCGGGAACCACCCCCATATATAAGAAACCATACAGAATGGCACCATCCGAGTTGGTTGAATTAAAGAAGCAAATAAAGGAACTGCTAGACAAAGGATTTATACGGGCCAGCTCCTCACCTTGGGGTTCGCCGGTATTGTTTGCCTTAAAGAAGGATGGGACCATGAGGTTGTGTATAGACTACCGCACACTCAACATGGTCACAATCAAGAACAAATATCCGATGCCACGGATAAACGATTTATTTGACCAGCTCGCGCAAGCCAAGGTTTTCTCAAAGGTTGACCTAAGGTCAGGTTACCATCAACTGAAAGTACGAACAGAAGATATCCCGAAAACAGCATTCACCTCAAGATACGGACTTTATGAATTTACAGTAATGCCGTTTGGACTGACCAACGCCCCCGCATATTTGTCCACCTCATGAACAAGGTATTTATGAAATTCATGGACAAATTCGTGGTGGTATTTATTGATGATATCTTAGTATATTCAAAGACACCAGAAGAACATGCTGAACACCTCCGCATTGTACTGGGAGAATTAAGGAAACACCAACTTTACGCCAAATTCAGCAAATGTGATTTTTGGTTGAGACAAGTGGGTTTCCTAGGACACGTATTAACACAAGAAGGAATTGATGTGGACCCAGATAAAGTCAAAGCCGTACTTGGCTAGAAGTCACCAGCCAGTGTAACGGATATACGCAGTTTCCTCGGTATGGCCGGATATTACAGAAGGTTTATTGAAGGATTTTCTACCATAGCCAAACCAATGACACAGCTACTCAAGAAGGATAAGAAATTCGAGTGGACCGAAGCATGTGAGAAAAGCTTCCAAGAACTCAAAAAGAAGTTAACAACAGCCCCAGTATTAATTGTGCCGGACATACACAAGAGTTTTGAAGTATATTGCGACGCATCCCGGAAAGGTCTCGGATGCGTACTAATGCAAGAAGGCAAAGTAGTCGCATATGCTTCCCGGCAACTGCGAAAACATGAAGAAAATTATCCTACCCACGATTTAGAGTTGGCAGCAGTCATTCATGCACTCAAGGAATGGAGGCACATTTTGCTTGGAAATCGCTGTGAAATATATACGGACCACAAGAGCCTCAGCTATATTTTCACACAGCCAGAGCTCAATTTACGACAACGACGCTGGCTGGAACTGGTAAAAGATTACGACGTCGGTATCCACTATCACCCAGGAAAAGCAAACGTGGTAGCAGATGCTCTCAGCCGTAACCCCAGCCCGAACAGCGGCAGCATACAGAACCTGAGACCCAAATTTCAGCAAGAATTCGCCAGACTCAACCTAATGATGGTCGCAGAAGGCAAAGTATCCAAGCTAGAAATACAGCCTACGCTAATTGAGCAAATAAAGAAGGCTCAGCATGGACATCCCAGCATCAAAGGGATAAAAAGAAAAGTAAGTCAGGGCAAGGCCTCAGAATTCACCATAGACAGTGAAGGAATATTATGGTTCAGAGACAGACTTTGCGTACCAAATAGCAACGACCTTAAGCAGCAAATTCTAGCAGAAAGCCACACTGCTCCATACTCGATCCACCCTGGAGGTACAAAAATGTACAAGGATATTCAGAAAGATTTTGGTGGCACAGCATGAAGAGGGATATAGCCACTTTTATTGCATGCTGCGATTCATGTCAACGCATCAAAGCCGAGCACCAAAAACCCGCAGGGCTATTACAGCCAAACAAGATACCAGAATGGAAATGGGACGATATTGGAATGGATTTTATTGTTGGACTACCACGGTCACAACACGGTAAGATGCCATATGGGTCATCACAGATAGACTAACCAAGGTGGCACATTTCATACCAGTCAAGACAACCCATACCACTCAAAAGCTCACCAAGCTTTACCTCGCCCAGATAGTATGCCTACATGGTGTTCCCAAGACTATAATATCCCACAGAGGCACTCAGTTCGTCTCCAAATTTTGGGATCAGTTGCAGCAAGCCCTCGGAACACAGCTAACGTTCAGTACGGCTTACCACCCCCAGACTGGAGGACAAACAGAACGAGTAAATCAGATACTCGAAGACATGCTAAGGGCATGTGTCCTCACCTATGGGACCAGTTGGGAGGAAAGCTTACCATATGCCGAGTTTGCATACAACAATAGTTACCAGGCTAGCCTGCAGATGGCACCTTTCGAAGCCCTGTACGGACGAAGATGCCGTACTCCATTAAACTGGTCAGAAACAGGGGACAGTCACATATTCGGCCCAGATATGTTAAAGGAAGCCGAGGAGAGAGTAAAAATAATACGGGATCGACTCAAAACCGCCCAAAGCCGACAAAAGAGCTATTACGATCAAAAGCATCGGGAAATAAGTTTTGAGCCCAGTGATGACGTATACTTACGTGTGTCACCTATGAGAGGACTGTAACGATTCAAAGTCAAAGGGAAACTAGCACCACGATTCATTGGACCCTTTCGTATAGTTGCACGGAGAGGCACAGTAGCTTATCAGCTGGACCTTCCCAAGGAACTGTCAGACGTCCACGACGTGTTCCACGTCTCGCAACTACGGAAATGTGTAAGCAACCCAGAGAAACATGTGTCACATGAAAACCTTGATGTGCAACCAGATCTCACCTACCGAGAACACCCAGTAAAGATTTTGGAGGAGTCTGAAAGAAGAACCCGACAGAAATCAATTAAATTTCTCAAGGTTCAGTGGAGTAATCACACAGAAGATGAGGCAACATGGGAAAGGGAAGATTTCCTTTGGGCAGAACATCCACACCTATTTGAGGATCAGCTGAAATCTCGGGGACGAGATTTTTCCTAAGGGGGTAGGTGTTGTAACACCCCAAATTTTTGAGTTGGTTTTTCTTCTAAACTTTTGGCCTTTTCGAAAGAGGATTGTTTGATCTTTTCCTTTGCCCTTCTAAAATCCTTTCTGGCCGAAGTTTGTGTGCCTTCTCAAGCTTGGTATTTGGCCTTGAAGTTTTTCTCTTGTGTTTAGCTCAAGCACAAGTTGAGTTTCAATAGTGGTTGTTTGAATTCTCCCCTTCTTGTTTTAAGTCTCTCAAGTTTAACCTTGGACTTATCTCCATCTCCATCCTTCATCTTGTCATGACCCCAACAGAGATATTTCTCTCCAAGACCCTCTCCACATCTTAGGACAAGTCTTTCATGAATTCCAGTAAATTTGAACCATATTGGGATTTTTCTTCTATTTACTTCACTCCAAAACAAATTCTGTCTTTTATAGTGGACCTTGGTGATTTACAAAGGAGCCACCATTTCCATTTAGTTGTTTGATTCCAAACCAACTCTCCTAGATAGTCTTTAGTACCCACAACCTAGATCCATCTTGTTTCACTGGTCCATAGTTCAAAATTTTCAAATTTCACCTACTGCAAGTTTGGACCAGATTTGCAAAATTTGGTGAAATTCATATTTATCTTCTTCCAAAAAATCTGTGAAAAATCATGCAGCCTCTAGATACATCAAGAGGCCACTCCACCAAAAATCAGCCCCAGGAACATTGCACAAATACCAGAAACATTTCATCAAACACCTATCCTACACTGTTTGACAAATTCAGAACTGTTAACTAAAACTATCGACAGTTCGTCAGTTTCATCAGTTTCTTCAGCGCAGCGACAAACCTCGTCTGTACCTCCTTGGCTCGACGCTGCACTGCAGCTTCTTCTTATCCATGCGCCGCACGCTCGCTTGGCAGCTTCCGGGAGTCGGTAGCGCTCTGGCACGACCGCGCCGGCGACTGCCACGGCAACAGTGCCGCCCGTGGCGGCTGAGAGAAGCAACGCCGCGGCTCAACGCCGTTCGGCACCGCCCAAACCCCCCCAGTGCTCCGCGTGTCCATCTCCACAGCCAACGCACGCCTGGCACGCCATCGCCGTGGCCTGGCACGCGCAGAGCGCCGTTTCTGCAGCTGACGTGTCGCACGGCCGTTCCGTCGAGGACAGGCCGTAACTCCACCTCTCCTGCTGAGTTAAGCGCGGGAATGGAACCCTACAGATCCTAGATGATGCTCAAATCCCTAACCCCGTCGTCCGACCACTACAACGCCGTAATCGGCTCACCGGACTTATCCGTTCGCGGCAGCCACCTCGAGCCGCCTATAAAAGGGCACCCCAGAGCTCGTTCTCGAGCCCACACATCCTCACTACCTCCCTAGACCACGCCCAGCCTCTGGAAGAGCCTCGAGAGGCCCTTCTTCCCCAGCTCCGGCCAGCTACCTCCGCCTCGGGCTCCAGCTCCGTTCACTCCGGTGAGGGCTTCTCCGCCGCCGTGAACTTGAGCGTAGCATCCTGGCAACCACCTAGACCTAAACCCCACTTCAATTTCATACCAGGGGCCTTCTCCGACGAGGTCCACGACCACCCGAGCCGCCGTCCGCCGAAGACAGGGTCGCCGTCGACGTGGGACTCGCCAACACCCAACTCCACCACTGTTCGACGCGGAAGAACACCGTGAAGCCGTAGGTACCACTCCCCTCCCCTAACTCGCCGTGGATTGACGCCGACGATCACCGCAGCACCGGTGTCGTCGCGGTTCTGTTTCCATTTTTAAACCTGACAAGTGGGGCCTCTTATCAGCCTCTCACACCTCCCCCTCGAACCGTTTTCTGTAAGCGTATTCGAGCAAAGTGCGTTTTCCCTCTACGGTTGACGTACTGCGTACCGGTTCGCTTTGCTGTTTTCTGTTCTAGCCCCTGGATCTTTTCTGTTTCATTACAGATGAGTCCCTGGACAGAAACCTTAATATCTTCTAAACTAAAAGTGATTTTGAGTTGATTCTTTTTTCTGTCCACCTTGGTTTTCTGTCTAGTTTTTTGTCATATTTATGTGGAAATATTTTGAGCAACTTTATTTGCACACGCGGTATTTATGTTAGTGTGTATTTTGTTGAATACATAGATAACGGAGGCCATGACGGAGACACGAATCACACCGAGTTAGGCTCCGACTTTTCAGAACCAGGCAAGCATGTTTGAACCTTTGATATGATGAGTGTGTTGCATGTTTGCTCGAGTAGCTCTTCTCATAAGCATGGTCTTATAAGCATTGTGTATGGTTATATTTCATGCAAGTGAGCTTCGGGTGAGCCCCGAAAGTTGAAGTTTGAACCACCTCGATCATATGGTGATATGATGGGTGGAATGCTGGTATTGTTGGAGCATGCCAGTAGTTGGTTATCTCAGTATCAACGGAGAACATGTCATGATTCCGTTCATCTCCTTTCTGGTACTATCATAGGCCATCCGTTGGGATTACGGTCTAGTCAGTTGTAAACCACTTCCCGAGTACACACCAAGTAAAGGGGCCGGGATGAGGGTTCCATGGCCCTGGATTAAAGCCCGTCATCCGGTCAGGGGGCATGGGTGTTTCTGGTTGGGACCAAGAGGGGGGCACCCCTTAGAGCGCGCATATATAAATTTGATCCCATGCTATTCGAGGTTGTAGCCTCCCCGTCTTAAAGTTTTCCGTGAATGTCGTCGCGGGTGATTCCGGACGACAGGATGTTAAATGGGTGTGTACTGGTTAGTTGGGTTTCTACTAAAACACCGTAGACTATCTCAGCAACTATCTCAGCATTGATTTATTTTCAGAAGTATTTCATCATTGTTATATTGTTGTTCATAAGCCCTTTATGTGATGTCGCTCAGACGTCTGACTGTGGCATTCTTTCTATTTATAAGCCCTTTATGTGATGTCGCCCAGACGTCCGACTGTGGCATTCTTTTTATTTATAAGCCCTTTATGTGATGTCGCTCAGACGTCCGACTGTGGCATTCTTTTTATTTATAAGCCCTTTATGTTATGTCGCTCAGACGTCCGACTGTGGCATTCTTTCTATTTATAAGCCCT
>LR738710.1:193073389-193141141 GCA_902687465.1 Secale cereale | reverse complement strand
CGTTCAGCCGTCCGACTGTGGCATTCTTTTTATTCATAAGCCCTTTATGTGATGTCGCTCAGACGTCCGACTGTGGCATTCTTTTTATTTATAAGCCCTTTATGTGATGTCGCTCAGACATCCGACTTGGGCATTCTTATTATTTACTTTTACTAGAAGCCCTTTATGTGGTGTCGCTTAGACGCCCGACTGTGGCCTGCTATCGTTCATTATTTTTCTTACGAGGCGTCACTCAGACACTCGTTTATTATCCTTATATTTATCTTATGGATTTCGGGAGGATTACCGCCCGACTTCTATCATTGCATACAGTGCATTCATATTTTATTCCGGTCGCATTTTTGCTGGAATACTCATATGCATCATGTTGGCATTTATTATATCTTAAGTCTGAACTGTCTTGCGAGTACATTCAAAGTACTCACCTGGCTTGTTGATTTGGCCAGATGTGGACGAAGGCGATCTAATGGATGAGGAATTCGATAGCGAGTCCGACGCTTAGAGGAGTCCCAGTCAGTCCCTTGTGATCCTGGAGTTGATCACTGTTTTATAACCGCTTCCGCCTACCACCAAATAAATTCATTGGGTCTCACTCAGACACTCGATGAGCTGTATAATATTGGAGTCACATCATCCACTTCACTGTGACATATTCCTGTTGGAGATATGCCCTAAAGGCAATAATAAAAGCATTATTATTATATCTCCTTGTTCATGATAATTGTCTGTTATTCATGCTTGAATTGTATTGTACGGAAACAGCGATACATGTGTGAATACATAGACCACAATGAGTCCCTGGTAGGCCTCTAGTAGCCAGCTCGTTGATCAACAGATGGTCACGGTTTCCTGACCATGGACATAGGATGTCAGTGATAACGGGATCACATCATTAGGAGAATGATGTGATGGACAAGACCCAAACTTGAGCATAACACGAGATCGTATAGTTCGTAATGCATAAGCTTTTCGGTGTCAAGTATTTATTCCTTAGACCATGAGGTTGTACAACTCCCGGTTACCGTAGGAATACTTTGGGTGTGCCAAACGTCACAACGTAACTGGGTGGCTATAAAGGTACGCATCGGGTATCTCCGAAAGTGTCTGTTGAGTTGGTACGAACCGAGACTGGGATGTTGTCACTCCATATGACGGAGAGGTACCTCTGGGCCCACTCGGTAAGACATCATCATAATGAGCTCAATGTGACTAAGTAGTTAGTCACGGGATGATGGATTACGGATCGAGTAAAGAGCATTGCCATGACGAGATTGAACAAGGTATCGGGAATACCGACGATCGAATCTCGGGCAAGTACCGTACCGATGGACAAAGGGAATAACATACGGGATTGAGTGAATCCTTGACACGGTGGTTCATCCGATGAAGATCATTGAGGAACACTTGAGAACCAACATGGGTATCCAGATCCCGCTGTTGGTTATTGACCGGAGAGTGGTCTCGGTCATGTCTACGTGTCTCCCGAACCCGTAGGGTCTACACACTTAAGGTTCGGTAACGCTAGGGTCGTAGAGATAAATGCACGTGGAAACCTGAAAGTTGTTCGGAGTCCCGGATGAGATCCCGGATGTCACGAGGAGTTCCGGAATGGTCCGGAGGTAAATATTGATATATAGGAAGTCCAGTTTCGGCCAACGGGTGATCTCCGGGGGTCACCGGGAGCGTCCCGGGACCACCGGAGGGGGCCCGGGGGTCCACCGGGTGGGGCCACCCATCCCGGTGGGGCCCCTAGGCCGCAAGGGGAAGTGTCCAGCCCTCAGGGCTGGCGCACCACTAGGGGGCCCACCTCCCCATGCGCCTAGGGTTAAAACCCTAAGGGGGAGGGGGGCTCCACTTGCCTTGGGGGGCAAGGAACCCCCCCTGGCCGCCGCCCCCTTGCAGATTGGATCTGCAGGGGCCCAGGCGCACCCCCCTGGCCCTTATATATATGTGGGGAGGGAGAGGGCAGCCGCAACCAAGCCCTGGCGCCTCTCCCCCTCCCGTCACACCTCCATACTCCTAACGCAGGGCGCCCGGCGAAGCCCTGCTGCGATCTCCACTGCATCCGTCATCACGCCGTCGTGTTGCCGGATCTCTGACGACTTCTCCTCCCCCCTTGCTGGATCAAGAAGGAGGTGACGTTGCTGCACCGTACGTGTGTTGAACACGGAGGTGCCGTCCGTTCGGCGCTAGATCATCGGTGACGAAGAACGTGAAGAGTACGACTACTTCATCCTCACTTCGTTGAAAGCTTCCGCTCGCAATCTCCATAACGGTATGTAGATGCACTCTTACTTGCTCGTTGCTAGATGTCTCCATAGTTGGATCTTGGTGAAGGCGTAGAAAATTTTTGAATTATACTACGTTCCCCAACAGTGGTATCAGAGCCTAGGTTTTATGTGTAGCATCTTGCACGAGTAGAACACAAAGCAGTTGTGGGCGTATGATCTTGTTCAACTTTCTTACCGTTACTAGTCAATCTTGATTCGGCGGTATTGTGGGATGAAGCGGCCCGGACCGACCTTACACGTACGCTTACGTGAGACTGGTTCCACCGACAGACATGCACTAGATGCATAAGGTGGCTGGCGGGTGTCTGTCTCTCCTACTTTAGTCGGATCGGATTCGATGAAAAGGGTCCTTATGAAGGGTAAATAGAAGTTGACAAATCACGTTGTGGTTTTTGGCGTAGGTAAGAAACGTTCTTGCTAGAAATCCTATAGAAGCCACGTAAAACATGCAACCACAATTAGAGGACGTCTAACTTGTTTTTGCAGCATGTGCTATGTGACGTGGTATGGCCAAGAACGAAGATGTGATGAATGATATATGTGATGTATGAGATTGATCATGTTTTTGTAATAGGGAATCACGACTTGCATGTCGATGAACTTGACAACCGGCAGGAGCCATAGGAGTTGTCTTAATTATTGTATGACCTGCGTGTCACTGAATAACGCCATGTAATTACTTTACTTCGTTGCTAAACGTTAGCTATAATAGTAGAAGTAATAGTTGGCATGACGACTTCCTCAAGACACGATGATGGTGATCATGATGATGAAGATCATGGTGTCGAGCCGGTGACAAGATGATCATGGTGCCCCGAAGATGGAGATCCAAGGAGCAAGATGATATTGGCCATATCATGTCACTTTAAATTGATTGCATGTGATGTTTATCATGTTTATGCATCTTGTTTACTTAGGACGACGGTAGTAAATAAGATGATCTCTCACTAAAATTTCAAGTATTGTGTTTCCCCTAACTGTGCACCGTTGCTAAAGTTCGTTGCTCCGAAGCACCACGTGATGATCGGGTGTGATAGGTTCTAACGTTCGCATACAACGGGTGTAAGACAGATTTACACACGCGATACACTTAGGGTTCACTTGACGAGCCTAGCATGTACAGACATGGCCTCGGAACACGGAAGACCGAAAGGTCGAACACGAGTCGTATAGAAGATACGATCAACATGAAGATGTTCACCGTTTTTGACTAGTCCGTCTCACGTGATGATCGGACACGGACTACTCGATTCGGATCGTGTATCACTTAGATGACTAGAGAGATGTCATTCTGAGTGGGAGTTCATTAAAATTTGATTAAGATGAACTTAATTATCATGAACTTAGTCTAAATTCTTTACAATATCTCTTGTAGATAAATGGCCCACGCTCCAGTTTCCCTCAACTTCAACGCGTTCCTAGAGAAAACCAAGCTGAAAGACGATGGTAGCAACTATACGGATTGGGTCCGTAACCTGAGGATTATCCTCATAGCTGCCAAGAGATCATATGTCCTAGAAGCACCGCTAGGTGATGCACCTGCTCCCGATGCGGCCCAAGACGTTTTGAACGTCTGGCAGTCGCGTAGTGATGATTACTCCCTAGTTCAGTGCGGCATGCTTTACAGTTTAGAATCGGGGCTCCAACAACGTTTTGAGCACCACGGAGCATATGAGATGTTCGAAGAGCTGAAAATGGTTTTCCAAGCTCATGCCCGAGTCGAGAGATATGATGTCTCTGACGCATTCTACAGCTGTAAGATGGAGGAAAACAGTTCTGTCAGTGAGCACATCCTCAAGATTTCAGGATTGCACAACCGCTTGTCTCAGCTGGGAATGAATCTCCCAGATGAAGCGGTCATTGACAGAATCCTCCAGTCGCTCCCACCAAGCTTCAAGAGCTTCGTGTTGAACTTCAATATGCAGGGGATGGAGAAGTCCATTCCCGAGGTGTATTCGATGCTGAAATCAGCGGAGGTGGATATCAATAAAGAACATCAAGTGTTGATGGTCAATAAAACCACTAAGTTCAAGAAAGGCAAGGGTAAGAAGAACTTCAAGAAGGACGGCAAGGGAGTTGCCGCGCCTGGCAAGCCTGTTGCCGGGAAGAAGCCAAAGTATGGACCCAAGCCTGAGACAGAGTGCTTTTATTGCAAGGGAACGGGTCACTGGAAGCGGAATTGCCCCAAATACTTAGCAGACAAGAAGGCCGGCAACGTCAAAGGTATATATGATATACATGTTATTGATGTGTACCTTACCAGCACTCGTAGTAGCTCCTGGGTATTCGATACCGGTGCAGTTGCTCACATTTGTAACTCAAAACAGGTGCTGCGGAATAAACGGAGACTGGCGAAGGATGAGGTGACGATGCGCGTCGGGAATGGTTCCAAGGTCGATGTGATCGCCGTCGGCACACTACCTCTACATCTACCCTCGGGATTAGTTTTAAACCTCAATAATTGTTATTTAGTACCAGCTTTGAGCATGAACATTGTTTCTGGATCTCGTCTTATGCGAGATGGCTACTCTTTCAAATCGGAGAATAATGGTTGTTCTATTTATTTGAGAGATATGTTTTATGGTCATGCCCCGCTGGTCAATGGTTTATTTTTGATGAATCTCGAACGTAGTGATACACATATTCATAGTGTAGATGCCAAAAGATGTAAAGTTGATAATGATAGTCCCACATACTTGTGGCATTGCCGCCTTGGTCATATTGGTGTCAAACGTATGAAGAAGCTCCATTCGGATGGACTTCTAGAGTCTCTTGATTATGAATCATTTGACACGTGCGAACCATGCCTCTTGGGAAAGATGACCAAGACTCCGTTCTCCGGAACAATGGAGCGAGCAACCAACTTGTTGGAAATCATACATACCGATGTGTGCGGTCCAATGAGTGTTGAGGCTCGCGGAGGCTATCGTTATGTTCTCACCCTCACGGATGACTTGAGTAGATACGGGTATATCTATTTGATGAAACACAAGTCTGAGACCTTTGAAAAGTTCAAGGAATTTCAGAATGAGGTTGAGAATCAACGTGACAGAAAAATAAAGTTCTTACGATCAGATCGTGGGGGTGAATATTTAAGTCATGAATTTGGCACACACCTTAGAAGCTATGGAATTATTTCACAATTGACACCGCCCGGAACACCTCAACGTAACGGTGTCTCCGAACGTCGAAATCGTACTCTGTTGGACATGGTGCGATCTATGATGTCCCTCACCGATTTACCGCTATCTTTTTGGGGTTATGCTTTAGAGACTGCCGCATTCACTTTAAATAGGGCTCCGTCGAAATCCGCTGAGACGACTCCGTATGAACTTTGGTTTGGCAAGAAACCGAAGCTGTCGTTTCTAAAAGTTTGGGGTTGCGATGCTTATGTCAAGAAACTTCAACCTGAAAAGCTCGAACCCAAATCGGAGAAGTGTGTCTTCATAGGATACCCAAAGGAAACAATTGGGTACACCTTCTACCACAGATCCGAAGGCAAAGTCTTTGTTGCCAAGAATGGATGCTTTCTGGAGAAAGAGTTTCTCTCGAAAGAAGTGAGTGGGAGGAAAGTAGAACTTGATGAGGTGACAGTCACCCCTCCTGGACCGGAAAGTAGCGCAGCACAGGAAACTGTTCCTGAGGTGCCTGCACCGACAAGGGAGGAAGTTAATGATAATGATCATGAAGAAACTGATCAAGTTACTACTGAACTTCGAAGGTCCACAAGGGTACGTTCCGCACCAGAGTGGTACGGCAACCCTGTACTGGAAATCATGTTGTTAGACAACGGTGAACCTTCGAACTATGAAGAAGCGATGGCGGGCCCAGATTCCAATAAATGGCTTGGAGCCATGAAATCCGAGATAGAATCCATGTATGAAAACAAAGTATGGACTTTGGTGGACTTGCCTGATGATAGGCACGCCATAGAAAACAAATGGATATTTAAGAAGAAGACAGACGCGGATGGTAATGTGACCATCTATAAGGCTCGGCTTGTCGCTAAGGGTTATCGACAAGTTCAAGGGATTGACTACGACGAGACTTTCTCTCCCGTAGCGATGCTGAAGTCAGTCAGAATCATGTTAGCTATTGCCGCATTCTATGATTATGAGATATGGCAAATGGACGTCAAAACAACATTCCTCAATGGCTTCCTCAAGGAAGAGTTGTATATGATGCAACCGGAAGGTTTTGTCGATCCAGAGAACGCTAACAAGGTATGCAAGCTCCAGCGCTCGATTTACGGGCTGGTGCAAGCATCTCGGAGTTGGAATATTCGCTTTGATGAAGTGATCAAAGCGTTTGGATTTATACAGACTTATGGAGATGCCTGTATTTACAAGAAAGTGAGTGGGAGCTCTGTGGCATTTCTCATATTATATGTGGATGACATATTGCTGATGGGAAATGATATAGAATTCTTGGAAAATGTAAAGGCCTACTTGAATAAAAGTTTTTCAATGAAGGACCTTGGAGAAGCTGCTTACATATTAGGCATCAAAATCTATAGAGATAGATCGAGACGCCTCATTGGTCTTTCACAAAGTACATACCTTGACAAAATATTGAAGAAGTTCAATATGGATCAGTCAAAGAAAGGATTCTTGCCTGTGTTGCAAGGTATGAGATTGAACAAGGCTCAGTCGCCGACCACGGCAGAAGATAGAGAAAAGATGAGTGTCATTCCCTATGCCTCGGCCATAGGTTCTATCATGTATGTCATGCTGTGTACCAGACCTGATGTGAACCTTGCCATAAGTTTGGTAGGGAGGTACCAAAGTGATCCCGGTACGGAACACTGGACAGCGGTCAAGAACATCCTGAAGTACCTGAAAAGGACTAAGGATATGTTTCTCGTTTATGGAGGTGACGAAGAGCTCGTCGTAAAGGGTTACGTCGATGCTAGCTTCGACACAGATCTGGATGACTCTAAGTCTCAAACCGGATACGTGTATATTTTGAATGGAGGGGCAGTCAGCTGGTGCAGTTGCAAACAGAGCGTGGTGGCAGCGTCTACATGTGAAGCGGAGTACATAGTTGCTTCTGAAGCAGCGCAGGAAGGAGTCTGGATGAAGGAGTTCATCACCGACCTAGGAGTCATTCCAAGCGCGTCAAGCCCGATGACTCTCTTCTGTGACAACACTGGTGCTATTGCCATTACCAAGGAGCCCAGGTTTCACAAGAAGACCAAGCACATCAAGCGCCGTTTCAACTCCATCCGGAATTATGTTCAGGATGGAGACATAGATATTTGTAAAGTGCATACGGATCTGAATGTCGCAGACCCATTGACTAAACCTCTTTCACGAGCAAAACATGATCAACACCAGAACTCTATGGGTGTTCGATTCATCACAATGTAACTAGATTATTGACTCTAGTGCAAGTGGGAGACTGTTGGAGATATGCCCTAGAGGCAATAATAAAAGCATTATTATTATATCTCCTTGTTCATGATAATTGTATGTTATTCATGCTTGAATTGTATTGTACGGAAACAGCGATACATGTGTGAATACATAGACCACAATGAGTCCCTGGTAGGCCTCTAGTAGCCAGCTCGTTGATCAACAGATGGTCACGGTTTCCTGACCATGGACATATGATGTCAGTGATAACGGGATCACATCATTAGGAGAATGATGTGATGGACAAGACCCAAACTTGAGCATAACACGAGATCGTATAGTTCGTAATGCATAAGCTTTTCGGTGTCAAGTATTTATTCCTTAGACCATGAGGTTGTACAACTCCCGGATACCATAGGAATACTTTGGGTGTGCCAAACGTCACAACGAAACTGGGTGGCTATAAAGGTACGCATCGGGTATCTCCGAAAGTGTCTGTTGAGTTGGTACGAACCGAGACTGGGATGTTGTCACTCCATATGACGGAGAGGTACCTCTGGGCCCACTCGGTAAGACATCATCATAATGAGCTCAATGTGACTAAGTAGTTAGTCACGGGATGATGGATTACGGATCGAGTAAAGAGACTTGCCATGATGAGATTGAACAAGGTATCGGGATAAAGACGATCGAATCTCGGGCAAGTACCGTACCGATGGACAAAGGGAATAACATACGGGATTGAGTGAATCCTTGACACGGTGGTTCATCCGATGAAGATCATTGAGGAACACGTGAGAACCAACATGGGTATCCAGATCCCGCTGTTGGTTATTGATCGGAGAGTGGTCTCGGTCATGTCTACGTGTCTCCCGAACCCGTAGGGTCTACACACTTAAGGTTCGGTAACGCTAGGGTCGTAGAGATAAATGCAAGTGGTAACCCGAAAGTTGTTCGGAGTCCCGGATGAGATCCCGGACGTCACGAGGAGTTCCTGAATGGTCCGGAGGTAAATATTGATATATAGGAAGTCCAGTTTCGGCCAACGGGTGATCTCCGGGTGTCACCGGGAGCGTCCCGGGACCACCGAAGGGGCCCCGGGGGTCCACCGGGTGGGGCCACCCATCCCGGTGGGGCCCCTAGGCCACAAGGGGAAGTGTCCAGCCCTCAGGGCTGGCGCACCACTAGGGGGCCCACCTCCCCATGCGCCTAGGGTTAAAACCCTAAGGGAGAGGGGGGCTCCACTTGCCTTGGGGGGGAAGGAACCCCCCCTGGCCGCCGCCCCCTTGCAGATTGGATCTGCAGGGGGCCCAGGCGCACCCCCTGGCCCCTATATATATGTGGGGAGGGAGAGGGCAGCCGCACCCAAGCCCTGGCGCCTCTCCCCCTCCCGTCACACCTCCATACTCCTAACGCAGGGCGCCCGGCGAAGCCCTGCTGCGATCTCCACTGCATCCGTCATCACACCGTCGTGCTGCCGGATCTCTGACGACTTCTCCTCCCCCCTTGCTGGATCAAGAAGGAGGTGACGTTGCTGCACCGTACGTGTGTTGAACACGGAGGTGCCGTCCGTTCGGCGCTAGATCATCGGTGACGAAGAACGTGAAGAGTACGACTACTTCATCCTCACTTCGTTGAAAGCTTCCGCTCGCAATCTCCATAACGGTATGTAGATGAACTCTTACTTGCTCGTTGCTAGATGTCTCCATAGTTGGATCTTGGTGAAGGCGTAGAAAATTTTTGAATTATGCTACGTTCCCCAACAGTGGTATCAGAGCCTAGGTTTTATGCGTAGCATCTTGCACGAGTAGAACACAAAGCAGTTGTGGGCGTATGATCTTGTTCAACTTTCTTACCGTTACTAGTCAATCTTGATTCGGCGGTATTGTGGGATGAAGCGGCCCGGACCGACCTTACACGTACGCTTACGTGAGACTGGTTCCATCGACAGACATGCACTAGATGCATAAGGTGGCTGGCGGGTGTCTGTCTCTCCTACTTTAGTCGGATCAGATTCGATGAAAAGGGTCCTTATGAAGGGTAAATAGAAGTTGACAAATCACGTTGTGGTTTTTGGCGTAGGTAAGAAACGTTCTTGCTAGAAATCCTATAGAAGCCACGTAAAACTTGCAACCACAATTAGAGGACGTCTAACTTGTTTTTGCAGCATGTGCTATGTGACGTGGTATGGCCAAGAACGAAGATGTGATGAATGATATATGTGATGTATGAGATTGATCATGTTTTTGTAATAGGGAATCACGACTTGCATGTCGATGAACTTGACAACCGGCAGGAGCCATAGGAGTTGTCTTAATTATTGTATGACCTGCGTGTCACTGAATAACGCCATGTAATTACTTTACTTTGTTGCTAAACGTTAGCTATAATAGTAGAAGTAATAGTTGGTGTGACGACTTCCTCAAGACACGATGATGGTGATCATGATGATGAAGATCATGGTGTCGAGCCGGTGACAAGATGATCATGGTGCCCCGAAGATGGAGATCCAAGGAGCAAGATGATATTGGCCATATCATGTCACTTTAAATTGATTGCATGTGATGTTTATCATGTTTATGCATCTTGTTTACTTAGAACGACGGTAGTAAATAAGATGATCTCTCACTAAAATTTCAAGTATTGTGTTTCCCCTAACTGTGCACCGTTGCTAAAGTTCGTTGCTCCGAAGCACCACGTGATGATCGGGTGTGATAGGTTCTAACGTTCGCATACAACGGGTGTAAGACAGATTTACACACGCGATACACTTAGGGTTCACTTGACGAGCCTAGCATGTACAGACATGGCCTCGGAACACGGAAGACCGAAAGGTCGAACACGAGTCGTATAGAAGATACGATCAACATGAAGATGTTCACCGTTTTTGACTAGTCCGTCTCACATGATGATCGGACACGGACTACTCGATTCGGATCGTGTATCAGTTAGATGACTAGAGAGATGTCATTCTGAGTGGGAGTTCATTAAAATTTGATTAAGATGAACTTAATTATCATGAACTTAGTCTAAATTCTTTACAATATCTCTTGTAGATCAATGGCCCACGCTCCAGTTTCCCTCAACTTCAACGCGTTCCTAGAGAAAACCAAGCTGAAAGACGATGGTAGCAACTATACGGATTGGGTCCGTAACCTGAGGATTATCCTCATAGCTGCCAAGAGATCATATGTCGTAGAAGCACCGCTAGGTGATGCACCTGCTCCCGATGCGGCCCAAGACGTTTTGAACGTCTGGCAGTCGCGTAGTGATGATTACTCCCTGGTTCAGTGCGGCATGCTTTACAGTTTAGAATCGGGGCTCCAACAACGCTTTGAGCACCACGGAGCATATGAGATGTTCGAAGAGCTGAAAATGGTTTTCCAAGCTCATGCCCGAGTCGAGAGATATGATGTCTCTGACGCATTCTACAGCTGTAAGATGGAGGAAAACAGTTCTGTCAGTGAGCACATCCTCAAGATTTCAGGATTGCACAACCGCTTGTCTCAGCTGGGAATGAATCTCCCAGATGAAGCGGTCATTGACAGAATCCTCCAGTCGCTCCCACCAAGCTTCAAGAGCTTCGTGTTGAACTTCAATATGCAGGGGATGGAGAAGTCCATTCCCGAGGTGTATTCGATGCTGAAATCAGCGGAGGTGGATATCAATAAAGAACATCAAGTGTTGATGGTCAATAAAACCACTAAGTTCAAGAAAGGCAAGGGTAAGAAGAACTTCAAGAAGGGCGGCAAGGGAGTTGCCGCGCCTGGCAAGCCTGTTGCCGGGAAGAAGCCAAAGTATGGACCCAAGCCTGAGACAGAGTGCTTTTATTGCAAGGGAACGGGTCACTGGAAGCGGAATTGCCCCAAATACTTAGCAGACAAGAAGGCCGGCAACGTCAAAGGTATATATGATATACATGTTATTGATGTGTACCTTACCAGCACTCGTAGTAGCTCCTGGGTATTCGATACCGGTGCAGTTGCTCACATTTGTAACTCAAAATAGGAGCTGCGGAATAAACGGAGACTGGCGAAGGATGAGGTGACGATGCGCGTCGGGAATGGTTCCAAGGTCGATGTGATCGCCGTCGGCACACTACCTCTACATCTACCCTCGGGATTAGTTTTAAACCTCAATAATTGTTATTTAGTACCAGCTTTGAGCATGAACATTGTTTCTGGATCTCGTCTTATGCGAGATGGCTACTCTTTCAAATTGGAGAATAATGGTTGTTCTATTTATTTGCGAGATATGTTTTATGGTCATGCCCCGCTGGTCAATGGTTTATTTTTGATGAATCTCGAACGTAGTGATACACATATTCATAGTGTAGATGCCAAAAGATGTAAAGTTGATAATGATAGTCCCACATACTTGTGGCATTGCCGCCTTGGTCATATTGGTGTCAAACGTATGAAGAAGCTCCATTCGGATGGACTTCTAGAGTCTCTTGATTATGAATCATTTGACACGTGCGAACCATGCCTCTTGGGAAAGATGACCAAGACTCCGTTCTCCGGAACAATGGAGCGAGCAACCAACTTGTTTGAAATCATACATACCGATGTGTGCGGTCCAATGAGTGTTGAGGCTCGCGGAGGCTATCATTATGTTCTCACCCTCACGGATGACTTGAGTAGATACGGGTATATCTATTTGATGAAACACAAGTCTGAGACCTTTGAAAAGTTCAAGGAATTTCAGAATGAGGTTGAGAATCAACGTGACAGAAAAATAAAGTTCTTACGATCAGATCGTGGGGGTGAATATTTAAGTCATGAATTTGGCACGCACCTTAGAAGCTGTGGAATTGTTTCACAATTGACACCGCCCGGAACACCTCAACGTAACGGTGTGTCCGAACGTCGAAATCGTACTCTGTTGGACATGGTGCGATCTATGATGTCCCTCACCGATTTACCGCTATCTTTTTGGGGTTATGCTTAGAGACTGCCGCATTCACTTCAAATAGGGCTCCGTCGAAATCCGTTGAGACGACTCCGTATGAACTTTGGTTTGGCAAGAAACCGAAGCTGTCGTTTCTAAAAGTTTGGGGTTGCGATGCTTATGTCAAGAAACTTCAACCTGAAAAGCTCGAACCCAAATCGGAGAAGTGCGTCTTCATAGGATACCCAAAGGAAACAATTGGGTACACCTTCTACCACAGATCCGAAGGCAAAGTCTTTGTTGCCAAGAATGGATGCTTTCTGGAGAAAGAGTTTCTCTCGAAAGAAGTGAGTGGGAGGAAAGTAAACTTGATGAGGTGACAGTCACCCCTCCTGGACCGGAAAGTAGCGCAGCAAAGGAAACTATTCCTGAGGTGCCTGCACCGACAAGGGAGGAAGTTAATGATAATGATCATGAAGAGACTGATCAAGTTACTACTGAACTTCGAAGGTCCACAAGGGTACGTTCCGCACCAGAGTGGTACGGCAACCCTGTACTGGAAATCATGTTGTTAGACAACGGTGAACCTTCGAACTATGAAGAAGCGATGGCGGGCCCAGATTCCAATAAATGGCTTGGAGCCATGAAATCCGAGATAGAATCCATGTATGAAAACAAAGTATGGACTTTGGTGGACTTGCCTGATGATAGGCACGCCATAGAAAACAAATGGATATTTAAGAAGAAGACAGACGCGGATGGTAATGTGACCATCTATAAGGCTCGGCTTGTCGCTAAGGGTTATCGACAAGTTCAAGGGATTGACTACAACGAGACTTTCTCTCCCGTAGCGATGTTGAAGTCAGTCAGAATCATGTTAGCTATTGCCGCATTCTATGATTATGAGATATGGCAAATGGACGTCAAAACAGCATTCCTCAATGGCTTCCTCAAGGAAGAGTTGTATATGATGCAACCGGAAGGTTTTGTCGATCCAGAGAACGCTAACAAGGTATGCAAGCTCCAGCGCTCGATTTACGGGCTGGTGCAAGCATCTCGGAGTTGGAATATTCGCTTTGATGAAGTGATCAAAGCGTTTGGATTTATACAGACTTATGGAGAAGCCTGTATTTACAAGAAAGTGAGTGGGAGCTCTGTGGCATTTCTCATATTATATGTGGATGACATATTGCTGATGGGAAATGATATAGAATTCTTGGAAAATGTAAAGGCCTACTTGAATAAAAGTTTTTCAATGAAGGACCTTGGAGAAGCTGCTTACATATTAGGCATCAAAATCTATAGAGATAGATCGAGACGCCTCATTGGTCTTTCACAAAGTACATACCTTGACAAAATATTGAAGAAGTTCAATATGGATCAGTCAAAGAAAGGATTCTTGCCTGTGTTGCAAGGTATGAGATTGAACAAGGCTCAGTCGCCGACCACGGCAGAAGATAGAGAAAAGATGAGTGTCATTCCCTATGCCTCGGCCATAGGTTCTATCATGTATGCCATGCTGTGTACCAGACCTGATGTGAACCTTGCCATAAGTTTGGTAGGGAGGTACCAAAGTGATCCCGGTACGGAACACTGGACAGCGGTCAAGAACATCCTGAAGTACCTGAAAAGGGCTAAGGATATGTTTCTCGTTTATGGAGGTGACGAAGAGCTCGTCGTAAAGGGTTACGTCGATGCTAGCTTCGACACAGATCTCGATGACTCTAAGTCTCAAACCGGATACGTGTATATTTTGAATGGAGGGGCAGTCAGCTGGTGCAGTTGCAAACAGAGCGTGGTGGCAGCGTCTACATGTGAAGCGGAGTACATAACTACTTCTGAAGCAGCGTAGGAAGGAGTCTGGATGAAGGAGTTCATCACCGACCTAGGAGTCATTCCAAGCGCGTCAAGCCCGATGAGTCTCTTCTGTGACAACACTGGTGATATTGCCATTACCAAGGAGCCCAGGTTTCACAAGAAGACCAAGCACATCAAGCACCGTTTCAACTCCATCAGGAATTATATTCAGGATGGAGACATAGATATTTGTAAAGTGCATACGGATATGAATGTCGCAGACCCGTTGACTAAACCTCTTTCACGAGCAAAACATGATCAACACCAGAACTCTATGGGTGTTCGATTCATCACAATGTAACTAGATTATTGACTCTAGTGCAAGTGGGAGACTGTTGGAGATATGCCCTAGAGGCAATAATAAAAGCATTATTATTATATATCCTTGTTCATGATAATTGTCTGTTATTCATGCTTGAATTGTATTGTACGGAAACAGCGATACATGTGTGAATACATAGACCACAATGAGTCCCTGGTAGGCCTCTAGTTGCCAGCTCGTTGATCAACAGATGGTCACGGTTTCCTGACCATGGACATGAGATGTCGGTGATAACGGGATCACATCATTAGGAGAATGATGTGATGGACAAGACCCAAACTTGAGCATAACACGAGATCGTATAGTTCGTAATGCATAAGCTTTTCAGTGTCAAGTATTTATTCCTTAGACCATGAGGTTGTACAACTCCCGGATACCGGAGGAGTGCTTTGGGTGTGCCAACCGTCACAACGTAACTGGGTGGCTATAAAGGTACACATCGGGTATCTCCGAAAGTGTCTGTTGAGTTGGTACGAACCGAGACTGGGATGTTGTCACTCCGTATGACGGAGAGGTACCTCTGGGCCCACTCGGTAAGACATCATCATAATGAGCTCAATGTGACTAAGTAGTTAGTCACGGGATGATGGATTACGGATCGAGTAAAGAGAGTTGCCATAACGAGATTGAACAAGGTATTGGGAATACCGACGATCGAATCTCGGGCAAGTACCGTACCGATGGACAAAGGGAATAACATACGGGATTGAGTGAATCCTTGACACGGTGGTTCATCCGATGAAGATCATCGAGGAACACGAGAGAACCAACATGGGTATCCAGATCCCGCTGTTGGTTATTGACCGGAGAGTGGTCTCGGTCATGTCTACGTGTCTCCCGAACCCGTAGGGTCTACACACTTAAGGTTCGGTAACGCTAGGGTCGTAGAGATAAATGCACGTGGAAACCCGAAAGTTGTTCGGAGTCCCGGATGAGATCCCGGACGTCACGAGGAGTTCCGGAATGGTCCGGAGGTAAATATTGATATATAGGAAGTCCAGTTTCGGCCAACGGGTGATCTCCGGGGGTCACCGGGAGCGTCCCGGGACCACCGGAGGGGCCCCGGGGGTCCACCGGGTGGGGCCACCCATCCCGGTGGGGCCCCTAGGCCGCAAGGGGAAGTGTCCAGCCCTCAGGGCTGGCGCACCACTAGGGGGCCCACCTCCCCATGCGCCTAGGGTTAAAACCCTAAGGGGGAGGGGGGCTCCACTTGCCTTGGGGGGCAAGGAACCCCCCCCCTGGCCGCCGCCCCCTTGCAGATTGGATCTGCAGGGGGCCCAGGCGCACCCCCCTGGCCCTTATATATATGTGGGGAGGGAGAGGGCAGCCGCAACCAAGCCCTGGCGCCTCTCCCCCTCCCGTCACACCTCCATACTCCTAACGCAGGGCGCCCGGCGAAGCCCTGCTGTGATCTCCACTGCATCCGTCATCACGCCGTCGTGCTGCCGGATCTCTGACGACTTCTCCTCCCCCTTGCTGGATCAAGAAGGAGGTGACGTTTCTGCACCGTACGTGTGTTGAACACGGAGGTGCCGTCCGTTCGGCGCTAGATCATCGGTGACGAAGAACGTGAAGAGTACGACTACTTCATCCTCACTTCGTTGAAAGCTTCCGCTCGCAATCTCCATAACGGTATGTAGATGCACTCTTACTTGCTCGTTGCTAGATGTCTCTATAGTTGGATCTTGGTGAAGGCGTAGAAATTTTTTGAATTATGCTACGTTCCCCAACAATTCCACCACCTTTTAATTTTATTACGAGTTAGTAGTATGCCACCCTGCTTGTATCATATCTGCCTTTATGTATTATATTGGCGCGCTTGTAATAAAATTGTTGAGCAACCCCTAGCTCAACCCTGTATAATATTCAGTGTACTGGATTTCTGTATCAAGTCATTGTTTGCCAGCAGGTAATAATATTCCTCACTGGTTTATTAAAAAGGTCGGCATTCCGGTAATTATTTTACTGAAGGACCGGTCCTGACAGTTATCCATGGGACGGACTGGTGGGCTATGAAGACATGAAGGACGAAGACTGCACCCATGTCCGGATTGGACTCTCCTTGGTGTGGAAGGCAAGCTTGGTGACCAACTATGAAGATTCCTTCTTATGTAACCGACTCCATGTAACCCTAGATCCCCCGGTATCTATATAAACCGGAGGGTGTAGTCCGGATAGCATACATACATTACCATAGTCATACAGGCTAGGCTTCTAGGGTTTAGCCATTATGATCTCGTGGTAGATCAACTCTTGTAATACTCATATTCATCAAGATCAATCAAGCAGGAAGTAGGGTATTACCTCCATAGAGAGGGCCCGAACCTGGGTAAACATCGTGTCCCCAGTCTCCTCTAACCATCGACCTTAGACGCACAGTTCGGGACCCCCTACCCGAGATTCGCCGGTTTGGACACCGGCGGGGCTCCTCCAAGATCTGGGGGTTGGCACAAATGGCAGCCATCGCGACCTCATCCGCGCGTGCGGCCGCGATTTGCTTCTCCGCTGCCAAATGCTCCTTGAGATCCTAGCTATACTGTGTGCACCATGGCTTAGGGTGGCGCTTATTTGGTGGAGGGGTCGGTGATTTGGGTGGAAGGTGTCGCACTCGTGTCGACGGTCGGGGCATGTGGGATGTGGAAGGAGAAGGAGGATCGGAGTCGGGTGTGGATTACCTGCCAGGATAGACGAGGCCGAGCAGCGTGAAGGAGGGTCGCCGTCGAGGAGGCGACACTGTAAGCAAGGAGTGAAGGTGGAAACAATGGAAATGTGGCTTTTGGTAAGGGGGTGCGGGCGGGGGAGGGGGCGAGGAGGTAGATATTTCCGCGGAAGCCGAAAATTTGGAATCGCTTCAGCGAATAAACTAGCGCGCAAAGTGTCATCAGACACAGTCCCTTATTCAGAACTGTGTACGATATGTGAACATCACAAACGATTCAGATAGCTTAACCCGTGTGTGATGAGTTTGAACATCAAAAAATTTGGTTCGAATTTCCATGGTTACAGTGGTCATCCACGTCATTGCATAATTTGGGTACACAAAGGGCGTGGGGAACCGCGATCTAGGCTTTGGCGGGGTCCATCGTGGCAAGGTATGCCGCACAGGAACGGACGGCTACTCGAATGCTCTCGGCGATTGCCAACTCTTCGGTCATAGGTTGTCGACCGTTGTTGAAGAAGCTTCGTTCATTTGTGCGGTGACCGCCATGAGCTGGGCGTGGACAGCCTCGACATGGTCGTGGGCGGCCTCCATCAGGGCTAAGGCTGCCGCTGCGGAACGGACAGCTAATGTGCCGCTCTCGCCAGTTGCTATCCCCGAGGTAGATGTTGATGCCGCCTCCTGAGAAGCAACAATGGCCGTTTGGGCTGCCTTGGCCGCCCGGTTGCATATTGCGGCTGCGCTCACGAAGCTTGTTAGCACGCGCATGGCGGCTGCGACCGTGCTCTCGCTGGACTGGACCACCGAAGTTGCCCTCATGACACGGGTCCACAGGCCCATCTTTCACCGGCGGCGATTGAAGAGTGAATTGATATTTGGGGACCGAGCCAGTGTGCTTGAGACGCCGGCTGTGGACTATAGCCGATGCACCTTCTCGCGTAAGCCATAGGCGTACTATACACCGACTGTGCTCCAGGATAGTTTGTGCTACATCTCACACGGTTGGTGATAATATAATGTGTGCAATCTACTTGATTTTTCATCTTGATTTGAATTACATAATGGGGTCACAGCGACAACGGACGGTGTTTGAATTGCTAGACCTTTTATCTGCAGTGAATATGCAACTATATGTGTGTAGTAAAGGAATTGGAATTATTCAGCATTTGTTTGAACATTTTATACATTAAATTGGTTTTATATCCATTTCAGGTGCACAATTCAAGATTAAACTACATGCACATGCTCCGGTGCACCAACATGGGTTGTAAAATCATATATGTACGTGTCCATGGGTTTATGTTTATGTCCCATGCAAGAAATGGGGATGAAATTCGAACACCATAGCATCGTGGCTCTCCGGCAAATGTCGACGTACTTGCTTTTGTAATTCTAGTAAATTCAAAATTCGTCCAATATTCATGGAACTTGCCATGCTATCATGGAGCGACATCAACATGTCGTGGTAAAAAATTTGTCCCATTTGGGGTAGGTTTGGGTATAAGCTTCTCATAAACCAGAGCTTCTCACAACAAGTTTGATGGTTTCGGTAGGGAACGTTTCACGTTTCTAGACGAAACGATATCTGTTGCCTCTTCTCAATTTCAATTTTTTTCCTAGTGTCAACATAGAACAATAGGAGTGTTGTGTCAATTTTTGGGATTTTTGGAGTTCGCTTAGACATTTTTATACATTAACTGAGTTTTCTATGTATTTATGTGCATAATTCAAATTTGAACTATAGGCACATGCTCTAATGCATATAAATTAGTTGAAAATTCAAATATGTGTCATTGGTTGCATGCTTAGATCCATTGCAAGAAATGGGAATGAATGTCAAACACCCTGCCACGGTCACTCGTCTGCAAACATTGAGATGCCTAGTTTTTTAATTCTAGTAAATCCAAAGCTCGTCTGAAATTCATGAAACTTGGCATGCTATCATGGAGCGGCATCAACATGTCGTGGTAATTTTTTTATCCCATTTGGAGCAGGTTTGGGATATGCTTCTCACAAACCAGAGCTTCTCACAACAAGCTTATGGTTTCGTAGGGAACGTCCCACCTATGGGGATGAAACGATATCCATTGCCTCTTAATGCTTTCAATTTTTTTCTCGTGTCAACATAGAACAACAGGAGTGTTGTGTCATTTTTTGGGATTTTTCGGGGTTCGTTTGGACATTTTTATGCATTAATTGAGCTTTCAATGCATTTATGTGCATAATTCAAGAACTACATGCACATGCTCTAATGGATATAAATTGGTTGAAAAATCACATTTGTGTCCTTGGGTGCATGCTTAGGTCCCATGCAAGAAATGGGAACGAATTTCAAACACCCTGCCACGGTAACTCGGCCGCAAACATTGAGATACCTGGTTTTTAAATTCTAGTAAATCCAAAGCTCGTCTGAAATTCATGAAACTTGGCATGCTGTCATGGAGCTGAATCAACATGTCGTGGTAATTTTTTTGTCCCATTTGGGGCAGGTTTGGGGATATGCTTCTCACAAATCAGAGCTTCTCACAACAAGCCTGATAGTTTCGGTAGGGAACGTTTCACATTTCTGGACGAAACGATATTCGTTACCTCTTCTAGATTTCAATTTTTTTCCTAGTGTCAACATAGAACAACAGGAGTGTTGTGTCAATTTCTGGGATTTTTCGGGGTTCGTTTGGACAGTTTTATGCTTTAATTGAGTTTTCAATGCATTCATGTGCATAATTGAAATTTGAACTACATGCACATGCTCTAATGCATATAAATTGGTTGAAAAATCAAATATGTGTCCTTGGTTGAATGCTTAGGTCACATGCAAGAAATGGGAATGAATGTCAAACACCCTGCCACGGTCACTCGGCCGCAAACATTGAGATACCTGGGTTTTTTATTCTAGCAAATCCAAAGCTCGTCTGAAATTCATGAAACTTGGCATGCTATCATCGAGCGGCATCAATATGCCATGATAATGTTTTGTCCCATTTGGGGCAGGTTTGGGGATATGCTTCTCACAAACCAAAGCTTCTCACAACGAGCTTATGTTTTCGGTAGGGAACATCCCACCTTTGGGGATGAAACGATATACATTGCCTCTTATTGCTTTCAAATTTTTTCTAGTGTCAACATAGAACAACAGGAGTGTTGTGTCAATTTTTGGGATTTTTCAGGGTTCGTTTGGACATTTTTTTGCATTAATTGAGTTTTCAATGCATTTATGTGCATAATTCAAATTTTAACTACATGCACATGCTCTAATGCATATAAGTTGGTTGAAAAATCAAATTTGTGTCCTTGGGTGCATGCTTAGGTCCCATGCAAGAAATGGGAATGAATTTCAAACACCAGGGCACCGTTGATTGCCGGCAAAACGTTGAGATACTTTGTTTTAAAATTCTAATAAATCCATAACTCGTCTGAAATTCATGAAACTTGGCGTGCTATCATGGAATGGCACCCGGCGTGTTGTGGTATTTTTCATGTCCATTTTGTGAGAAGGCGCACTCGAATAACAGCCAACAAAGGCATTTTGAAAAAATAGCTGCCACTTTAATATCTCAAACGTTTGTATAATTCAAATCGTGTGCGTTCTGTTAACCATTCATGTGACGCCACATGTCTTCGTTTTAATGGCTATAGGAGGTGCCGTGAGGACAACTGCTTGACTTTGATTGAACGGGAGGTGTGCGAGCGGAGTCCGGAGCGAAGGCTAACCGAGAGGCATGCAAGGAGTCCTCCAATGCGCGGGCTCACCGGGAAGCGTGCGAGCTGTACGCTGCACATGCTCATTGGGAAGCGAGCCTTTTGACTTCCATGGTCGCCCGCCTTCCTCTCCATTAATGGCGCCGAGCCGCTGTTTAATATGGGCGGCCTTACTGTTCGCTTCCCTGATAACCCACAAGTGTAGGGGATCGCAACAGTTTTCGAGGGTAAAGTTTCCAACCCAAATTTGTTGATTCGACACAAGGGGAGACAAAGAATACTCTTAAGTATTAGCAGTTGAGTTGTCAATTCAACCACACTTGGAAACTTAATATCTGCAGCAAGATAGTTTAGTAGCAACGGAAAAGTAAATAAGCAACAAGCAATATGTGAAAAGCTCGTAGGCATTGGATCGGTGATGGGGAATTATGTCGGATGCAATTCATCATGTAGAAGTTATAACCTAGGGTGACAAAGAACTAGCTCCAGTTCATCAATGTAATGTAGTCATGTATTCCGAATATAGTCATACGTGCTTATGGAAAAGAACTTGCATGACATCTTTTGTCCTACCCTCCCGTGGCAGCGGGGTCCTATTGGAAACTAAGGGATATTAAGGCCTCCTTTTAATAGAGTACCGGACCAAAGCATTAACACATAGTGAATACATGAACTCCTCAAACTACGGTCATCACCGGGAGTGGTCCCGATTATTGTCACTTCGGGGTTTCCGGATCATAACACATAGTAGGTGACTATAGACTTGCAAGATAGAATCAAGAACACACATATATTCATGAAATCATAATAGGTTCATATTTGAAATCATGGCACTTGGGCCCTAGTGACAAGCATTAAGCATGGCAAAGTCATAGCAACATCAATCTCAGAACATAGTGGATACTAGGGATCAAACCCTAACTAAACTAACTCGATTACATGATAGATCCCATCCAACCCATCACTGTCCAACAAGCCTACGATGGAATTAATCACGCACGGTGGTGAGCATCATGGAATTGGTGATGGAGGAAGGTTGATGATGACGATGGCGACGATCTCCACTCTCTGGAGCCCCAAACGGACTCCAGATCAGCCCTCCCGAGAGAGATTAGGGATTGGCGGCGGCTCTGTATCGTAAACCGCGATAATTCTTCCTCTCTGATTTTTTTTTCTCCTCGAAAGTGAATATATGGGGTCTGGAGATACGTCGGTGGAGCATTAGGGGGTCCACGAGGCAGGGGGCGCGCCCCCCACCCTCGTGGACAGGGTGTGGGCCCCCTGGTCTGGATCTTCTCGCAGGTATTTTTTATATTTTCCAAAATAATTCTCCGTATATTTTCAGGTCATTCCGAGCACTTTTTATTTCTGCACAAAAACAACACCATGGCAATTCTGCTGAAAACAGCGTCAGTCCGGGTTAGTTCCATTCAAATCATGCAAGTTAGAGTCCAAAACAAGGGCAAAAGGGTTTGGAAAAGTAGATACGTTGGAGACGTATCAACTCCCCCAAGCTTAAACCTTTGCTTGTCCTCAAGCAATTCAGTTGATAAACTGAAAGTGATAAAGAAAAACTTTGACAAACTCTGTTTTCTCTTGTTGATGTAAATATGTAAGACAGCATTCAAGTTTTCAGCAAAGATCATGAACTAACCACATTCAGAATAAATTTCAAGTCTCATGTCTACTCATATCAATGGCATAATAAACTAGCGAGCAATAATAATAAACCTCGGATGACAACACTCTCTCAAAACAATCATGATATGATATAACAAGATGGTATCTCGCTAGCCCTTTCTGAGACCGCAAAACATAAATGCAGAGCACCTGTAAGGATCAAGGACTGACTAGACATTGTAATTCATGGTAAAAGAGTTCCAGTCATGATCATACTCAATGCAAGTTAATGGTAATACATGCAAATGACAGAGGTGCTCTCCTACTGGTGCTCTTTTATAAGAGGATGATGACTCAGCATAAAAGTAAATAGATAGGCCCTTCGCAGAGGGAAGCAGGGATTTGTAGAGGTGCCAGAGCTCGATTTTCAAATAGAGATGAATAACATTTTGAGCGGTATACTTTCATTGTCAACATATCAACCAAGAATCTCGATATCTTCCATACTACACACATTATAGGCGGTTCCCAAACAGAACGGTAAAGTTTATACTCCCCCAACCACCAACAAGCACACTCCACGGCCATCCGAATCCACGGGGTACCGTCCAAACAAGCAACAGCCCTGGGGGAGTTTTGTTTAATTATTATGATTTGAGCATGGGACTGGGCATCCTGGTTACCAGCCATTTTCCCATGAATGATGAGCGGAGTCCACTCATCGTGAGAATAACCCACCTAGAATGGAAGATATAGACAACCCTAGTTGATACATGAGCTGTTCGAGCATACAAAACAGAATTTCATTTGAAGGTTTAGAGTTTGGCACATACAAATTTACTTGGAACGGAAGGTAAATACCGCATATAGGATGGTATGGTGGACTCATTGGAATAACTTTGAGGTTTATGGAAGTGGATGCACAAGCAGTATTCCCGCTTAGTACAGGTGAAGGCTAGAAAGAGATTGGGAAGCGACCAGCTAGAGAGCAACAACGGTCATGAACATGCATTAAAATTAATTTAAAAAAATGAATGCAAGCATGAGTAGGATATAAATCACCATGAACATAAATATCGTGGAGGCTATGTTGATTTGTTTCAACTACATGCGTGAACATGTGCCAAGTTAGACCACTTGAATCGTTCAAAGGAGGATACCGCCCTATCATACAACATCACAACCATTTTAATATCATGTTGGCACGCAAGATAGACCATTATAAATTCTCAGCTAATTAAGCATGGCATAAGCAGCTATGATATCTAATTATCATTGCAAGCATGTTTCATTCATAACAAGCCGAATGAGGAACGATGAACTATCATATTTACAACAACAAGAGAGGTCGAGTTCATACCAGCTTTTCTCATCTCAATTAGTTCATCATATATCATCCTTATTGCCTTTCACTCGCACGACCGAATGGTGTGGATAATAATAATAGTGTACATGCATTGGACTAAGCTGGAATCTGTGAGCATTTAATACAAGAGAGAAGACAAGGTAATATGGCTCAAGGTTAAATCAACAATAAAGCATAAGAGAGCCACTAAGCATTTTAATCATGGCCTTCTACTCTTGTCCCCCAAAGAAAAGAAAAGAAACTATTTACACGGGAAAGCTCCCAACAAGCAAAATAAGAACGGGGAATCTTTTTGGGTTTTCTTTTAATTACTACCACTACAAGCAATGAAAGTAAACTGGCTAGAAGCTACAACTAATATATTTTTTGTTTTTCTTAAGGTTTTTTATAGCACACGCGAAAAAGACTAAGAAAAAGAAATGAAACTAAACATGGATGGTACAATGAAAGAGTGTGAGCACCGACAACTAGAATAAGTGTGTGAGTATGAATGCAAAGTCGGTGAGAAACACGTACTCCCCAAGCTTAGGCTTTTGGCCTAAGTTGGTCTATGGCCACTGATCGAAGCTACTCTCTCCAGTGTACTGAGATGTGTCCTCTGGGTGCCACTGGTTGGCAAGCTCATCCAGATCCCACCCATAAACAGACTAACGATAAGGATCGACTGGTGGCGCTGGCTCGGGCTCTGAAGCTTGTGTCTGGCTCTGGTGCTTGTAGAAAGCATCTGATGTAACAAGATATATGCATGTAGACAGATCAAACAGAGATGGTGCAGGCAAGGTAACAATCTCACAATATTTTTCATCAAACCTTAATTTATAATTAAGCAACCTATCCTTGTCTTTAACAATAAAATCATGTGCTATCATGCTCTGGAAATTTAGATAAACAGGGGCAAGAAATTTTTCTTCCTTCTCATGATGCCTAATAGGTATTCTAAAATGTTCAGCAAGGCGAGAAGCAAAGATGCCTCCAAAGACGGGCCCCTTTGAGCGGTTCAAACTCAGTCGTTTAGCAACGACGACACCCAAGCTAAAAGTTGTGTCTTGAAAAAAAGCATGGTGTAAAATGACAATATCAGGGGCACTAAGGTTCCCACTATTCCCGCGACCAATTAAACATCTACTAGCAAACAAAGCAAAGTAGCACAGAACAGGAAAATGTATACTGGTAATTCTTGCCCCTGAGACGTGTCTAGTTTCCCCTACACTATCATATCAATGAACCCTTCAACGTCTTCACGACGTGGTTCATCAAGTCTACCTTCAAAGGGTATCTTGCATATTTCACAAAACTCATAGAATGATATTTCCCTAACCTCATCATATAAACGAAACTCCACTGTAGGTGGTGCTTTCTTAGCATGAAAATAAAAAAATTGCATGAAAATATTAGTGAGTAAGAGATACTGTTCACGCTGGTCGTGGAGGAAGTCGGTGAGGCCTGCATTATTTGCCAACCAATAAAAGTCTTCGTAAATCCCGGCGGCCATCATGAAATCATTACAAGGCCATTCACATGCCCGAACTTCCGCCATGCGAGGAAGATTATATTTGGGCTTCTTATATTCTTCCTTCTTTTTCTCCTCTGAACTCTTACTGCAGGAGCCCCTCAACAATCTCTTTATCATTTTCCTCCTCTGAAAATTTCTGAAATTTTTAGTAACTAAAAATAAAAGTTAACCAAACTCAACAAGATTGATAGCAACAACTCCTACTAGTGCCTAGAGACTAAATCATGCATTAGAATTACTTGGGACCAAATAAATTTGACATGCAAGCTCAAGAACAAGGTCACCACAGCAAGCAAAAATTTGCAGTAAATAAAGCACTAGAACAAAAACTAATTGGACCAATGGAGGAGTCACATACCAAGGAACAATCTCCCCAAACAGTTTGGTGAATGGTGCTTTGAGCAAGGAGATCGAAAATGGCAGCAAGATGAGCTAGAACTCGTGCTTGAGCTGGTTGGTGATTTTTTTGGGAGGAAGAAGAAGAGTTTGGGTGCAGGAATAAATGGAGGGGGGTACGTGGGGCCCATGAGGCAAGGGGCGCGCCCTGTGAGGGTGGGCGCGCCCTGGACCCTCGTGGCTAGGTGTTGGCTCCCCTCGTTGTGTGTTATGTGCCATATATTCACAAATATTCCAGAAAAAAAATATTTAATTTTCAGGGCATTTGGAGAACTTTTATTTTTGGGGTATTTTCTTTTATTGCACGGATAAGTCTAGAAACAGACAGAAAATACTATTTTTGCTTTATTTATCCTAATTAACAGAAAGTAAAAGGGGGATACAGAAGGTTGTGCTATCTAGATTCACCTATCTCATACTTGTCAAAGGAATCCATTAACAAGGTTGATCAGGTCTTGTTAATAAACTCTTTCCGAATAACATGAAACCAGAGAATTTTCGAATAACACTAGGTTACCTCAATGGGGATATGTATGTCCCCAACAATAAGAATGTCATGTGTCTTCTTGACAGTAGGAAGAGGAAATTTAAAACCTCCAATAGTGATAGTTGAAATTTTTTCCAATATAATTGATACTGTGGACCTGAGATTGTTTCCTCGGAAAGTGTACCGTATGCTCATTACCATTGACATGAAAAGTGACATTGCCTTTGTTGCAATCAATAACAGCCCCTAGAGTATTCAAAAAGGGTCTACCAAGGATAATAGACATACTATCATCCTCGGGAATATGAAGTATAACAAAGTCCGTTAGAATAGTAACATTTGCAACCACAACAGGCACATCCTCACAAATGTCGACATGTATAGCAGTTGATTTATCAGCCATTTGCAAAGATATTTCAGTAGGTGTCAACTTACTCAAGTCAAGACTACGATATAAAGAAAGAGGCATAACACTGACACCGGCTCCAAGATCACACAACGCAGTTTTAACATAGTTTCCTTTGATGGAGCAAGGTATAGTAGGTACTCCTGGATCTCCTAGTTTCTTAGGTATTCCACCTTTAAAAGTGTAATTGGCAAGCATGGTGGAAATTTCTACTTCAAGTATCTTTCTTTTATTGGTAATAATATCCTTCATATATTTAGCATAAGGATTTGTTTTAAGCACATCGGTCAAACACATATGCAAAAAGATAGGTCTAATCATTTCAGCAAAGCGCTCAAAATCATCATCATCATTTTTCTTGGATGGTTTCGGAGGAAAAGGCATGTGTTTCTGAACCCATGGTTCTCTTTCCCTACCGTGCTTCCTAGCAACAAAGTCTCTCTTATCATAACGTTGATTCTTTGATTGTGGGTTATCAAGATCAAAGCGGGTTCAATCTCTACATCATTATCATTGCTAGGTTGAGCATCATCATGAACATCATCATTAATATTATCACTAGGTTCATGTTCATTACCAGATTGTGTCTCAGCATCAGAAACAGATATATCATTGGGATTCTCAGGTGTGTCAGCTACAGATTCACTAGAAGCATGCAAAGTCCTATCATTTTTCTTTTTCTTCTTCTTAGAAGAAGTAGGTGCATCTAAATTAGCTCTCTGAGAATCTTGCTCAATTCTCTTAGGGTGGACTTCAGGATACAGAGGTTCCTGAGTTATTCTGCCACCTCTAGTCACAACTCTAATGGCATTATCATTATTCTTACTATTTAATTCATTGAGCAAATCATTCCGAGCCTTAAGTACTTGTTCTACTTGACTGGTAACCATGGAAGCATGTTTACTAATGAGTTTCAATTAACCTTTAACTCTAGACAAATAATCACTCAAGCGTTCAATCATATAAGCATTGTGTTGCAATTGTCTACCAACATAAGCATTGAAGTTTTCTTGTTTCACAATAAAATTGTCAAAATCATCTAAGCATTGGCTAGCAGACTTATAATGAGGAATATCACCTTCATCAAATATATAAAGAGAATTTACCTTTACTACCTGTGTCGGGTATTTTTCTTTCATAGATTTCTTTGCCTCTTGCATATCTTCAGGACTGAGAAATAGAACACCCCTTTTCCTCGGAGTTGGCTTAGGGGTTGGTTCAGGAAGTGTCCAATTATATTCATTGGCCAACATATTATTCAATAGTAATTCAGCTTGATCAACTGTTCTTTCCCTGAAAACACAACCAGCACAACTATTCAGGTGGTCTCTTGAAGCATCTGTTAGTCCATTATAAAACACATCAAGTATATCGTTCCTCTCAAGAGGATGATCAGGCAAAGCATTAAGTAATTAGAGAAGCCTCCCCCAAGCTTGTGGGAGACTCTCTTCTTCAATTTGCACAAAGTTGTAAATTTCCCGTAAGGCAGCTTGTTTCTTATGAGCGGGAAAAGATTTAGCAGAGAAGTAATACATCATATCCTGGGGACTACGCACACAACCAGGATCGAGAGATTTAAACCAAGTCTTAGCATCACCCTTTTAACGAGAACGGAAATAACTTAAGGATATAGTAATAATGAATATTTTCATCATTGGTAAACAGGGTGGCTATATCATTCAACTTAGTAAGATGCGCCACAACAGTTTCAGACTCATAGCCATGGAAAGGATCAGATTCAACGAAAGTAATTAACTCAGGATCAACAGAGAATTCATAATCCTTATCAGTAACACAGATAGGTGAAGTAGCGAAAGCAGGGTCATGTTTCATTCTAGCATTCAAGGACTTTTCTTTCAGCTTAGCTAATAATTTCTTAAGATCATATCTATCGTTGCAAGCAAGAAAGTCTCTAGCAGTTTCTTCATCCATAACATAACCCTCAGGAACAACAGGCAACTCATATCTATTGGGAGAAGCTTCGTCATCACTTTCATAGGTATTATCAGTTCCAATATTTGCATTCTCCTTAACCCTAGCAATTTGTTCATCTAGAAATTCACCTAGTGGCACAGTATTATCAAGCATAGAGGTAGTTTCATCATACATAGCAGAAGTGGCATCATCAAGAACATACGACATATCAAATTCAATAACAGGAGTAGGTGTCGCAAATTTACCCATAACAGAAGGTGAATCAAGTGCAGAGCTAGATGGCAGTTCCTTACCTCCCCTCGTAGTTGAGGGTAAGATCTTGGTTTTTGAGTCCTTCAAATTCTTCCTAGTCATCAACAGATATAAATCCCAGGTGACTTAAAGAATAGAGCTATGCTCCCCGGCAACGGCGCCAGAAAATAGTCATGATAACCCACAAGTGTAGGGGATCGCAACAGTTTTCGAGGGTAAAGTATTCAACCCAAATTTGTTGATTCGACACAAGGGGAGCCAAAGAATACTCTTAAGTATTAGCAGCTGAGTTGTCAATTCAACCACACCTGGAAACTTAATATCTATAGCAAGATAGTTTAGTAGCAGCGGAAAAGTAAATAAGCAACAAGCAATATGTGAAAAGCTCGTAGGCATTGGATAGGTGATGGGGAATTATGTGAGATGCAATTCATCATGTAGAAGTTATAACCTAAGGTGACACGGAACTAGCTCCAGTTCATCAATGTAATGTAGGCATGTATTCCGAATATAGTCATACGTGCTTATGGAAAAGAACTTGCATGACATCTTTTGTCCTACCCTCCCGTGGCAGCGGGGTCCTATTGGAAACTAAGGGATATTAAGGCCTCCTTTTAATAGAGTACCGGACCAAAGCATTAACACATAGTGAATACATGAACTCCTCAAACTACGGTCATCACTGGGAGTGGTCCCGATTATTGTCACTTCGGGGTTGCCAGATCATAACACATAGTAGGTGACTATAGACTTGCAAGATAGGATCAAGAACACACATATATTCATGAAAACATAATAGGTTCAGATCTAAAATCATGGCACTCGGGCCCTAGTGACAAGCATTAAGCATAGCAAAGTCATAGCAACATCAATCTCAGAACATAGTGGATACTAGGGATCAAACCCTAACAAAACTAACTCGATTACATGATAGATCCCATCCAACCCATCACCGTCCAGCAAGCCTACGATGGAATTACTCACGCATGGCCGTGAGCATCATGGAATTGGTGATGGAGTACGGTTGATGATGACGATGGAGACGATCTCCACTCTCCAGAGCCCCGAACGGACTCCAGGTCAGCCCTCCCGAGAGAGATTAGGGCTTGGCGGCGACTCCGTATCGTAAAACGCGATAATTCTTCCTCTCTGATTTTTCTCTCCCCGAAAGTGAATATATGTGGTCTGGAGATACGTCGGTGGAGCATCAGGGGGCCCACGAGGTAGGGGGCGCGCCCTGGGGAGGGGGCGCGCCCCCCACCCTCGTGGATAGGGTGTGGGCCCCCTGGTCTGGATCTTCCCGCGGGTATTTTTTATATTTTCTAAAATAATTCTTCGTAAATTTTCAGGTCATTCCGAGAACTTTTTATTTCTGCACAAAAACAACACCATGGCTATTCTGCTGGAAACAGCGTCAGTCCGGGTTAGTTCCATTCAAATCATGCAAGTTAGAGTCCAAAACAAGGGCAAAAGGGTTTGGAAAAGTAGTTACGTTGGAGACGTATCACTCCCATTCCCCTCCCTCCCGCGGACCTCCACCAACGCCATGACACAGAATGATCATCTGCCACTAGTCTTCATGTCTCGTGAAGTCGACTTCGAGCCGGAGGAGATAGAAAATAAGGAGGAATGGGGCCTCATGGACATGGCCCAGAACGAGCTGGCCGCGACGGTTGCTGCCCCGCTCCCATCCCAGCTTCCATCCCCGCGCCCGCGCCAGCGACCATCCCCGTAGCATTGACGGGCTGGTCGCCGAGCACTATCGCAAGAGCTGGAAGCCGCGGGCGTCAGCGAGGTCTCCGCGGACCCGCGCAATCTCGTGTACATGCTTGCGCCACCGCCCATGCCCGTGCCCTTGCGCGCCCCTCCACCCACCGTGGCGCCGCCCCCGTGCGTTTGGCTGCACCCGCCGCGCCCCATGCCCCTGCCCGTGCGCGCCCCTCCACCCACCGCGATGCCGCTCCCCATGCGTTTGGCTGCACCCACAGCGCTCATGCCCGTGCGCGCGCCCCTCAGCGGCATGGGACGCTATCGTCGACCGCTACCTCTCAGCGGCGCCAGTTGCCGTCCTCCCGCGCCCCGCCCGTCGATCGCGCGGCGACATGATATTTGATTTGCAAGTGAAGAACATTTTGTGTTGCCTTGAAGACTTCAACGACGGCGTCCTAGAGGACGACAATGACAACGACGGCGCGGCACGCCGCCTCCGCCGTCGCCGGAAATAGTTTGTTTGGGGGTTTAATATTGATCTCAAATTCTCGATCATATGAATATAACTTTGAAGTGTGACTGAATGAAAGATATGGTTTGAACGAACTTGTGTTTCTCTCTCTTAATGTACAGCCGTATCAAACGATTTTCTTTTGAAAAATACGTCAATGGTTTTTTAAATATACAACACTCATCGCAAACGTTTTAGTTAGAACACCCATATGCAAACAGACAGCTTCCCCAGGAAGCCAAGGGAAAATGTGTCGAGCAGGATTTGTGCAGCTCTTGATCGCAAACATTTTAAATAGAACACCTGTATGCAAAGTGAGAGCTATGGAAAATTTGCAGTGCGGGATTTGTGCATTCCTTCAACGCAAACGGTTGTTTTGGATGACCCATGTGCAACCACGTAGAAACAATTGGGTAAGATTTGCATATGTCATATTGGGTATATTCCCATTTGTCAAACTCGAAAGATTGACATTTGTTTATATAGTAACATTGCAATTTTCAACCTTGTAACACTGCGATTTTTCAAAATATGCAGCTAAAAATCACTAGCACTATCTAATTTTTGCAACTAAAATCACTTGTACTGTTCATATGACCAATACAAAGTGGCATTGTACGTTTTTTGTCATCCAAATAGAAAAATAATATACGTGCTGCCACGCGACCTGTGTGACGTCCGAGCAGGCGTGAGTTGATGGGACGCATATGCATTTGTACCATTTATTACATACAACAAGTCATCAACACACAACAACAACAAGGATACATGTTGGATTATAGATTATTTCCAACAAAACATTCTAGTAAAGTAAAGTTTTTCTCACACAACAAATAACAAAGCGATGAAATGAACTTCAGCTCAACCAATCCTCGGCGTTGGAAACGCTTGCTTTGAACCATAATTGATTCTCTTGGAAGGGCCAGCTATTGTCAATCTCGAGACCAACACAAGACCGATCATCTAGGCTGCAGCGGCCTATATCAGGACACATATTGTGATAGCCAGGGTAGAGAACCATAGCAATGTCCAAGGTATAGATACATTTGGTTCTTATAAATGGTAGTAATGTTATGTCAACAGCAGCTGGACCACCTTTCACCATCATTGTATAGTTTTGTCCAAGGAAGAGCGAGTTTCCTCCAAGACTATCAATACGGAACCATTCAGAAGGTGCTGGCGCTAGGACACTAGTATCCATCTCGAATACCCTGCAACGGATGTTGCAATAGGTCCGGATAGTGCGACCATGGGAGACAACACCTGCTTCGTTAGTAACATCAGCAGTTCCCTGTATACATACAAGAAGAGGTGATCCATCGGAATAAGATGCCAGGCGCCACTGAGTATATAGGTCCTGCTCGTCCTCATGCTCGTGATCATCACCATCATCATCTCCCACTTGGTTATAAAAATGTTCAAGTATATGTGCTGGAATGTTCACAAGACCTTGGAAACACAAGGTTAATTTGCACGGTGATACTAACTAGCATGCATGTGGATGAAACAATTCTAATTACGTTGGAAGCCAAACATACCGAAACAATAAGGATACCATGCAAAAATAGTGCCACGATTGGTGGCAGCAAACACAAGACGCTCGTATTAAATTGCATCACAGTACTCATTCGTGTGCAAAAATTGATTTTTGAGCAATATCCATCCATCCGTGGAAGCAGAGACGGCAACAAGCTTGTCGAAGATAGCAACAACATCATAGTTCTTGTAATCCCAATAGCGGTTGGGAACTCGAGAAATTACTATCTTTCGTAGACGACAATTATGATGATCATATCTGAACGTACGTAGACTATCTGTGTGTTGAACCTCATGGTAGTCTGAGATTTTTGGAAGTGGAACCCGGTGAGGAGTCTACACATTCACAAGTTCCCACTCGCAGTTGTTCCCAATATAAACAACCCAATCTCCATTTGTGCATGCCCATGCCTTACCCTTAAGCGATGGCATCTTAACATCACACGTATCATTATCAAGCGGCATCAACTTGCACAAGGCAAGGCTTCCGTCGTCCTCGCGACGGCGAGCAGGGTCATGGCAAAGAAGATAGGGGAGATCAAACTGCTCCTGAATCCTTGGTTCTTTGTAATGATCCTATTTGTTGAATTAAGAATGGTCTTGTACGAACCTGCCATGCTAGCCGAGGCGATGACGTCGCACCGATCAATGAATTCCTCTACCACGTCATCTTTCAAATCAGGGCAAGAATAACGGTGTCGTTTCCGGCTTGTTCCCTCCGTGGATAAGATGATCGAACAATGGCAGAAGGAAGGGTGAAGGCAAATGGAGGGAGAAAGAGTGTGCGATAACAGTTCCAAATCGAGAGGGGAAGGCGAAGAGGTGGTGGACGGTTGCCACGGTAGAAGAAGAGGCTAGTGGGGAGCGAATGGTTGCCACAGTGGTTACACACTGACGACAAGGCCGAGTGAACCGCATGACGTATATCGTGCACACCTTGATCTGGCTGACCGTTTCTTTTGTGTCAGGGATATGACTATCGGGTATAAACCAGCCAGGAGGGTCCGGATTACGCTGGTAAGGTTATATTATTAGAAGCCCAGTAGAGTATGTAACAGGAGGTTATAGCCCATAGAGGTTTAGGGCCCATGTATAAGGCCCATGGTCTGTAAACCGTCGTACCATATAGCTTGGGATGTAAGATAGAAAGAGTAGAGACCGAGGCAGACACGTTTATGAGCCGGCCTCGGGACTCTGTAAACCAGACCGGGTGTCGCCTCCTATATAAAGGGACGACCCGGTGATGGTTCAGGACAAGAAACAACAGCTCGAGACACAGGCAAAGCGGATTCGCTCCCTGGTCATCGAAGCTCAAGCAATACCACACCAAACTAGATGTAGGCTTTTACCTTCATCGAAGGGGCCGAACTAGTATAAACTCCTTGTGTCCTTCGTCCGCTTTAACCCCTTTAAGCTAACCCGAGCGATGGCCTCACGACTAAGTCCTTTAAACCGGACATCTGTCGTGCTAAATCCACGATAGTTGGTGCCCACCGTGGGGCAATCGCACAATGGTTTCGAGTTCTTGAAGGGCGAATTTGAAGGGCTCAAGGGTTACGCAGTGGGCCGGATGACCAAGAGTCATCGCGGCCGGATCTACATCGACGATGCAGGCTGGGGCCCCGAGGCCGATTCAATCGAATACAGGTATCGGGTCCCCGTCGGCGGCATCCACGTCTTCATCGGCAAGATCAGCGAACCGGGCCCTGAGTCGGACATCTTTCCCAACATCGTCGAGCCGGCTCAGCGTGCGAGATTAGCCCGGATTTAGCCCGCCGTAAAGTGCGTCTTCGTCGGAGCAATGCATGGAGTACAAGCCAAGGACGGATCGGATTCGGGTGGCGAGACAGTTGTCTATTCCGGCGATGAATCTTCATCCAGAGAGGCCGAATCTTTGTATCTGTTGCAGGACGGCCGGTCTAAGGGTGTGTCCGATGGTGATAGTATTCCGGACCCCTTCGATCCGCCGAACAGGGTTGCTGTTTTCATGGCCGGATCACAACCCATGCAGCAGCCCTCAACAACCGGGGCGTTAATCTCTGAGGCAATGGGGGGCAGAGCTGGAGACCTTCCCCCGTCGTCTTCTGACGTCCTATCCACCCTAGTCGACACTTTGACAGCACTCGCAACAGCAGAGGTAGCCCAGGCCCACAAGGAGCAGCATTATGCAGAGATCGCTCAGGTGAGGAACCGGATTGAGCGGGCTAAGTTGGATCTGGATGCAGAGAGAGCCAGGATGGCTACAAGACAGGCAGAGCTAGATTCCCAAGCTTTCTGGCTCAGTTTAGATCAGAACGCTTCGCATGAAGTAATGAACAGAAGACAACGGTCTCGTTTGCCGCCGGTTTATGAGGCAAGGAATCTCTTCAGCACACCAGGAGCAGGAACCAGTAACTATGCAGAGGTAAACCAGGGAGGAGCCCCGGGAACGGGCGCGTCGGTTCATCCACCAGCTGCGGAGCCAAATCGCCAAGTTGTGCCGACACAGCACGTGCCCACCCCTCCCGGCCACTATTCTAACCCATTCGACAACATTGTCGCCGCCGCTTCACGACTGGCTGCCCTTCCCATTGAGGGGACGTCCCCCATAGCAATGGAGGCACGACGGGCCAAGGAACTACTGGACACGGCGCTAACTCAGCAGCAAGCTTATTCCTATAGCCGGGAGAGGATTCATTCAACCCCCCACCCGAGCCGGAGTTACACGAGGCACCTGGATGAACCGGTTGTATCCAGTAGCGCATGGAGGCGACACCGGCAAGGGCGGGATAATCCGGCAGGAGCAGGAGCACATGCACAAGAGGAGGCGGATCTGGCCAGGCATACGGCTTATAACGACGCCTGTCAGGCAACGCCGGTTCACAACACCACCACAGTTGAGACAGGAATTATGTCCAGTTCCTTGGGAGTGCAGTGTCTCATCCCTGCTTTACGGAACGTGAAACTACCCAAGGACTTCAAAGGTCCACGAAAGGTACCCAACTACACGGCGGATCTTGCTCCGGAGGCGTGGGTGGAAAGTTATGAGATGGTCATGGAGATGCTCGGCGTGGATGAAGCTGCATGCGCCAAATACTTCACAATGATGCTTGAAGGCACGGCCCAGACATGGTTAAAGGGTTTACCACCTAACTCCATCGGATCATGGGGGGAGTTGCGTCGCCGGTTTATCAATAATTTCAAAGACACGTGCAAGCAACCGATGTTCGTGGTTGACTTAGCAGCATGTGTTCAAGGAGAACAAGAGACCACCAGCAGTTGGGTGCGGCGAGTGTCAGAAATTTTGCACTCCTCCAATAGCATCAATCCAAGCACGGCTATAGTAACCTTGGAAGGCAATTGCCGGTTTAGCCTTTGAGGCAGAAGCTAGGACGGCTCAAACGTGATTGCAACGACATGGGAACGCTCATGGGCGCTTTAGTAAAATATGGAGACTCTGATAACACTAGGCATCCAGATGCAGACGGAGACAAGTCCGGGAAGGTGAGCAAAAACGGTAAACCGGCGCAAGCCAATCCGACAGGTACAGGGTACAATGGCAAGCGTAAAGCGGAGGGCAGCTCAGACTTTGTGGCCAATACCAACGTTCAAGACAATGGGCAGCGCCGCAAGGGTAGACCGCCCCAACGCAATGGGAGGCCACCTATTAATCTAGATCGCCAGTTGAACGTGCCTTGCCCAAAGCACGGTTCAGAAGAAAACCCATCTAGGCATCTCTGGAAGGACTGTTTTATTATGCAAGAGCTTATGAAACAGGCCAAGTATAACCACGGGCCCCCCGGCGGGTCAGGTCCCGGTTTTCAAGGTCCGGGTTATCAGGGTGGTGGATCCGGATTAGGATACCACGGCGGTAACAATAACCACAATGGCAACAATCAGCATCAACATAACCAGCAACATGGTCAGGGTGGATACAATAACCAAGGCAATCAACAGCGTCAGCAATCCGGGTATCAGAATAATTTGAAGGAGCTAAGCAGTGGGCAATATCATGTTTTCACCACAAGTCTGTGCAAATGGGATCAAAAAGTTCTGAAGAGAGCAGTACACTCTGTTGAACCGGCGATACCACGTTTTTTGCGTTGGTCTGAGCAACCCATTGTATGGAGCAGAGAGGATCACCCGCCACGGGTTGATAATCCGGGTTAGTTGGCCTTGGTGGTGGCACCACAGGTGGGTGGTTATAAGTTCACAAAGGTGCTTATGGATGGAGGCAGCAGCATCAATATCTTATATTATGAGACTTTCCAACGTATGGGGTTGACAGATAAGAAGCTCCGACAGTCCAACACAGTGTTCCATGGGGTGGTGCCCAGTAAATCGGCATAGCCAGTTGGAAAAATCGATCTGGAAGTTACCTTTGGGGATGAGCATGACTCTAGATCGGAGACGGTGACCTTTGAGGTTGTAAAGATCAGGAGCCCATATCATGCTCTGTTCGGGAGACCGGTTTACGCCAAGTTCATGGCTAGAACCGTGTTATGTTTATTTACAGCTCAAAATGTCGGGTCACAAGGGAACCATCACGGTTCACGGGAGCCGCAAGATCGCGTTGTAGTGCGAGGAAGGAGACACGGCATATGCTGAGGCAGTTTGTGCTACGGAAGAGCTGAAGTTTTACAAGGACAATGTTGATCCGGCAGATATGTCCCCGTTGAAAAAGCCAACTACACAGCATGATCTGGTGTTGAAGTTCAAATCGGCAGAGGAAACCAAGCAGGTTGACTTTGTTCCGGGCGATTCATCCAAGCAGTTCACTATCAGCGCTAACCTAGACCCCAAATAGGAAAGCGCGCTCATCGAGTTCATCCGTGAGAATCGGGATATCTTTGCATGGAAGTCGTCTGACATGCCAGGTATACTGAGGGAACTCGCTGAGCACAATCTTAACATTGATCCGAAGTTTAAACCGTTCAAGAAGTATTTGCGCCGCTTCAATGAGGAGAGGCGTAAGGCTATAGGTGAAGAAGTGGCTAGGCTCTTGGCCGCAGGCTTCATAGTTGAAGTATTTCATCCAGAGTGGTTGGCTAATCCGGTGCTGGTACTTAAGAAAAATGGAATTTGGAGGATGTGTGTTGACTACACAGACTTGAATAAGGCTTGCCCCACTGATCCTTTTGCTCTCCCCGTATTGATCAGATTATCGATGGTACGGCGGGATGTGAGCGGCTAAGTTTTTTGGATGCATATTCGGGTTATCATCAGATCAAAATGGCAGTTAAGGACCAGGAGAAGACAGCTTTCATAACTCCCTTTGGAGCCTTCTGCTATGTATCTATGCCTTTTGGGCTCAAGAGTGCCCAAGCAACTTATCAGCGTTGTGTGCAGAACTGCCTACAAGGGCAGATTGGAAGAAATGTCCATGCATATGTTGATGACATTGTGGTGAAATCCAGGAAGGGGGAGACGCTGATAGAGGACTTAAAAGAAACCTTTGACAACCTCCGAATTTACAAGATGATGCTCAATCCGGAGAAGTGTGTTTTTGGTGTTCCAGTGGGCAAGCTCCTTGGATTCTTAGTGTCAAACAGAGGGATTGAAGCTAATCTGGAAAAGATCAAGGCGATCACATCCTTGGCTAAGCCGGCGTGCATCAACGATGTCCAGCGTGTGGCGGGCCGGATTGCAGCGTTGAGTCAGTTCATCAGCCGCTTAGGAGAAAAGGCGATTCCGCTTTATCACATGATGAAAAAGACAGACCAGTTTGTCTGGAGCGATGCTGCAAACGCCACGTTCGAGGATCTGAAGCGGCAATTGGCAGAACCACCAGTCCTTGTTGCCCCGGTTGACAAGGAGCCATTGTTATTATATGTGGCTGATAATGCCCGTGCAGTCAGCGTGGCCATTGTGGTAGAGAGCAAAGAGGCAGGCAAAGAATATCCGGTTCAACGCCCGGTTTACTACATCAGTGAGGTGCTCATTGAGTCAAAACAAAGATATCCACACTGGCAGAAATTGGTATATGGCGTGTTCATGGCAAACCGGAAGTTGAAGCACTACTTCCAGGGCCACCCAATCACTGTTGTCAGTTCAGCTCCGTTAGGGGATATAATCCAGAATAGGGAAGCCATTGGCAGAGTGGCAAAGTGGGCCATTGAGCTTAGCCCGCATAGATTAAAATATGTGCCCCGTACTGCTATAAAGTCCCAAGCACTGGTGGATTTCATTAATGATTGGACAGAATTGCAAGCACCTGAGGAGAAGCCGGATCATACATACTGGACTATTCACTTTGACGGTTCAAGGCAATTGGAGGGCTCGGGGGCTGGAGTCGTGTTAACTTCCCCACGAGGTGATAAGTTCTGTTACGTCCTCCGTTTAATGTTCCCATGTACTAACAATGCTACTGAGTATGAAGCTCTCCTCCACGGTTTGCGGATGGCCAAGGAGATGAACTTGAGTCGAGTTAAGTGCTTTGGTGACCCAGATCTGGTGGCGCAACAAGTATCTAGTAAGTGGGACTCTAAGGATCCACTCATGGCAGCCTATTGACGAGAAGTGGATGCAGTGGCAGGATACTTCAAGGGATATCAGGCGGATCACATAGACCGGCGAAAAAATGAAGCAGCCGATGCGTTAAGCCGGCCGGGCTCTCAGCGTAAACCGGTTCCACCTAATACATTCTTGGATGAATTGCATAGTCCGTCAGTGCAGATACCTTCAAAGGAGGACTTGGCGGTTCCTGATCCGGAAGCACAGTTGGTTGCAGCACTTCACGTCATTCCGGATTGGACACTCCCTTATTTGGCGTACATGAGCCGAGGTGAGTTGCCAGAGGATGAAGTCGAGGCCTGGCAGATAATCCGGCGGTCTAAATCTATGACTATCATCAATGGAGAACTTCATCACCGTAGCGTTTCTGGGGCGTTTCAGCGGTGTGTATCATCAGAGGAAGGCTGCGATATTCTTCGAGAGATTCATGAAGGGGATTGCGGTCATCACGCCGGTTCAAAGTCCTTGGTAGCCAAAGCTTTTCATCATGGGTTTTACTGGCTAACGGCTCATGCCGACGCAGAGGACTTGGTCAGAAAATGTGACGCTTGCCAAAAAAATTCACGGCGTGCTCATGTACCAGCGCAGGAGCTGCGGATGATTCCAATTACTTGGCCATTTGTGACTTGGGGGCTTGATATGGTTGGACCCTTTAAAAGATCCCAAGATCAGAAAACCCACCTGTTGGTGGCAGTGGACAAATTTACAAAGTGGGTTGAAGCAGAGCCTGTCAGTAAGTGTGATGCGGCAACAACGGTGAAGTTCATCAAAAAGGTGATTTTCCGGTTTGGCTTTCCACACAGCATTATAACTGATAATGGCACCAACCTATCTAAAGGAGATATGGAGGAGTTCTGTCAAACAGAACATATTTTCCTTGATGTATCATCAGTAGCTCACCCTTAGTCCAATGGCCAAGCTGAGAGAGCCAACCAAGAAATCTTGAGAGGCATCAAGCCCCGGCTTATGGTTCCTTTGCAAAGAACGCCGGGTTGTTGGGTGGAGGAGTTGCCTTCTGTTTTATGGAGCATCAACACTACACCTAACAGATCTACAGGGTACACACCTTTCTTCATGGTATACGGTGCTGAAGCGGTCCTCCCTAGTGATATCCGGCATGACTCACCACGGCTGGCGGCCTATGTTGAAGCGGATAATGAACAAGCAAGACAAGACAGCTTGGACCGGCTGGACGAGGAACGGGACACGACAGCAACGCGATCGACGATTTATCAGCAAGACCTACGCCAGTACCACAGCCGATGGGTTAAGACCAGGACGTTTCAGGAAGGAGATCTGGTGCTCCGGCTCATCCAAGACCAGACAGATATGCACAAGCTATCCCCACCTTGGGAAGGACCCTTTGTGGTCAGCAAAAACCTGCACAACGGATCATACTACCTTGTCGACGTTCGAGAACATAAGGACTCACGTACGGCAGAGGAGGAGACCAAGCGGCCATGGAACATCGCTCTTCTTCGACCTTACTATCAAGGAATCAGCCGTATTTTCTATACAAACAAGAATCACATGGGGGCTTCCGCGGGCAAGGGAGTATCCCATGGCTTCTTGAGCCGGCGGCGGTATGAAGCCCATCATAAGAGCACTGCTCTGGTTGCTTAGGCAATTTACACATGATGATGAGGGGTAAAAGAGAGTTCTGGTGCCTAACCCAGCTCAAACATATACCCCGATGAGCAAATGGCTCACACACTACCTGGGGGCTCGCATCGAGTTGAATACCCTTGTAGTGAACATGGCTTGGAAGCCCGGTGCATGCACCTAAAACCCCGGATTAACCTGCCTGCATCAAGTAAATCACGCCATCCAGGTAAACCTGGTATGACCCGTCGAACCTGCCACAAGTCAATCTTTCGGGACCCTGAACTTGGCCACGTTAAATTGACAATCATCGAGTTGATTGCCTAAAGACAATCTTTACGAGATTTTGAAACATTGGGTAGCTTGTCATCGATGATTTGGTTAAGGATTGCGGAGCATCTTGACAGGCTTTGCTAAAATGGTTAATGACAGTAGCCTGGCAGCTCATAAAAAGCCTCGAATTTGGAGCCTGGCAACTCGTAAAAAGCCTCGACTACATGGTCTTGTTTGCCCAAAAACCTTATTTTTATTTTTTAGGATTTCACAAATCTTTGTCGTCAAGGTCATTGGTTTTTTAACCAAGTCCATTGATGCGAGACTGGACAACTACAAGGTTGACCTAAGTCTGGGTCATGAACACCAGCGAGAATTAAACCGGCGTTCATTATAATCCGGATCGACCATTATGCTAAGCCAACAAGAGAGCCAAGGGCCTCATCAGCGCCCGCGCTTTAAGTTATTCCTACCGGGTTAAGGTCTACAGGCACACTTAATCAAAGGTATGGTGTAGGTTTGCGTTTTATATGCAGTTCAAAGCTATCTATTTGAAATATGTACAGGACAGTATAATCCGTCCGGTGGTAAACCGCCAGGACATCTTTTAGCGTTGTTCATGCAGACACAGGTGATATAAGCTGTTAAAGCATTGCAAACAGATGATAAATTGGGAGTGCCAATCAAAATAATACCATGACAGTGAGACAAAGGCAGTATCTCAATTATCCTATTACAAGGCACTTGCAGGCCCGAATGGATCAAAGTTTCTTGCAAAGTATTCAGCAACTAAAAATTAAACCGAACGGTTTATGATTCTTCTTTAGCACGCTGCGAAAGCTGAGGGTCAGCTTGCTCCGGGTCTTCGTCGACTTCTGGAAGCTACTGGAAATCAGGAGCGCTCCAGTCAATCTTGGCAAGGGCACGGAAATATACTTCATCGTTTATAAGATTTGATGGATCAATGTCTGGAGCGAAGGTGTGCTTACGAACTGGTGGAATCAGATTTTCGGTGTCGTAAACTGGCTGCTCCACCCGCGAATTCTCTAGATCGTAAGCCGGATGATACCTTGTTAAATCTGCTTCGTCAGCAAGCTTACTGGCAAGAGGGCACATGTCCTTGGTCAGAGAACGGAGATCTTCAAAAGAGAAGGCTGACCCGTCCTCTTTCATGCTAGGGTAGCCATTCATGGCCTCTGCCGGATCAAAATCGGGGACCCATGCTTTGGCCTGGGTTAACGCCATAAGAGAACCAGCTCATGCAGCAGACTTCTTTACCTCAACGAGTCGAGCAGGCAAGACAGATAGCTTTTCCAGAGTGGCTTGGATGGTGGTCGGCGCCGGTTTGTTATGCGACATGGCACTGATGGCCCTTTGAGAACCGGAGTAGACCTGCTCCACTAGGGTATAAGCAGCCTTGACCTTCTTCCGAACATCATCTCCAAGATGAGTTATGCACCTCCCTATATACAATCGGAGAGTTAAACCGGAGCAGAATAAAAATTGCAAGGAAACAAACATACGAAGACAAGTGCTCATCGAATATAGCGGATGTCATGTTATCTATTTGTTGTTTCAACCCGGATAGCTCTTGCGTCACCGGATTAAGAGCATCTTCGGCATCTTTTGCTCTCTTTTCCAGAGCGGCCCTTTGCACTTCCCAGGTAGACCGCTCTGCTTCAAAATCCTTCTTGAGCTTTTCCATGTTAGCTAAAGCAAGAGCAAGTTCTTCCTTAGTTTTGGTTGAGGCAGTTTCATGGAAAGCCAAGCTATTCCGGAGCTGATTTGCCTCTGAAGCTCTCCGGTTCAACTCAGCCTGCAGGAAAAAGAAAGTATTAGAAGGACAGTTTTTTCAAAGTCTCAAGCACATAACAGGTTATGCACTTGACACTTGGGGGCTAATGTACAATTGAAGTAAAGAAAGCAACTTTTCAGACAAGTCCCAAGCACATAAACAAGTTATGCCCTTGGCACTTGGGGGCTAATGTAAGTTCATTCTCAGACTTAAGTGAAGTCCCGGTTCACCTACAGTGAAGTAAACCGGCACTTGGGGACTACTATGGCCTAAAGGTATGATTGCAGAATATAAAAAGAAGCAAAAGGCAAAAAGAAATAAAATTACCTCATATTTATCTTTCATCATGTTGACTAAGTCGGCTTCATAGTCACGGCTGGTAAAGAGTCGGTTCAGATACCCAGAATGGAGCTCCTGGGCACTAAGCTGAGCATAACTCGACAAGTCTGTGCTCCACTTGCCTTTATCTTGCTGAAGTTTTTCCTCCTTGGCAGTATGCCTAGCCAAGGCAACAGGCTCTGCGGGAGCAGAGAATCTTATCCCAGTTATTTCAACGTCTTCCGTCGAGGTAGCGGTTGGCTGGAGGGGATTAGCAGTACGCGCCGGACTAATAGGAGCCGGGCTAGCCCGAGGAGGACTAACCCGGACAGGGCTTGCCGGTTCAGCCGTGTTCTCCATGATGTCGCCCCCCGGAGCAGCAAGATCTTCATGATCCATAGGGGTGGGATCATCGTGCTGAACTTCAACAGTTTCCTCTAGAGGATTGGCCGCTTCAGAGTCCTCGGTCGGTTCAGCAGTGGTGGTTTCGGCAGCCGGTTTATTCAATTTCGCCTTTTTGCTAGGCTTAGGCATACTGGTAAAAGATCAAAAGAGCAATGAGAATCACAAAGTCAAAACAGAAAGGTAAACCGGATGTTTGGAAAGATGACTTACCCCGGAACGGTCTTAAGCACCGGGACTTGAGTGGCAGTAGACTCACCGGAAGAAGACAGAGGAGCCTCCTGATAGTTGGGATCAGACGGTTTAAGAGGTTTGCGAATAAGACCTGCTTTTGGATGAAGAAGGGTTGGAGTAAGCAAAACCTCTGAGTGGCGTCTGCGAGCTGGCGTGTGGGGTAACCCGGACGATTCAACCATGTGCCCACTATGGCGTGTGGTCCTGCGAGCCTCATGTTGTTGTTTCTTCAAAAGAAAGTTGGGATCCAATTGAGCATAAGGGTGAGAAAATGGATACTTCCGGGATACCTGGCGAATCTTGGGTGGCAACGGTTCTGAATCAGATGAGAGAGAAATTACCTCAACTCCATCCGCTTTACTTCCCTGCGCCAGGTCCTGAGAAAAGGCATTATTAACATAAATTCAGATAAAGGGAGATCAAAAGACATAAGAGTCAAGCAGTACCTCAGAAGCCGGATCATCTTCTTCGGGGTTTGAACCGGAAGCGACAACAGCTTTCTTCTTCTTTACGGCAAAGGTCTTCCTGTGGGATTGCTTTGCCGGTTTATCTTGTGCTTTCTTCTTCCAGAAAGGGTCATTGGCCTGCATAGAGGAGTAATAACATGTTGAAGACAACTGATGTGAATGGATTAAAGTGGAAAGAAATAGATAGAGGAATCTTACCGGCGGTGGTTGGTTGTCTGCGCAGAAAGGAGCTAAACCGGTGCGGCTGCAGTCCTCCAGGGGGATATTCAGCATCTTCTTTGCGGATTTAGTAACTTCGTTGTCAGGAAGTACTATCTTTGTATGACGCTGAGGATCTTCCGGTTTACCAGTATATTCACACATTAAGCTTGAGCGCCGGCTTATTGGAAGAATGCTCCAAGAGAGCCAACATTGGACAAAATCAACCCCGGTTAAACCGTTAGCTACGAAAGCCCTGGTCTTGGAGAGTTGAGAGGCATATCGAGCCCTGTCTTGGGCGCTTAGATGCTGCGGCAAAGGATTACTTGGCGCCAGACGATAAGCGCGGTAACCCGGCAGCGGATTCTCTCCTTCAGGTGAAGTATCTTTACAATAGAACCAAGTCCGGTTCCATTTTTTGGGGTGGCTATGAAGAGCGGCGTGAGGGAAGCTTGCATCTTTCCTCTTTTGGATGCTCACACCACCAAGTTCGGTTTGAGGCCCGTCCGAAAACTCAGTTCGGCGGTTCAGGTGGAAGAAATCCCGGAACAGCTCAACAGATGGCTCCTCTTGAAGATATGCTTCTGAAAAGACTTGGAAGTTGCATATGTTGGATATGGAATTGGGACCTATGTCCTGTGGATGGAGTTGGAACTTGGCTAGGACATAGCGGAAGAACTTTGAACCGGGCGGACTAAAGCCCCGGGCCAGATGATCAAAGAAAACAATGATTTCTCCTTCCTTGGGTGTAGGAGGACATTCCTTTCCAGGGGCCCGCCAGTGGAGAACCTCTTTAGAGCCCAGCATGCCAATTGAGGCCGCCTTTACTAGGTCGTCCTCAGTGATCCGGGAAGGGACCCAATTGCAAGCGATGAACTGTTTTGCCATCTTTTCCAAGGCAGGAGTGCTGAAAAATATAAAACAAGACCCGGTTTACAAATCTACTTAATGTAAACCGGAGTGTTCTATGAAGATATGGATCTAATCGACGGTTTAAGCAAGGGACTAATGGTACCCCCTAATCCGGGTTGGGTGTGCACAATGTAGCCACCAGTTTATGATGATAGAAAGAAGTTAAACCGTCGATTATGGAATGCAGGTTTACATCTAAACCGTCAGTGCAGGCATATGAGAAGCAGACTATGATTAAACCGGTAACATAAGTAGATGAGCTACAGATCTAAAGTATGAAAAGCAGCTTTCACATGAAGTAGAGGCAAAATATGGATCTACAGCGAAGGAAAAAGACATAACAATTCAAGTCATATTCAGTGAAGGCAGCAGAGTTCTCTGTGGAATCAATCTAAACTAGCAAGGCTGGAGAAATTAAAGATATGATGATGGAGCGGAAGCGCGCGAACGAGGGCTGACCGAACAAGTTTTACATCTACAGCTAAAACCAATCTACGGCGATGAACTTCGAAGAACGAGGGTTCGTGGCGAGCTACAGAAGAAACCCTAGAGCTAAGATCTATGGGAAAGAAGACAGCGTACCCGAGGAAGCAGGAGACGGCGGTGAGTTTCTGGACGCGTTTAGGTCGATGCAGCGGCCGGGCTTGCTGACGGCGGCGAGCTCGAAGGACGGCGGCGGAAGCTCGGGTGCTGGAGATGAAGGAAGATGAAACAGAAGGGGAAAAGAGATGGGCCTCGGCTGTATTTATAGGCCAAATAGATAAAAACGGCAAGCGCGGGAATCAAGGAGGCCAGAAATTGAATATAGATTGAGTTGTCGCCTCGATCTTCGGAGCAGCAATAAAGAAAGGTAACAAGCAGATGCGGGCGTTAAATGTGCAGATGATGTCACGACGGATTGAAGCGATTCCGGGAGATGACGTCATGGCCGGTTTATGAAGCATACAAGAGTTGCAGAAAGGGAAATTCGTACAAGACTTTGAAGACTGACATGAACAAGTTCAAGTCAATCTGGGGCCTAATGTCAGGGATATGACTATCGGGTATAAACCGGCCAGGAGGGTCCGGATTACGCTGGTAAGGTTATATTATCAGAAGCCCAGTAGGATATGTAACAGGAGGTTATAGCCCGTAGAGGTTTAGGGCCCATGTATAAGGCCCATGGTCTGTAAACCGTCGTACCATATAGCTTGGGATGTAAGATAGAAAGAGTAGAGACCGAGGCGGACACATTTATGAGCCGGCCTCGGGACTCTGTAAACCGGACCGGGCATCGCCACCTATATAAAGGGACGACCCGACGATGGTTCAGGACAAGAAACAACAGCTCGAGACAGAGGCAAAGTGGATTCGCTCCCTGGTCATCGAAGCTCAAGCAATACCACACCAAACTAGACGTAGGCTTTTACCTTCATCGAAGGGGCCAAACTAGTATAAACTCCATGTGTCCTTCGTCCGCTTTAACCCCTTTAAGCTAACCCGAGCGATGGCCTCACGACTAAGTCCTTTAAACTGGACATCTGCCGTGCTAAATCCACGACATTTTGTGTTGCCTAATCACAAACAGTTCATCCGAGTGAACAGTATGTTGTATATCGCCCACGCCTTCATCTGGCTACCCGTTTCTTTTGTGTTGCCTCATCGCAAACAGTTAATTGAACTGAACCGTATGCCCTGCATCGCACACGCAACTAAAATCTGAACCGTGTTTGATGCATCCGTCATTGCAAAAGTTTTGCACCTTTTTGATGTTTTTTACACCACCGTTTGCGATTATTGCATCGCACACAGTTTTGTCGAAGGCTCTCTAATCGTAGTGTCGCGTTAGTAGCATCCTGCAGTAGTGCACATACGTACATATGGGCGGGGTCTCGAGCGCGTACTCGCGCATATGTACGGCCATGTAGTACCGTACATATGGAGACGGCAACAACGGCGTTGTGTTCATCGGCAGCCAACCGGTGGGGTCAAAATGGAGAAACAACATATTGTTCATCGGGAGGCGACCAGCTTGGACGGAACAGCCGAAACCTGGTGTGGCGTACCGCAAAACAGAGGGAAACGACCTTCTGCTGGAGTGGGTACGGTCGAAACAGGGTCCTGTTCATCGGGAAGGGTCTGGCGTACGGCAAAACAGAGGAAACGGTCTTCTGCTCGACTGGCTATGGTCGAAACGGGATCTTGTTGATTGGGAGTGGTCTGGCGTATCGCTAAACGGAGGAAACAGACTTGTGTTGGAGCGCTACGGTCGAAACGGGGTTCCTGTTCATCGGATGGGGTATGGCGTACCGCAAATGGGACTCCACGGGCTATTGTTCACCCACCGTCGACTTCCTCCATCCTCCACATGCACTGTTCATCCATCGTGTCTTCTTCTGCCTCCACCAGCTACTGTTCAACTAGCATGTCGGCGTCCTGGGAACCAGGGTACCCAGACTTGCCTGTCTGCGGGCCGTGACACGCTCCTACTACGGCCTGGTACAGCCCAATTGATCGACCAGCTGCTCAAGACCCTCGCGAGGGGCCTAGACCTCGCGAGGAGAACGACGTCAAGACTCCCTCAGGGGCGGCCTCGGCTAGGTTGCTCCGGAGGGGCGGAGAATCCAAGGCCAATTCTGCCTCAGGAGGAGGCAATGACGCGAGCAGTGACGCACCGCGCCAGCGGCGCAGTTGCCATTTTGGTGCAAAGCAGACAGCGCACGCGCAGGTTCCCGAGGAGCAGGACAAAGGTTTCCCCTTTGGTGCAACAAGACCGAAGACCGTAAGGACGACAGGGAGGATGTCACCACCGAGCCCACCACCGCGTCACCGACTCATCCCTTTGCAGGCGAAGACCGCTTTTGTCGGGATAGGAACGTCCTTGTGTTCCCGCTCAAAATGGCCATTGTGGTATCCCTTCCCGCCTAAACATTTCGGGGAAGAGGACCTTGGCCGCCTATATAAGTAGCTAGGGTCTCCACTATGGAGGCATTCTGATCAGATCCATAGACTCCGCCCTCACACAAAGGAGCAAGAACCCTTGCCTCCTGACCCTCCTAAGCTCTCCTCCTGAGCTCAGGAACCACTGTACTCATTCATACTCAAGCCCTCCCGAGGCTAATCCACCAAAAAAGGAAGTAGGGTTTTACATCGCAAGGTGGCCTAAACCTGGGTAAATTCGTGTGTGTTTTACTTGTTGTTCGCTTGAATCTCTTCATCGGACGAGGGCGAGATGCTAGGTAGACGTGAGTGGGAGAGATCTTCGTTCACGCCCTTGTGTTCGAACTTCTTCGGTTTGCGGAGCCCGTAATCTGACATTTGGCGTGCCAGGTAGGGGGCGTGTCAAAATCTCGCCTCTCCGATGACCTCGTCCCGCTCTCGTTGTCGACCCTACTTCGCTGCCATGGTGGACACACGCCGAGTGCCCGCCGCCCGCCGCGCCGCCAATGTCGCTTAGACAGCGCCCGCGGGCAATGGTGCACCGCTCCGCCCCAACTCGCCGGTCGCCAACGTCCCCACCGACCAGGCCGTCCACGAGCAGCAGGACTCTTCGTTGTCGCTGTCCGTGCGGCGTGATGAACGCACGGCGATGCCGTCACCCTCGTCGGCCGCGGCGTCATCCTCACTGATCCACCGCGGAGTCTTTGCTTGTTAGTTTTCCACAATCATCCTTGCTAGACACACCTATTTGAGAGATTTAAATATGGCCTATAAATTGTTAGAACACTCTATGTGCTTCACTTATATCTTTTGAGTTGAATAGTTTTTGCTCTAGTGCTTCACTTATATCTTTTAGAGCACGGTGGTGGTAATATTTTGTAGAAATTTTTGAACTCTCATGCTTCACTTATATCCTTTTGCTAGTCTATTAAAACAGCATGGTAATGTGTTTAGGCTAAAGAAACCAGTCTTCACATGATAGACATCCAATGTCAATGTAGTAAAAATTCTCACACCAAGTGCATTGAATATAATGAGATGTTGGATGCTTGATAATTGTTTTGAGACATGAGGATAGTGATATTAGAGTCATGCTAGTGGAGTTATTATGAAATTGAGAAATACTTGTGTTAAGGTTAGTGATTCCCGTAGCATGCACGTATGGTGAACTGTTGTGTGACTAAGTTAGAGCATGAGGTATTTGTAGAGTGTCAACCTTTGTGTGAAGGTCGAGGGCGCGTGATGGTTAACTCCTACCAACCTCCCCCCTAGGAGCATGCGTTGATTGCTTTGTTTTGATGACTCGTAGATTTTTGCAATAAGTATATGAGTTCTTATGACTAATGTTGAGTCCATGGATTATACGCACTCTCACCCTTCCACCATTGCTAGCCTCTCTTGTACCGTGCAACTTTCGCCGGTGCCATAAACCCACTATATATCCTTCCTCAAAACAGCCACCATATTGTTCCTCAAACCACCATACCTACCTATCATGGCATTTCCATAGCCATTCCGAGATATATTGCCATGCAACTTTCCACCGTTCCAGTTATATGACACGCATCATATTGTCATATTGCCATTGCATGATCATGTAGTTGACATCGTATTTGTGGCAAAGCCACCATGCATAGCTTTTCATACATGTCACTCTTGTTTCATTGCACATACCGGTACACCGCCGGAGGCATTCATATAGAGACATACTTTGTTGTTGTAGTATCGAGTTGTAATATCGTGTTGTAATGAAAGTGTGATGATCATCATTATTAGAGCATTGTCCCATGGGAGGAAAGGCTAAATCTATAAAGCCCCTCCGCAAAAAAAAGGCCAAAGAAAAAAAGGAAAGGCCCAAAAAAAGAGAAAAAAAGGGGACAATTGCTACTATCTTTTTCCACACTTGTGCTTCAAAGTAGCACCATGTTCTTCATTGTAGAGAGTCTCATGCTTAGTCACTTTCATATACTAGTGGGAATTTTCATTATAGAACTTGGCTTGTATATTCCAACGATGGGCTTCCTCAAATGCCCTAGGTCTTCGTGAGCAAGCAAGTTGGATGCACACCCACTAGTTTCTTTTGTTGAGCTTTCATTCATATTTAGCTCTAGTGCATCCGTTGCATGGCAATCCCTACTCACTCACATTGATATCTATTGATGGGCATCTCCATAGCCCGTTGATGCGCCTAGTCGATGTCAGACTATCTCCCTCCTTTCTGTCTTCTCCACAACCACCTCTATTCCACCCATAGTGCTATATCCATGGCTCACGCTCATGTATTGCGTGAAAGTTGAAAGGTTTGAAAATGTGACGCCCCCGATTTGACCGTACACTAATCATGCACGCAAATGTGTACGACCAAGATCAGGGACTCACTAGAAGATATCACAACACAACTCTAGACACAAATTAAAATAATACAAGCTTTATATTATAAGCCAGGGGCCTCGAGGGCTCGAATACATAAGCTCGAATACAGAAGAGTCAGTGGAAGCAACAATATCTAAGTACAGACATAAGTTAAACAAGTTTGCCTTGAGAAGGCTGTCACAAAAGTAACAACGATCGAAAAGGCAAGGCATCCTGCCTGGGACCTCCTAACTACTCCTCGCAGACGAACTCCACGTAGAAACATCCTCGGGATCATCTGGCTCCTGGACTCCACCATCTGGATGCGTTATCCGAGAAAAGAGGAAAAGGGGGAAGGGGGAGCAAAGCAACCGTGATACTCATCCAAAGTACTCGCAAGCAAGGATCTACACTACATATGCAATGGTATCTGTGTAAAGGGGTAATATATGTGGGTTAAACTGTAGAATGCCAGAATAAGAGGGGGATAGCTAATCCAATCAAAGACTACGCTTCTGGCAGCCTCCATCTTGCAGCAGTAGAAGAGAATAGATGGTAAGTTCACCAAGTAACACGTATAGCATAATCCTACTCGGCGATGCTCCCGCACATCACCCTGTGAGAGAGCAACCACCGAGTTATATCTGGAACTCAACTGGGTGTGTTTTAACAAGTGTCCGGTTCTAGTTGTCATGAGGTTGGAATACAACTCCAGGTCGTCCTTTTACCGAGGGACACGGCTATTCGAATAGATTAACTTCCCTGCAGGGGTGCACCACATAACCCAGCACGCTCGATCCCATTTGGCCAGACACACTTTCCAGGGTCATGCCCGGCCTCGGAATATCAACACGTCGCAGCCCTACCTAAGCACAACAGAGAGGTCAGCACGCCGGTCTAAGTCCTAGGCGCACAGGGGTCCGGGCCCATCGCTGATGTCTACACACGCTTCTACTCTTGTAGACTATGTTGGGCCTCCAAGCGCAGAGGTTTGTAGGACAGCAGCAATTTCCCTCAAGTGGATGACCTAAGGTTTATCGAACTCAGAGAAGTAGAGGTTGAAGATGGTCTCTCTCAAGCAACCCTGCAACTAAGATACAAGAAGTCTCTTGTGTCCCCAACACACCTAATACACTTGTTAGATGCATATGTGCACTAGTTCGGCGAAGAGATGTTAAATGGCAAGTGATATGGATGGCAAAACAAAGTAATATAAATCTGTAATAAAAAGTGCAGCAAGCAAACAAGTGGTAAACGTGAGCACAAATGGTATTGCAATGGTGGAAACAAGGCCTGGGGATCATACTTTCACTAGTGGCAACTCCCAACAACATTAACATAATCGAATCACATGATATTTCCCATAAAACATGCAATGGAGACGCACCCGGAGGTCATTCCTTCGTGGTCAAGAGAGGACGAGAATTATGTAGAGCTACAAAAGCACACCTCAAAGTTCGTAGTTCTCAATCTAAGGATTTCCCAATGTCACCGCGGCCATCCAAAGAGAGTCCCACAATCACCACAACATATCTAAAAGATAGTCAAAGACAAGCACCAAGAGACTCTCAATCTTCAATCAACACACAAGAGAGGAAATCACTCATGAAAAATATTTTTCTAATCCATGTCCAATAGACCGCTGTTACCTTGGTCTCGGGGATTATACTAGATAAAGACAAGTGAGTACATAAATCCAATACATAGAGGAAGGGGAAATACCATGGGATCACCCTAGATTAACATAGCCTATGATCACAACGAAGATCACATCATGGGAGAGAGAGATAACCACATAGCTACACGTACGAGCCCTCGGCCCCGGAGAAGACTACTCACACATGGACATGGTGAGGAGGATCTTGATGGTGGTGTTGATGGAGAGGTGCAGCCCCGCGAGGAGGAGACGGCCGGCGGCAGCCACGGAGGCGGCGGCGGTGGCCCTTGGGGGCGGCGGCGGCGGCCCTCGGGGCGGCGACGGCCCTAGGGGGCAGCGGCTCCTTGGCCCCCCTTCTTCCTTGTGGATGGTGCTGCAATGGTGCTGGTCCTCCCCTTCAAGACGGCGGCTTGGGAGGAGGAAAATTCGTGGCCCTTGGTGACCTAGGTTTCCTCTCTTTATATAGACTCTCGGATTCCCGTCATCAGATTTTGGGCCTGGGTAAAACGGGCTTCACTAGGCCGTCCGGACTCCGATTTGGACGAATTTTATATCCAGAAGCATCGCCTCGAAATTCTCCACAAATTTCGCAACTAGACTTTTTCCGTTTGACGTCGTCTTCGGGCCGGAACGTGACCATCTTTAAAAAAACATTCTCAGACAGATTTCAGGAAAGTCAGAGTCCTACTCCAATACGACTCCTTTTGCGTTTTTGTCAATTTCCAAGTAATTCCTACACAATAAAGTGTAAAACAAGAACATTGTGCACTTTTGCAACCATTAGTAGGTTAGTCCAAATATGATCAAAAGTGTATGGAAGTGCATAAATATCATAGCAATATCACACAAAAAGGGCATGGAGCAAGCAGAAATTATAGATACGTTTTGGACGTATCAACATCCCCAAGCTTAATTCCTGCTCGTCCTCGAGTAGGTAAATGATAACAAGCATAATTTATGTGGTGACATGCTATTAACCATATAAAAACTTTTCACAGTCACATGACAAAAGCTTACTGAGACAATGAATCTGTATTAATTAAGTTGCCTCATGAGAAAATCACAAAGAACTGAAAGTTTTACAATATGATACTGAAACACTCAATAGATTTGTAGTGAGCATGGTGTGCAAATATGACAAAGTGATATCTCGCTTGCCCCCTTTAGTGAAGCAAAACATAAATGCAGGGGCACCTCCAAAGTTTAAGTGACGACTAGATACAATAATTTCAGAATAAACGATATCATAATCATGCAAAAGACAATGGTACTTTGGGACAATGAACATTACACTCAGAATGACAATCATGCTCTCAATAGTTGGTGCTTTAAAGAAGGTGGAGACTCTCGAACCGTGGCTTTTATTGGCAAGGTTGAAAACCCGTGGTCGGAAACAAAAACAAAACATGTACCAGAGCTCTTGGTTTTAAAAACAGAGGTAATAATTATTATTTTTAGATATGCATGTTTCGTCAACGAATGCTAGCAGATAACTCAATTACTTCTTGAGCTGGACAAGTTTCGAGGAACGGCTCCCGAATGAGGACGATCACATCCTCTTAATCTCCTTTGTTTATCACTGCCAAAGTTTTCTGATTTCTCATGAACAAAGCGTGAAGGAGGGTTTGTTTGTCGTATTATTTTTAATGAGTCGGGCGCACTCTATGCCAGTTCCTTCTCGTATTATGGGTTTGCACATTAGACATGCAATCCCGGGGTGAAGCTTGTCCAACTTAAAAAGATCATGAATTAACTACTACTTCCTCATGAGGTAAAACAGAGGCACAAAATAGGAATGCTTTTTTTTTGAATAATTTCGAGATGGTACATGAAAGTCTTCGTTAGGAATGGCAGGTAAATACCATGTATAGGAAGGTATGGTGGACTCATATGGCATAACTGGTTTAAAGGATTTTGGATGCACAAGCAGTCAGTCCGCTTAGTACAGGTGGAGGTTAGCAAAAGACTGGGAGCGACCAACTAAAAGAGCAATGACGGTCATAATCATGCAGAGCGACAAAGCAACATTGAATCGGGCATGGAAGTTATATCGCTACTCAGAAATTAAAGATCATCAAGGCTTGACAGACTTTTCCTTTACAGTCTTAAATATGCGTGAGCATACGCCAAGTCAATCAAAATAAATTCTCGGAGGAAGATATCACTAAACCATACCACATCATAGTCAAACAAATCATGTTGGTACTCCAATAACACATTGGGAACCCCCCAGCTTTTTGAGACTAACCATAAGAAAACATGAACTACTAAGCACCATTATGCACATAGCATTTTTATCATAGACATATCAACCAGTGCAATAGAAGCCAACTCTCTTAACAAGATAAGCATGATAACTAAAGAGAGTTCCAGCGACCAACTAAACAAAAGCTCTTTACAAAGATAAGCATGAAAACTAAGAGCTGAACATGATAGTAGCTATTGAAAGACAAAGAACACACACAGCAAGGATAGACATGAAAATTCTATGTTATGTTCTAGGTTGAAGTGGAGCGTGTTTCTCTCCCACACAAAGAAAGCTGAGTTCCAACTCGTTATGAACAGCAAGCAAAGCTAAAGAAAACTAAAAAGGAAATTAAAAGCAAGACGCTCCAAGCATAGCACATAACACATGAAGTGATAAAAATATAGTGGAACGAAAGACGAACTGATAATTGTTGATGGAGAAGGGGATGCACGGGGGCATCCCCAAGCTTAGACGCTTGAGTCTTCTTGAATATTTCTCGGGGGTGCACGGGGGCATCCCCAAGCTTGAGCGTTTGACACTCCTGAATCTTTTTATCATCTTCCCTCGCACACTTGAAAACTCCCTTCATACATAACTCATCATAATCTGATTAGCGAGGTTAGTACCCTTAATAAAATAATTGTTCCTTTCTGGAAATAAGGATATTCTTGAAGTTCTACTGTTTCTCAAGATTGCCAAAAGGTTTTTGCAAAGAAAAAGCAAGCTCAAGGTTTGCAAAATGAAGGAAAGGCAAAACAGGACAGAATCTGTGAAAAACAGACCAGCAGGTAGTAAATGATTTTTTCGGGGCACTTCTGCAACTCTAATCAAAAAACTCAGAACAGACGCCCGAACGCCAATTGTATAGAGCACGCTGTCGAAAAAATTCAGACCAAAAAGATGATCTGGTGATTTTATACGAATTTTTCTATCCAAGGACAGAATCTGTTTCCTGGACAGCACGTCACAACTTTTGAACTTTCTTGCAATCAGAGGCTACACTTGGCACAAAGCTGAAAAGTAAAGATACAATGATGATGCTACTATAGTAACAACATCAAGACACAACAAAAGCAAAATAAAATTTTATTTATTGTGGGCTGCCTCCCAAAAGCGCTTTCTTTTATGCTTTAAGCTAGGCATAAGACTTTAATGATGCTCTCGTAGGAATAAGAGTTGAAGAACAAAAGAGAGCATCAAGAAGCAAATACCAAACACATTTAAGCCTAACATGCTTCCTATGCATAGGAATATTGCAATAGAATAATTCGTTGAAGCACAAAGCAATAAGCATAGGAAGGCAAAACAAGCATAACTTCAAAATATTCACCATAAAAAGAGGAAACTTCTTATTATTAAGATATTTAGAACCATGTCTCCCTCTCTCATTATAAATTTCAGTGGCATCATGGATGAACTCAACAATAAAACTATCACATAAGGCATTATTTCCATGATCCAAAAGCATAAAAGTGTCATTACTCTTCATATAAGCAAAATCTTTCTTATTAGGAATAGTGAGAGTAAGACTATCATAACCATCTTGGTAATCATCGTATTTAGGAGACATATCATAATCATAATAAATTTTATCCTCAATAGTAGGTGCACTAAAAATATCATATTCATCATTCTAATCATCATATATAGGAGGCATAGTATCATCAAAGTAAATTTTCTCCTCAAAATTTGGGGGACTAAAAATATCATGTTCATCAAACGTGTCATCCCCAAGCTTGGAGCTTTCCATGTCATTAGCAATATTGATATTAAATAAAAACATACTAATAACATCACCACCATCATGATTGTTATGCAAATAATAAAGTTCCAAAGGTTTTTTAATTTTCTCTTCGAACACATCATGTCCAAGTTCAAGGTAGAGCTTATAAAGCTCTCTCATATTTTTGTTGTTTTCCATTAAGCAAAACTAGTGAAAATAAAAACAAGAAACAAAAAGATTTAATTGCAAGATCTAAAGATATACCTTCAAGCACTCACCTCCCCGGCAACGGCGCCATAAATAGCTTGATGTCTACACACGCTTCTACTCTTGTAGACTATGTTGGGCCTCCAAGCGCAGAGGTTTGTAGGACAGCAGCAATTTCCCTCAAGTGGATGACCTAAGGTTTATCGAACTCAGGGAAGTAGAGGTTGAAGATGGTCTCTCTCAAGCAACCCTGCAACTAAGATACAAGAAGTCTCTTGTGTCCCCAACACACCTAATACACTTGTTAGATGTATAGGTGCACTAGTTCGGCGAAGAGATGTTAAATGGCAAGTGATATGGATGGCAAAACAAAGTAATATAAATCTGTAATAAAAAGTGTAGCAAGCAAACAAGTGGTAAACGTGAGCACAAATGGTATTGCAATGGTGGAAACAAGGTCTAGGGATCATACTTTCACTAGTGGCAACTCCCAACAACATTAACATAATCGAATCACATGATATTTCCCATAAAACATGCAATGGAGACGCACCCGGAGGTCATTCCTTCGTGGTCAAGAGAGGACGAGAATTATGTAGGGCTACAAAAGCACACTTCAAAGTTCGTAGTTCTGTCACCGCGGCCATCCAAAGAGAGTCCCACAATCACCACAACATATCTAAAGGATAGTCAAAGACAAGCACCAAGAGACTCTCAATCTTCAATCAACACACAAGAGAGGAAATCACTCATGAAAATATTTTTCTAATCCATGTCCAATAGACCGCTGTCACCTTGGTCTCGGGGATTATACTAGATAAAGACAAGTGAGTACATCAATCCAATACATAGAGGAAGGGGAAATACCATGGGATCACCCTAGATTAACATAGCCTATGATCACAACGAAGATCACATCATGTGAGAGAGAGATAACCACATAGCTACACGTACGAGCCCTCGGCCCCGGAGAAGACTACTCACACATGGACATGGTGAGGAGGATCTTGATGGTGGTGTTGATGGAGAGGTGCAGTCCCGCGAGGAGGAGACGGCCGGCGGCAGCCACGGAGGCGGCGGCGGTGGCCCTTGGGGGCGGCGGCGGCGGCGGCCCTCGGGGCGGCGGCGGCCCTAGGGGGCAGCGGCTCCTTGGCCCCCCTTCTTCCTTGTGGATGATGCTACAATGGTGCTGGTCCTCCCCTCCAAGACGACGGCTTGGGAGGAGGAAAATTCGTGGCCCTTGGTGACCTAGGTTTCCTCTCTTTATATAGACTCTCGGATTCCCGTCATCAGATTTTGGGCCTCGGTAAAACGGGCTTTACTCGGCCGTCCGGACTCCGATTTGGACGAATTTTATATCCAGAAGCATCGCCTCGAAATTCTCCACAACTATCGCAACTAGACTTTTTCCGTTTGACGTCGTCTTCGGGGCCGAACGTGACCATCTTTAAAAAACGTTCTCAGACAGATTTCAGGAAAGTCAGAGTCCTACTCCAATACGACTCATTTTGCGTTTTTGTTAATTTCCAAGTAATTCCTACACAATAAAGTGTAAAACAAGAACATTGTGCACTTTTGCAATCATTAGTAGGTTAGTCCAAATATGATCAAAAGTGTATGGAAGTGCATAAATATCATAACAATATCACACAAAAAGGGCATGGAGCAAGCAGAAATTATAGATACGTTTTGGACGTATCGATCGCCCAACGCACACCTGCACGCTGCGTACGCGGCCGGTGAGCAGACCTAGCAACCTCCATTACTAAGGAAGCTACGTTACGCGGTCCAACCCGGCGCGCGCCGCTCAGTCGCTGACGTCAAGAAGGTTTCGGCTGATACCACGACGTCGAGAGCCCATAACTATTCCTCCGTAGCTGGTTAGTGCGTATACGCCAATGGCCAGACTCAGATCAAATATCCAAACTTGTTAAGCGAGTTATTATGAAATCACCGCGGACAACGACCAGGGCCAGGCCACCTCTCGGCTGGGTGTCTCAACCTGCCCTGTCGCTCCGCCACAAAGATCCACACAGAGGGCCATCGGGAAAGTATGTCCTTTCAGCCCCCAATCCGTGAATCAACCACGGGTACTCAACAAGCCGACCCGACTTTAGTCACAACATGTATCATGTATAAGTGTAAGTAGTATATACCCGTGATCACACCCAAGTGATCACGGCCTGATAGAATAGCAGGGCAGACGCACAAGGGTGTAGGACCACTGATGGAATACTAGCATCCTATACTAAGCATTTAGGATTGCAGGTAAAGGTGTCAACAGTTGTAGTAACAATGGCAGGCTATTCAGCAGAATAGGAGTATCAAAAGCAGTAACATGGTACACTACTCTAATGCAAGCAGTAGAGAGAAGAATATGCGATATCAGGTCGATCAAGGGGGGGCTTGCCTGAAAGCTCGGCAGCAAGGGTGGGGTCGTCAACACCGTAGTCGATCGGGGCAGCAGCAGCGTCGGTCTCGTAGTCTACCGGAGAGAAGAGGGGGAAGAAAGAATGAATACAATGCAAACAGATGCATAGCGATGCATGACATGACATGTAACGGTGCTATGTGTGTCATAACACAGTACTGGGTGATACTAGCGAAGGGGGGAAACATCCGGGAAAGTATTCCCGGTGTTTCGCGTTTTCGGGTGGATGAAATGGATGGGGAAAGTTGCAGGTTCGGTATGCTAGGGACGTGTGGTTGACGAACGGTCTGTGTATTCGGATTCGTCTCGAAATTCTGAGCAACTTTCATATATAAAGTATTTTCATCCGAGTTACGGATTATTTTATATTAATTTTTAAAGTTTTAAATCATTTTCTAATTTATTAATTATTAAATAAATCAACATTATCCAGAATAGTGCATGCTGACGTCATCATAACGTCAGCAGTCAACAGGGCTGTTGACTGGTCAAACTGACGTGTGGGCCTACCTGTCATACACTATTTGTTTAATTAGGATTTAGCTAACCTAATTACTGTTTAGTTAAACTAACTAGTTAAGTAGATTAATTAAACAGGATTAATTAACTTAATTAATTCACTAATTAATTGATTAATTAATTATTAAATTTATTAATTCCTTTTTGTATAAAACGTTCTGGGCCGTGGGGCCCGTTTGTCACAGGGCAGGGGGGCTTAGCGGATCGGGCACACAGCACGTGGCTACGGGCGCTGGCGCCCAGCGCCCGACTGGGCGTCCGCCCAGATTGACGGACCGGGGATGGGCGCCGGCCACGGGCGTGGCGAGGCGGGGCGGCGCAGCTGCATCGGCCGGTGGCCTGCGAGGCCAGCGGCGGAGGAGGCCGGTGGCCCAAGGCGGCGGCGAGTGCGAACGGTGGAGGCGCCGGACGTGTGCGCGGGCGAAGGCGAGGACGGCTACAGCCGAGGCGGGAACAGGGCAGCGTGCAAGCGGGGGGATGCGTTCGGCGCGAACGGGCGGCGGAGATTGTGGCAGAGGCCGAGCAGCTAGCAGAGCGCGGGCGGGCGCAGTGGCGCAGCCGCGGGAGGAGGGGAGGGCGGCCCGCAGCGGGAGGCGCGACCGCCTGGGCGAGCGAGGCGTGGGCACGGGCCTTGGCCGACGAGAGTAGTGACATGGGGGCGAGGGCATGCGTGCGCGGGCTGCCGGAGCGTGAGGGGAGAAGGCCAGGGCGTGCGGGGTACGGCTTGAGCGCCGCCGTGGACGCGGTGACCGCGGGCGCGAACGGGGCAGGTGCATGGTGAGCGGGGGGCGGAGGAAGGCCGGGCCTCACCGGCGTGGCCGTAGGGTCGAGGCAGTGGGCTCGAGCTCGAGGAGGAAGGCGGGGACGATGGTTGGCGAGGAGGCAGATGGACGGCGAGCTCCGTGCGGCGGTGTTGGAGGTGATGGTGACGATCCGGGCAGCGACGGCGTCGAGCGTCGAGACGCGGCCGTGGGCGCGTTGGGTGCATGACGGCGCGGGCGCGCGGCGAAGGGGGAGTCCGGCGACGGGGTCGGGGCAGTTGCCCGATCCAAATGGGGAGAGGAGGGAGAGCGATGGGGTGAGGGGGGTTGGGGTCGGGTTAGGTTTAGGTTGGGGCGGGGAGGCCATATAGGCCGAGCGGGGTCCGCTGGGCCGGCCTATTGGGCCGAGTGGCCAGTAGGGCCGTGGCCTAGTAGGTGGGGGGCTGCTTTTATTTTTATTTTGTTTTACTTTCCTATTGTTTATTTTTTTTCTTTCTACTTGTTTTATTTTCTTGTGTATTTAGTTTTACTAAATATAAATCGGCCCCTAAATTGATGTTACAATTTAGTTCAGTATCTCAAAAGTTTGGTGTTATAATAAAATACTTTGTACTATTTTATTATTTAAAATGCATTTGAATATGTGTTCCTGTCACTTATTATATTTGTTTAGTGCATTTACATACTTTATAAAAAGTGTGGTTTCTCTATCATTATTACTTATGATTTATCTTTTACGTAGAGAACATTTTAGTTTTAGTATTTGAAAACATTTATTGTTTGACTTTAATTCAAATTTAGATTTGAACCGGTTTTGAACTAACACGAGATTACTAACAGTAATCGTGGTGACGTGGCATCATTAGTAGGGGATTACTGTAGCTTGATTACCCGGGCGTCACAATTCTCCTCCACTACAAGAAATCTTGTCCCGAGATTTAAGCGATGGAGTAAGGGGGGAGTACTGGTAGCGAAAACCTAACGAGTCTTCTCGGTCTTGACTGCCCTTTCAAAGAGGTTGATCCTTTTCGTTGATGTCTTCATTTCTCTGCTTCAAGTCATCGTGATCATGTCGTCATCCTTTCTTCGGGATCTCTATCGTCCTACGAACGCGACCATGGGGAAAAACTCCGAAAGAATAAAACTCCACAAAGTTGGGTATCTGACGGTGAACTCAATGGGAAATACTTGAGGTACCCCACGAGTTGTATTTCAGTGTATTCGTTGAGTGTAATATACGGTGGTACCAAAGTTTCAAATGGGCAGGCAATCATTCGATGCCTAGACAGAAGCTGGAATGGGGGCTTGAACAACGAGAATAACATGGTGTTTGATTCCAGGACGAATAATGGTATAGAATTTAGCTCGTGAATCACCTACGAAGCTAGGTGCAAAGGATACATTAGAATCCGGGTTGTAAAGAAGAGTCAGGTTTCGATACAGTGGACCTGTGGGTTATGGGCCCACCATGTGGGTTGAAAATAGGAAGGGTCACGACCTCTTGCACATTCGCGACAGGGAGGCATGTTAGTGGATAGCTTGTCAGCTATGTCGGCAACAATGTCGGTACGAAGGACGGGGAAAGAAGAGAACCATTTTCCCACTCGTTGAAACGGGGCGGACCAATAGGCAAAGTTCTCGTCCACCGGCAGTTAATGGAATGTTACAACAATAGTAACGAGGTCTTACTGATAGAGTTGTACAACGAGGTGTTTACATAAGCAGAGAATTATTACTTCTTAGATTATATGTAGATCAAAGAAAGGTTAAACAAACAAATGGAAAGGAAAATTGTGATTACACACAATTATTAGGAGTATATCCTTCCCATGGACAAGAAGAACATGTCATACAGGGTAGGAGAGCAAGTACCCAACCATTCAGATAAAGAGGCAAGGATTAATCAAGATGTTACCCATACAACGGTGTTTGGATAACTGACCAAGAAACATTTAGCATCACGCCTCCAATGTTCTTGTTGGTGAGCGGGGTATCATAGCCATGCTTCGAGGTAGCAATGATATGGTGTTTCAATCAAGGGCCAGACTTTGGATACACAAATGATCCATCAGGAGCAACTTATAAATTAAGTCTTACAATTTCCTCCTAGAAGAATGGTTATCCTTGCAAAAACAATTATAATGATGGGTCCTCCAGCCAGGGGTGCTAGGCATGACATCATATTACCGGGTCATCAAAGGACCAACATTATAACTACTGGAAAGTTGTCCCAACCATCATATCTGACCGAGATTCAGATCCGATTGGTGTCATGATACCCCAGACTCAGGATGTTCGAGAAGAAAAGGTGCAACACAAATCGACAAAATGACATTGCAAGATTCTCGGGAAATGAACTATGGGAGCGGGTTCCCGAAACAATAGTTCATCATTAAACCAAGGAGAGGATGAGGAGGTGGCTAATGGGCTCAGTGACAATTCATCGAAAATTCCAAACGGATGGATTTCCACAATAATGTGAACAAGAGGATGATACTTATCAATTCAAATGATATAATGTTGTATGCTCAAGGAAAACATACACCATTAATCATTAGTTGAAAGGTGTGCCTGAAATATGACCTTAGGCAGCAAGATCAATGTTAGATTGATGATTCAATAACCAACAGTCTAAGAACGAACTGTCGATCGTTAACTTCAAAGCAATAGGGTTGCTAGAAGTACATAACTCAATCAGCATCGTTAGAATATTGGTATCCCGGTTAAAAACAACATGGGGACCAAGGAAGAATGGTGATGATGAGATGTATCTTCATACCGAGAATTTCTAAGAGGTGGGGCAATCCCCACAATATCCTCGACATAAAAGACAGTAATACTTCAAGGTAGAACACAACACTAGCTGGAGAGCAAGTTGTATTCATAATGTGGACAAGTTCGCGATGAAAGGAAGTCAAGGGTGTTGTCGATGATAATAAAAATCATCGAGTGCAAGGAGGGTATTTCTCATCATGAACACAGTTGACATCTCGGTAGTAGTCAAAGTGCTGAAGGTGATCCGACACATATGCCGGGAGGTTTCAAGAGGATGCAATCAAACAACAATGGCAACAAGCAAGGGAATGACGAAGTAGCAAGTTATAGGATCAATATATAAGATGCAAGCTCGGAACCAAAGTTGCCTTTCAAGACAAGCAACCTGATGTTAAAGGCTCGACGTAAGTCGTGCTCACACTGAAGAATTCGCGCACCAGAGAAGGACGAGGTAGCACAGTCAAAGATAGCAAGACCATGATGCAGCCGATAGTCTAGGAATGACCAGATTGAGTTCAGAATTTCCCAGTAAAAATACTAGGGGTATTTGATTTGTAATGCAAAATAATTTCACTAGTCGATGTCCTCGGTTGACAACAACCCAGAACCCGTAGAGTGATTACGACAAGGAAAGACATTACTTCAACAAAGTTAGTAAGATGTGTTGCAATGGCAAGACATCTTCGAGATAACAGGGGGTAATACTCGAAGGTAGAACATGATAGAAGTAGACCAGGGTCATTGACCTATGAGAGTAGATACTTCAACCTTGCCAAAATAGACGAGGCACGAGAATGAATTCCCATCAGATATATCAGATCAGGACAGCATGGTCGGAACCATAATTGTAAGGAATCAATTCAAGAATACCGAAAGAATCATACAGCTGGATAATCATTTTGCAAGAAGCTTCAGATACGGTCTACATCATTTTCATGGGCATGAACGCAAAGTTCAAGGTCGACTCCCATTTCTTTAATGCATATCATTTCATTCACCTCTCGCTTTGGTAAAACTGTAGTGTTGGAATTTTATCTAGTAGAACACTGGAAGAGTATGACTTGTGAAAACTTTTGGGTTCTCACGGATTAGGGGAAGGCGTAGGTTCAACCCATCGGGCATCTTAGTAACATATACCACAAGTTTCAAAAGTAAATACCCAAGCTCGAAAGCAGAGCATGGTTGGCCAAGAAGAGGATACGATTTACCAAAGGCATTATGTATCAGGGGAAGAACTCACAAGGTGATTGAATATGAAGGACACTGTCGGATATCAATCCAACAATGGATCAGGCGATCCACAACGGAGCTGATGTGAGTATCGGTACTCACTCGGAGGGAGAAAGAATGTAGAGGCATCATATTCAAGTATCACATGATTAGTCTGATGCTTAAATAGAGAGAAATTATGGTTTCCAAAATGAAGGATCAGAAGCAGACGCTCTGATCAAGGATGGATAAGTTGAAAACACTTAGTTGGGCAATCAATAAAGGTTTGAATTGCCAAGAACCAACTCATGTCCGGAATGACGTCTGAGCCGGAAATAATTTTAAAAAGGATAACCTGATGACTGCGTGCATACACACACATTGAATCAATAGGCTCAAAATGGCTAAGAAGGGATGTTAACGAAGACTACTAGTCATATGGAATTAACTATAATGCAAGCAGGCAAGAATTTCAAGAGTAACAGGCTGCAGAGGATTTTCGAAAGATCGAAAAGTATTCCGAAGAATTTTGTGAGACACATGAACAATTGAGAAGAACAGATCCTCAATAATGTGAGGAAATAACCGTAAGGGTTTTCATGCGAAATAAAACTGCAAGACAGTAAACTCAAAGGATTCTCGGGACAACGGAGAATATTTCGAGGTATCTTGTCACAACAAGGGAAACGAGGAATGATCATGAGAATGACAAGTGCATGCAGATATCCATAGGGATATGTCGGTGGCAGTGAATTGCAAAGGCAATGACCACAAGGGTCTCGGGAAAATATCGAGGGATATCCTCCGAATCTTCTGAAGAAGCAGGCTTCCAGAATGAGGGCTCTCCGGGAGAAATAGTTACGAGAACCTAGAGTCAGAGTTAGTAAAATCTTTATAACCCGAATAGAAGAGAGATCAGAGTCCCAAAGCATAGAGAAGGAATAAAAGATCCTAACACCATCCATCGGTGTTGTGGGCCCGTAAGCCACACAACAAGTTAGTAAATTTGGTTTTCAAAGACTAGACTCAACTTCGGCCAAGGAGTTGGAAAGGGGGATTCCTATAGGCAGTCATCTCTGAGACCAACTTGTGACGCCCCCGATTTGACCGTACACTAATCATGCACACAAATGTGTACGACCAAGATCAGGGACTCACTGGAAGATATCACAACACAACTCTAGACACAAATTAAAATAATACAAGATTTACATTACAAGCCAGGGGCCTCGAGGGCTCGAATACAGAAGAGTCAGTGGAAGCAACAATATCTGAGTACAGACATAAGTTAAACAAGTTTGCCTTAAGAAGGCTATCACAAAAGTAACAACGATCGAAAAGGCAAGGCATCCTGCCTGGGACCTCCTAACTACTCCTCGAAGCCGAACTCAATGTAGAAACATCTTCGGGATCATCTGGCTCCTGGACTCCACCATCTGGATGCATTATCCGAGAAAAGAGGAAAAGGGGGAAAAGGGGGAGCAAAGCAACTGTGAGTACTCATCCAAAGTACTCGCAAGCAAGGATCTACACTACATATGCAATGGTATCTGTGTAAAGGGGTAATATATGTGGGTTAAACTGCAGAATGTCGGAATAAGAGGGGGATAGCTAATCCAATCGAAGACTATGCTTCTGGCAGCCTCCATCTTGCAGCAGTAGAAGAGAATAGATGGTAAGTTCACCAAGTAACACGTATAGCATAATCCTACTCGGCGATCCTCCCGCACATCACCCTGTGAGAGAGCAACCACCGAGTTATATCTAGAACTCATCTGGGTGTGTTTTAACAAGTGTCCGGTTTTAGTTGTCATGAGGTCGGAATACAACTCCGGTCGTCCTTTTACCGAGGGACACGGCTATTCGAATAGATTAACTTCCCTACAGGGGTGCACCAGATAACCCAGCACGCTCGATCCCATTTGGCCGGACACACTTTCCAGGGTCATGCCCGGCCTCGGAAGATCAACACGTCGCAGCCCTACCTAAGCACAACAGAGAGGTCAGCATGCCGGTCTAAGTCCTAGGCGCGCAGGGGTCCGGGCCCATCACCCAACGCACACCTGCATGTTGCGTACGCGGTCGGTGAGCAGACCTAGCAACCTCCATTACTAAGGAAGTTACGTTACGCAGTCCAACCTGGCGCGCGCCGCTCAGTCGCTGACGTCAAGAAGGCTTCGGCTCATACCACGACGTCGAGGGCCCATAACTATTCCCACGTAGCTGGTTAGTGCGTATAGTCCAACGGCCAGACTCAGATCAAATATCCAAACTCGTTAAGCATGTTATTATGAAATAACCACGGACAATGACCACGGCCAGGCCACCTCTCGACTGGGTGTCTCAACCCGCCCTGTCGCTCCCCCACAAAGATCCACACAGAGGGCCGTCGAGAAAGTATGTCCTTTCAGCCCCCAATCCGTGAATCAACCGCGGGTACTCAATGAGCCGACCCGACTTTAGTCACAACATGTATCATGTATAAGTGTATGTAGTATATACCCGTGATCACACCCAAGTGATCACGGCCTGATAGAATAGCAGGGCAGACGGACAAGGGTGTAGGGCCACTGATGGAATACTAGCATCCTATACTAAGCATTTAGGATTGCAGGTAAAGCTGTCAACAGTTGTAGTAACAATGACAGGCTATGCAGCAGAATAGGAATATCGAAAGCAGTAACATGCTACACTACTCTAATGCAAGCAGTAGAGAGAAGAATACGCGATATCAGGTTGATCAAGGAGAGGGCTTGCCTGGAAGCTCGGTAGCAAGGGTGGGGTCGCCAACATCATAGTCGATCGGGGCAGCAGCAACGTCGGTCTCGTAGTCTACCGGAGAGAAGAGGGGGAAGCAACAATGATTACAATGGAAACAGATGCATAGCGATGCATGACATGACATGTAACGGTTCTAGGTGTGTCCTAACGCAGTACCGGGTGATACTAGCGAAGGAGGGAAACATCCGGGAAAGTATTCCCGGTGTTTCGTGTTTTTGGGCGGATGAAACGGAGGGGGAAAGTTGCAGGTTCTGTATGCTAGGGACGTGTGGTTGACGAACGTTCTACGTATTCGGATTTGTCTCGAAATTCCGAGCAACTTTCATATATAAAGTATTTTCATCCGAGTTGCGGATTATTTTATATTAATTTTTAAAGTTTTAAATCATTTTCTTATTTATTAATTATTAAATAAATCAACATTATCCAGAATAGTGCATGCTAACGTCATCATGACGTCAGCAGGCAACGGGGGTGTTGACTGGTCAAACTGACATGTGGGTCCCACCTGTCATACACTGTTTGTTTAATTAGGATTTAGCTAACCTAATTACTGTTTAGTTAAACTAACTAGTTAATTAGATTAATTAAACAGGATTAATTAACTTAATTAATTCACTAATTAATTAATTAATTAATTATTAAATTTATTAATTCCTTTTTTTATAAAACG
>LR738710.1:193011992-193058253 GCA_902687465.1 Secale cereale | reverse complement strand
CCGTCCCACAACACCAGAACCGCGCACCACAGGAGGTGGTGGCGCTTGTGCCCCAAGAACCAGCACCGCAGGCGCAGAGGGCGCCTGCAATCATGAGTGTGGCTGGATGTCGCACCTTAGCTCCCGAGCTGCGATGCCTCGTCTGGCCAAGCAAGTTCAAGCCGGATCTACCTCCGCGCTATGATGGCACCACCGACCCCACAAAGTTCCTCCAGCTCTACGAGCTGAGCATCGAGGCGTCTAACGGCACCGAGCAGGTGATGGCAAACTGGTTCCCCATGGCCCCCAAGGATGGCGCCCGCTCCTGGCTCCTGAACCTCCCCGTGGGATCCATTTCCTCCTGGGGGGAGCTTCGTGAGCGTTTCGTCGCCAACTTCCAGGGTACCCGCGACCGAGCCCCGGTGGCCGCGGATTTGCGTCGCGTGAAGCAGCAGCCTGGGGAGACCCTACAGAAGTACATCCAGCGTTTCAACACCATGCGCCTCAGGATCCCCAGGGTCTCGGATGAGGCCATCATCTCGGCGTTCTCCGACGGTGTCCGTGATGTCAGGATGTGGGAGGAGCTCGCCATCCACGAGGATCTGTGCACATCCCTCGAGATGTTCAAGCTTGCGGCAAAGTGCGCCAGGGCGGAGGAAGGACGCCTCTCCCTCCTAGAGCTGCCTGAAGCGGAGGCTGATGACAAAAAGGCCAAGGCCAAGGAAGCAAAGTGCAAGGGACCCACCGTGCTGGCTGCGGAGCTAGAAGTAAAGCATGGCTGCGGCTACAACGACCCCCCCCCTAGAGACAACCATCCGTACTGCGTCTTCCACGATGTTCACAGCCACAACACCAACGATTGTCAAGAGCTCAGGGCGATGGGCGGCGGGCGCGTCGGGCAGCGCCCTGAGCGCGACAACCGCGGCTACGGCCGCGGAGGGGCCATGGTGGAGGACGCTGGGACGGCAGGAACTCGCGCCAAGGATGGCGTGACCAACCTCGTGAAGACCACTGGCAGGAGCAGCCTCGTGATGCCCCCTAGCGCGACCAGCCTCGTGAAGTTCGCCCTCAGGGCAACGCAGGTCTGCCTCCGCCGCCGCCACTGCCAAGAAAGAACAACGACGACCGCCAGGGAGATGGAGCAGGGGGCTTTCAGGAGCCACGTGTGGTTGCATGCATCTTGGGAGGAGCCCATGCTCCGGCTTCCCACCGCATCTTCAAGCAGTTCGCTCGCGAGGTGAACGCGGCGCTTCCCAAGCCTTACGCCGCGCGCAACCTCAGGTGTACCAACCTTCGACCCCAAGGACCAGCTCAAGTGCACCACAACCCCAGGCGCTCTCCCGATGCTCTGCACTCCGACCATCAGCAACATCCTTGTGACCAAGAACCTCATCGACGGTGGAGCAGGGCTCAACGTCCTCTCTGTCCAGACCTTCGAGATGCTCCGGGTCCCCTATGATCAGCTCCACCCGACCAAGCCATTCTACGGAGTCACGGATGGCTCCTGATATCTACACACGCTTCTACTCTTGTAGACTATGTTGGGCCTCCAAGCGCAGAGGTTTGTAGGACAGCAGCAATTTCCCTCAAGTGGATGACCTAAGGTTTATCGTACTCAGGGAAGTAGAGGTTGAAGATGGTCTCTCTCAAGCAACCCTGCAACTAAGATACAAGAAGTCTCTTGTGTCCCCAACACACCTAATACACTTGTCAGATGTATAGGTGCACTAGTTCGGCGAAGAGATGTTAAATGGCAAGTGATATGGATGGCAAAACAAAGTAATATAAATCTGTAATAAAAAGTGCAGCAAGCAAACAAGTGGTAAACGTGAGCACAAACGGTATTGCAATGGTGGAAACAAGACCTAGGGATCATACTTTCACTAGTGGCAACTCCCAACAACATTAACATAATCGAATCACATGATATTTCCCATAAAACATGCAATGGAGACGCACCCGCAGGTCATTCCTTCGTGGTCAAGAGAGGACGAGAATTATGTAGGGCTACAAAAGCACACCTCAAAGTTCGTAGTTCTCAATCTAAGGATTTCCCTATGTCACCGCGGCCATCCAAAGAGAGTCCCACAAAAACCACAACATATATAAAGGATAGTCAAAGACAAGCACCAAGAGACTCTCAATCTTCAATCAACACACAAGAGAGGAAATCACTCATGAAAATATTTTTCTAATCCATGTCCAATAGACCGCTGTCACCTTGGTCTCGGGGATTATACTAGATAAAGACAAGTGAGTACATCAATCCAATACATAGAGGAAGGGGAAATATCATGGGATCACCCTAGATTAACATAGCCTATGATCACAACGAAGATCACATCATGGGAGAGAGAGATAACCACATAGCTACACGTACGAGCCCTCGGCCCCGAAGAAGACTACTCACACATGGACATGGTGAGGAGGAGGTTGATGATGGTGTTGATGGAGAGGTGCAGCCCCGCGAGGAGGAGATGGCCGGCGGCAGCCATGGAGGCGGCGGCGGCGGCCCTTGGGGGCGCGGCGGCGGCGGCGGCCCTAGGGGGCGGCTGCGGCCCTCGGGGCGGCGGCGGCCCTAGGGGGTAGTGGCTCCTTGGCCCCCCTTCTTCCTTGTGGATGGTGCTGCAATGGTGCTGGTCCTCCCCTCCAAGACGGCGGCTCGGGAGAAGGAAAATTCGTGGCCCTCGGTGACCTAGGTTTCCTCTCTTTATATAGACTCTTGGATTCCCGTCATCAGATTTTGGGCCTCAGTAAAACGGGCTTTACTCGGTCGTCCGGACTCCGATTTGGACGAATTTTATATCCAGAAGCATCGCCTCGAAATTCCCCACAACTTTCGCAACTAGACTTTTTCCGTTTGACGTCGTCTTCGGGCCGGAACGTGACCATCTTTAAAAAATGTTCTCAGACAGATTTCGGGAAAGTCAGAGTCCTACTCCAATACGACTCCTTTTGCGTTTTTGTCAATTTTCAAGTAATTCCTACACAATAAAGTGTAAAACAAGAACATTGTGCACTTTTGCAACCATTAGTAGGTTAGTCCAAATATGATCAAAAGTGTATGGAAGTGCATAAATATCATAGCAATATCACACAAAAAAAGGCATGGAGCAAGCAGAAATTATAGATACGTTTTGGACGTATCAGCTCCACACTCCCGATGGGGCAGGTGCGCCTCCCCGTCACCTTCGGTGATCGCGACAACTATCACATCGAGCTCATCGACTTCGACGTCGCCAACATCCACCTCCCGTACAACGCCATCCTGGGGTATCCTTCCCTCGCCAAGTTCATGGCGGCGACCCATCACGACTACAACGTCCTCAAGATGCCCGGGAGTGGCGGAGTCATCACAATCGCCTCCGACGAGAAGGAAGCAGTGCGTTCCCTAGAGCGCGCCTACTAGACCGCGGCGACCGAGAGCCCCGACGATAGTGGAGCCGTCTTCGCCCTGCAGACCACCCCCAAGAAGAAGAAGAACCTGCCCGTCGATGGATCTTAGGACACGGAGGCTCCTGACGGCCCCGTCTCAGGACCCACGCCTGCCGACGGGGCACCCTCCACCCTCGCACAGGGAGGCGCGCCCGACGCCCCTCTCAGGACGGGCTCAGGGGCTCTCCTCTGGAGCGTCTCTCGTCTGACCAGCGTCTCAAGAGAGGTGTTCGGGCACCACCTGCACGCGTGTCTCGACGCGCGTTTTTGTGAGCCCAGCGTGGGCCGTACAGCGCTAGGGGCTCGGGACTTCATCGACCAGGTTACCGAGGAACTTCAGTATGCAAGGCTCATACGCGGTAGGCGCAACCGCATGATACCAAGCTCGCTGATGTCTACACACGCTTCTATTCTTGTAGACTATGTTGGGCCTCCAAGCGCAGATGTTTGTAGGACAGCAACAATTTCCCTCAAGTGGATGACCTAAGGTTTATCGAACTCAGGGAAGTAGAGGTTGAAGATGGTCTCTCTCAAGCAACCCTGCAACTAAGATACAAGAAGTCTCTTGTGTCCCCAACACACCTAATACAACTAGGAGTTGTATAGGTGCACTAGTTCGGCGAAGAGATGGTAAAATATGGATGATAGGAGTGGCAAAGCAAAGTAATATAAATCTATAATAAAAAGTGCAGCAAACAAACAAGTGGTAAACGTGAGCACAAATGGTATTGCAATGGTGGAAACAAGGCCTAGGCTTCATACTTTCACTAGTGGCAACTCCCAACAACATTAACATAGTCTAATCACATGATATTTCCCATAAAACATGCAATGGAGACGCACTCGGAGGTCATTCCTTTGTGATCAAGAGAGGACGAGAATTATGTAGGGCTACAAAAGCACACCTCAAAGTTCGTAGTTCTCAATCTATGGATTTCCCAATGTCAGCGCGGCCATCCAAAGAGAGTACCACAATCACCACAACATATCTCAAGGATAGTCAAAGACAAGCACCAAGAGACTCTCAATCTTCAATCAGCACACAAAAGAGGAAATCACTCATGAAAATATTCTTCTAATCCATGTCCAATAGACCGCTGTCACCTTGGTCTCGGGGAATATACTAGATAAAGACAAGTGAGTACATCAATCCAATACATAGAGGAAGGGGAAATATCATGGGATCACCCTAGATTAACATAGCCTATGATCACAACGAAGATCACATCATGGGAGAGAGAATTGACCACATAGCTACTGGTAGAAACCTCAGCCCCGAGGAGTAACTACTCCCGCATCATGGAGGGAGGAAACAACGTCGATGGAGATGAATCCGGGGGCACTTCCCCGTCCCGGCAGGATGCCGGCACAGGAATTCTGGTCCCCCGAAACTTGGTGGTGATGGCGGCAGAGATCGGAATTGCTTCTGGAGAAAAGGGTTCTCGAATCAGGGTTTCCGCGACGGGAGAATAAATAGGAGGCCAAGTAGGGCACCATGAAGGAAATATGCCCTAGAGGCAATAATAAAAATGTTATTTGTATTTCCTTATATCATGATAAATGTCTTTTATTCATGCTAGAATTGTATTAACCGGAAACTTAGTACATGTGTGGATACATAGACAAAACAGTATGTCCCTAGTATGCCTCTACTAGACTAGCTCATTGATCAAAGATGGTTATGTTTCCTAACCATAGACATGAGTTGTCATTTGATCAACGGGATCACATCATTAGGAGAATGATGTGATGGACAAGACCCATCCGTTAGCATAGCACTATGTTCGTTTAGTTTTTTCTGCTATTACTTTCTTCATGACTTATACATGTTCCTATGACTATGAGATTATGCAACTCCCGAATACCGTAGGAACACCTTGTGTGCTATCAAACGTCACAACGTAACTGGGTGATCATAAAGATGCTCTACAGGTGTCGCCGAAAGTATTCGTGGTGTTGGCATAGATCAAGATTAGGATTTGTCACTCCGAGTGTCGGAGAGGTATCTCTGGGCCCTCTCGGTAACACACATCACAATAAGCCTTGCAAGCAAAAGACTAATGAGTTAGTCACGAGATGATGTGTTACGGAACGAGTAAAGAGACTTGCCGGTAACAAGATTGAACTAGGTATAGAGATACCGACGATCGAATCTCGGGCAAGTAACATACCGTTGACAAAAGGAACAACGTATGTTGTTATGCGGTTCTGACCGATAAAAGATCTTCGTAGAATATGTAGGAGCAAATATGAACATCCAGGTTCCGCTATTGGTTATTGACCGGAGATGAGTCTCGGTCATGTCTACATAGTTCTCGAACCCGTAGGGTCCGCACGCTTAACGTTTGATGACGATCGGTATTATGAGTTTATGAGTATTGATGTACCAAAGGTAGTTCGGAGTCCCGGATGAGATCACGGACATGACGAGGAGTCTCGAAATGTCCGAGACATAAAGATTGATATATTGGACGACTATATTCGGACATCGGAAGTATACCGGAAAAGTTTCGGATTTAACAGGATTGCCGGAGGGGGTTACCGGAACCCCCTACGAAAGGGGATGGTCCATAGTGGGCCTTATGGAAAAGAGAGAGGCAGCCCATAGGGCTGGCCGGCGCCCCACCTAGGGTTCCTAGTTGGACTAGGAGTTGGGGGGCGCCACCTCTTCTTCTTTTCCTATTCCCTCTCTTCCTTCTTTGGTGGTTCCTACTAGGAATAGGATTGCAATCCTATTCCTAGTAGGATTGCACCCTAGCCGCACCAAACAAGGGCCAGCCGGCCTCCCCCCTTGGTCCTTTATATACGGGGGCAGGGGGGCACCCAAAGACACACAAGTTGAATTGTTCCAGCCGTGTGCGGTGCCCCCCTCCACAGAAACACACCTCGGTCATACCGTCGCGGTGCTTAGGCAAAGCCCTGCGCCGGTGAATACATCATATCCGTCACCACGCCGTCGTGCTGACGAAACTCTCCCGTGAAGCTCAACTGGATCAAGAGCTCGTGGGACGTCATCAAGCTGAACGTGTGCTGAACGCGGAGGTGTCGTACGTTCGGTGCTTGATCGGTTGAATCGCGAAGAAGTTCGACTACATCAACCGCGTCACTTGACGCTTCCACTTCCGGTCTACGAGGGTACGTAGACACACTCTTCCCTCTCATTGTTATGCATCTGGTAGATAGATCTTGCGTGATCGTAGGAAAATTTTAAAATACTACGTTCCCCAACAGTGGCATCATGAGCCAGGTCTATGCGTAGATGATATGCACGAGTAGAACACAATGCGTTGTGGGCGATACTAGTCATACTGCTTACCAGCATGTCATACTTTGCTTCGGCGGTATTGTGAGATGAAGCGGCCCGGACCGACATTACGCGTACGCTTACGCGAGACTGGTTTCACCGTTACGAGCACTCGTTGCTTAAAGATGACTGGCGGGTGTCTGTCTCTCTCACTTTAGCTGAATCAAGTGTGGCTACGCCCGGTCCTTGTGAAGGTTAAAACAGCACATACTTGACGAAACATCGTTGTGGTTTTGTATGCGTAGGTAAGAACGGTTCTTGCTAAAGCCCGTAGCAGCCACGTAAAACTTGCAACAACAAAGTAGAGGACGTCTAACTTGTTTTTGCAGGGCATGTTGTGATGTGATATGGTCAAGACATGATGAGTTATACGGTTTTGTATGAGATGATCATGTTTTGTAATGTTATCGGCAACTGGCAGGAGCCATATGGTTGTCGCTTTATTGTATGAAATGCAATCGCCATGTAATTGTTTTACTTTATCACTAAGCGGTAGCGATAGTCGTAGAAGCAATAGTTGGCGAGACGACAACGATGCTACGATGAAGATCAAGGTGTCACGCCGGTGACGAAGGTGATCATGAAGGTGCTTTGAAGATGGAGATCAAAAGCACAAGATGATGATGGCCATATCATGTCACATATTTTTGATTGCATGTGATGTTTATCTTATTATGCTTCTTATTTTGCTTAGAACGACGGTAGCATTATAAGATGATCCCTTACTAAATTTCAAGGTATAAGTGTTCTCCCTGAGTATGCACCGTTGCGAAAGTTCGTCGTGCCGAGACACCACGTGATGATCGGGTGTGATAAGCTCTACGTTCAAATACAACGGGTGTAAGCCAGTTTTGCACACGCAGAATACTCGGGTTAAACTTGACGAGCCTAGCATATGCAGATATGGCCTCGGAACACTGGAGACCGAAAGGTCGAGCGTGAATCATATAGTAGATATGATCAACATAAGATGTTCACCATTGAAACTACTCCATCTCACGTGATGATCGGACATGGTTTAGTTGATTTGGATCACGTGATCATTTAGATGACGAGAGGGATGTCTATCTAAGTGGGAGTTCTTTAAATTAATATGATTAAATTGAACTTTAATTTATCATGAACTAGGTCCTGATAGTTTTTTGCATATCTATGTTGTTGTAGATCAATGGCCCGTGCTACCGTTCCTTTGAATTTTAATGCATTCCTAGAGAAAGCTAAGTTGAAAGATGATGGTAGCAATTACACGGACTGGGTCCGTAACCTGAGGATTATCCTCATTGCTGCACAGAAGAATTATGTCCTTGAAGCACCGCTAGGTGACAAGCCCCCTCCCGCTAATGTAGACGCTTTGAACGTCTGGCAGTCGCAGTCTGATGACTACTCGATAGTTCAGTGTGCCATGCTTTACGGCTTAGAACCGGGACTTCAACGATGTTTTGAACGTCATGGACCATATGAGATGTTCCAGGAGTTGAAGTTAATATTTCAAGCAAATGCCCGGATTGAGAAATATAAGATTTCCAATAAGTTCTACAGCTGCAAGATGGAGGAGAATAGTTCTATCAGTGAACACTTGCTCACAATGTATGGGCACTACAATCATATGACTCAACTTGATTGCCAAGTTGATGAGAATAGTGTTATTGATAGAATTCTTCAATCATTGCCACCAAGCTATAATGGCTTCGTGATGAGCTATAATATGCAAGGGATGCAAAAGACAATTCCCGAGCTCTTCGCTATGCTCACAGCTACGGAGGTAGAAATCAAAAAGGAGCATCAAGTGTTGATGGTTAACAATACCACTAGTTTCAAGAAAAAGGGCAAGGAAGGGATTTTCAAGGAGAATAGCAAGATTGTTGCTGCTCTCGCAGAAAAACTCAAGTATGGAACCAAGCCTGAAACTGAGTGCTTCTACTGCAAGGGGACTGGACACTGGAAGCGGAACTGCCCCAAGTATTTGGCAGATAAGAAGGATGGCAAGGTGAACAAAGGTATATGTGATATACATGTTATTGATGTGTACCTTACTAATGCTCGTAGTAGTACCTGGGTATTTGATACCGGTTCGGTTGCTAATATTTGTAACTCGAAACAGGGACTACGGATTAAACGAAGATTGGCTAAGGACGAGGTGACGATGCGCGTGGGAAACGGTTCCAAAGTCGATGTGATCGCCGTCGGCACGCTACCTCTACATCTACCTTCGGGATTAGTTTTAGACCTAAATAATTGTTATTTGGTGCCAGCGTTGAGCATGAACATTATATCTGGATCTTGTTTGTTGCGAGACGGTTATTCATTTAAATCAGAGAATAATGGTTGTTCTATTTTTATGAATAATATCTTTTATGGTCATGCACCCTCAAAGAGTGGTCTATTCTTATTGGATCTCGATTGTAGTGATACACATATTCATAATATTGAAACCAAAAGATGCAAGGTTAATAATGATAGTGCAACTTATTTGTGGCACTGCCGTTTAGGTCATATTGGTATAAAACGCATGAAGAAACTCCATAATGATGGACTTTTGGAATCACTTGATTGTGAATCACTTGGTGCTTGCGAACCATGCCTCATGGGCAAGATGACTAAAACTCCGTTCTCCGGAACTATGGAGCGAGCAACAGATTTGTTGGAAATCATACATACTGATGTATGTGGGCCAATGAGTGTTGAAGCTCGCGGCGGGTATCGTTATTTTCTGACCTTCACTGATGATTTAAGCAGATATGGGTATATCTACTTAATGAAGCACAAGTCTGAAACATTTGAAAAGTTCAAAGAATTTCAGAGTGAAGTAGAGAATCATCGTAACAAGAAAATAAAGTTTCTACGATCTGATCGTGGAGGAGAATATTTGAGTTACGAGTTTGGTCTTCATTTGAAACAATGTGGAATAGTTTCACAACTCACGCCACCCGGAACACCACAGCGTAATGGTGTGTCCGAACATCGTAACCGTACTTTATTGGATATAGTACGATCTATGATGTCTCTTACCGATTTACCACTACCGTTTTGGGGTTATGCTTTAGAGACAGCTGCATTCATGTTAAATAGGGCACCATCTAAATCCGTTGATATGACACCTTATGAACTATGGTTTGGCAAGAAACCAAAGTTGTCGTTTCTTAAAGTTTGGGGCTGCGATGCTTATGTGAAAAAACTTCAACCTGATAAGCTCGAACCCAAGTCGGAGAAATGTGTCTTCATAGGATACCCAAAAGAGACTGTTGGGTACACCTTCTATCACAGATCCGAAGGCAAGATATTCGTTGCTAAGAATGGATCCTTTCTAGAGAAAGAGTTTCTCTCGAAAGAAGTGAGTGGGAGGAAAGTAGAACTTGATGAGGTAATTGTACCTTCTCCCGAATTGGAAAGTAGTACATCACAGAAAATTGTTCCAGTGATTCCTACACCAATCAGTGAGGAAGTTCATGATAATGATCATGAAACTTCGGATCAAATTTCTGCTGAACGTCGTAGATCAACCAGAGTACGTTCCGCACCAGAGTGGTACGGCAACCCAGTTCTGGAAATCATGTTACTAGACCATGATGAACCTACGAACTATGAGGAAGCGATGATGAGCCCAGATTCCGCAAAATGGCTTGAAGCCATGGAATCTGAGATGGGATCCATGTATGAAAACAAAGTATGGACTTTGGTTGACTTGCCCGATGATCGGCAGGCCATCGAAAATAAATGGATCTTCAAGAGGAAGACCGACGCAGACGGTAATGTTACTGTTTACAAAGCTCGACTTGTTGCGAAAGGTTTTTGACAAGTTCAAGGAGTTGACTACGATGAGACTTTCTCACCTGTAGCGATGCTTAAGTCTGTCCGAATCATGTTAGCAATTGCCGCATTTTATGATTATGAAATCTGGCAAATGGATGTCAAAACTGCATTCCTGAATGGATATCTCAAAGAAGAGTTGTATATGATGCAACCAGAAGGTTTTGTCGATCCAAAAGGTACTACCAAAGTATGCAAACTCCAGCGATCCATCTATGGACTGGTGCAAGCATCTTGGAGTTGGAATATACGCTTTGATGAGGTGATCAAAGCATATGGTTTTATACAGACTTTTGGAGAAGCCTGTATTTACAAGAAAGTGAGTGGGAGCTCTGTAGCATTTCTAATATTATATGTAGATGACATATTGTTGATTGGAAATGATATAGAATTTCTGGATAGCATAAAAGGATACTTGAATAAAAGTTTTTCAATGAAAGACCTCGGTGAAGCTGCTTATATATATTAGGCATCAAGATCTATAGAGATAGATCAAGACGCTTAATTGGACTTTCACAAAGCACATACCTTGATAAGATTTTGAAGAAGTTCAAAATGGATCAGTCAAAGAAAGGGTTCTTGCCTGTATTACAAGGTATGAAGTTGAGTAAGACTCAATGCCCGACCACTGCAGAAGATAGAGAGAAAATGAAAGTCATTCCCTATGCCTCAGCCATAGGATCTATCATGTATGCAATGCTGTGTACCAGACCTGATGTGTGCCTTGCTATAAGTCTAGCAGGGAGGTACCAAAGTAATCCAGGAGTGGATCACTGGACAGCGGTCAAGAACATCCTAAAGTATCTGAAAAGGACAAAGGATATGTTTCTCGTGTATGGAGGTGACAAAGAGCTTGTCGTAAACGGTTACGTCGATTCTAGCTTTGACACTGATCCGGATGACTCTAAGTCACAAACCGGATATGTATTTTTATTGAACGGTGGAGCTGTCAGTTGATGCAGTTCCAAACAGAGCGTCGTGGCGGGATCTACGTGTGAAGCAGAATACATAGCTGCTTCAGAAGCAGCAAATGAAGGATTCTGGATGAAGGAGTTCATATCCGATCTAGGTGTAATACCTAGTGCATCGGGTCCAATGAAAATCTTTTGTGACAACACTGGAGCAATAGCCTTGGCGAAGGAATCCAGGTTTCACAAGAGAACAAAGCACATCAAAAGACGCTTCAATTCCATCCGCGATCTAGTCAAGGAGGGAGACATAGAGATTTGCAAAATACATACGGATCTGAATGTTGCAGACCCGTTGACTAAGCCTCTTCCACGGGCAAAACATGATCAGCACCAGGACTCCATGGGTGTGAGGATCATCACTTTGTAATCTAGATTATTGACTCTAGTTCAAGTGGGAGACTGAAGGAAATATGCCCTAGAGGCAATAATAAAAATGTTATTTGTATTTCCTTATATCATGATAAATGTCTTTTATTCATGCTAGAATTGTATTAACCGGAAACTTAGTACATGTGTGGATACATAGACAAAACAGTATGTCCCTAGTATGCCTCTACTAGACTAGCTCATTGATCAAAGATGGTTATGTTTCCTAACCATAGACATGAGTTGTCATTTGATAAACGGGATCACATCATTAGGAGAATGATGTGATGGACAAGACCCATCCGTTAGCATAGCACTATGATTGTTTAGTTTTTTTTGCTATTGCTTTCTTCATGACTTATACATGTTCCTATGACTATGAGATTATGCAACTCTCGAATATCGTAGGAACACCTTGTGTGCTATCAAACGTCACAACGTAACTGGGTGATCATAAAGATGCTCTACAGGTGTCTCCGAAAGTATTCGTGGTGTTGGCATAGATCAAGATCAGGATTTGTCACTCCGAGTGTCGGAGAGGTATCTCTGGGCCCTTTCGGTAACACACATCACAATAAGCCTTGCAAGCAAAAGACTAATGAGTTATTCACGAGATGATGTGTTACGGAACGAGTAAAGAGACTTGCCGGTAACGAGATTGAACTAGGTATAGAGATACCGACGATCGAATCTCGGGCAAGTAACATACCGTTGACAAAAGGAACAACGTATGTTGTTATGCGGTTCTGACCGATAAAAGATCTTCGTAGAATATGTAGGAGCCAATATGAACATCCAGGTTCCGCTATTGGTTATTGACCGAAGATGAGTCTCGGTCATGTCTACATAGTTCTCGAACCCGTAGGGTCCGCACGCTTAACGTTTGATGACGATCGGTATTATGAGTTTATGAGTATTGATGTACCGAAGGTAGTTCGGAGTCCCGGATGAGATCACGGACATGACGAGGAGTCTCGGAATGTCCGAGACATAAAGATTGATATATTGGACGACTATATTCGGACACCGGAAGTATACCGGAAAAGTTTCGGATTTAACAGGATTGCCGGAGGGGGTTACCGGAACCCCCTACGAAAGGGGATGGTCCATAGTGGGCCTTATGGAAAAGAGAGAGGCAGCCCATAGGGCTGGCCGGCGCCCCACCTAGGGTTCCTAGTTGGACTAGGAGTTGGGGGGCGCCACCTCTTCTTCTTTTCCTATTCCCTCTCTTCCTTCTTTGGTGGTTCCTACTAGGAATAGGATTGCAATCCTATTCCTAGTAGGATTGCACCCTAGCCGCACCAAACAAGGGTCGGCCGGCCTCCCCCCTTGCTCCTGTATATACGGGGGCAGGGGGGCACCCAAAGACACACAAGTTGAATTGTTCCAGCCGTGTGCGGTGCCCCCCTCCACAGAAACACACCTCGGTCATACCGTCGCGGTGCTTAGGCAAAGCCCTGCGCCGGTGAATACATCATATCCGTCACCACGCCGTCGTGCTGACGAAACTCTCCCGTGAAGCTCAACTGGATCAAGAGCTCGTGGGACGTCATCAAGCTGAATGTGTGCTGAACGCGGAGGTGCCATACGTTCGGTGCTTGATCGGTTGAATCGCGAAGAAGTTCGACTACATCAACCGCGTCACTTGACGCTTCCGCTTCCGGTCTACGAGGGTACGTAGACACACTCTTCCCTCTCGTTGCTATGCATCTGGTAGATAGATCTTGCGTGATCGTAGGAAAATTTTAAAATACTACGTTCCCCAACAGTGGCATCATGAGCCAGGTCTATGCGTAGATGATATGCACGAGTAGAACACAATGAGTTGTGGGCGATACTAGTCATACTGCTTACCAGCATGTCATACTTTGCTTCGGCGGTATTGTGAGATGAAGCAGCCCGGAACGACATTACGCGTACGCTTACGGGAGACTGGTTTCACCGTTACGAGCACTCGTTGCTTAAAGATGACTGGCGGGTGTCTGTCTCTCTCACTTTAGCTGAATCAAGTGTGGCTACGCCCGGTCCTTGTGAAGGTTAAAACAGCACATACTTGACGAAACATCGTTGTGGTTTTGTATGCGTAGGTAAGAACGGTTCTTGCTAAAGCCCGTAGCAGCCACGTAAAACTTGCAACAACAAAGTAGAGGACGTCTAACTTGTTTTTGCAGGGCATGTTGTGATGTGATATGGTCAAGACATGATGAGTTATACGGTTTTGTATGAGATGATCATGTTTTGTAATGTTATCGGCAACTGGCAGGAGCCATATGGTTGTCGCTTTATTGTATGAAATGCAATCGCCATGTAATTGTTTTACTTTATCACTAAGCGGTAGCGATAGTCGTAGAAGCAATAGTTGGCGAGACGACAACGATGCTACGATGAAGATCAAGGTGTCACGCCGGTGACGAAGGTGATCATGAAGGTGCTTTGAAGATGGAGATCAAAAGCACAAGATGATGATGGCCATATCATGTCACATATTTTTGATTGCATGTGATGTTTATCTTATTATGCTTCTTATTTTGCTTAGAACGACGGTAGCATTATAAGATGATCCCTTACTAAATTTCAAGGTATAAGTGTTCTCCCTGAGTATGCACCGTTGCGAAAGTTCGTCGTGCCGAGACACCACGTGATGATCGGGTGTGATAAGCTCTACGTTCAAATACAACGGGTGTAAGCCAGTTTTGCACACGCAGAATACTCGGGTTAAACTTGACGAGCCTAGCATATGCAGATATGGCCTCGGAACACTGGAGACCGAAAGGTCGAGCGTGAATCATATAGTAGATATGATCAACATAAGATGTTCACCATTGAAACTACTCCATCTCACGTGATGATCGGACATGGTTTAGTTGATTTGGATCACGTGATCATTTAGATGACCAGAGGGATGTCTATCTAAGTGGGAGTTCTTTAAATTAATATGATTAAATTGAACTTTAATTTATCATGAACTAGGTCCTGATAGTTTTTTGCATATCTATGTTGTTGTAGATCAATGGCCCGTGCTACCGTTCCTTTGAATTTTAATGCATTCCTAGAGAAAGCTAAGTTGAAAGATGATGGTAGCAATTACACGGACTGGGTCCGTAACCTGAGGATTATCCTCATTGCTGCACAGAAGAATTATGTCCTTGAAGCACCGCTAGGTGACAAGCCCCCTCCCGCTAATGTAGACGCTTTGAACGTCTGGCAGTCGCGGTCTGATGACTACTCGATAGTTCAGTGTGCCATGCTTTACGGCTTAGAAATGGGACTTCAACGACGTTTTGAACGTCATGGACCATATGAGATGTTCCAGGAGTTGAAGTTAATATTTCAAGCAAATGCCCGGATTGAGAAATATAAGATTTCCAATAAGTTCTACAGCTGCAAGATGGAGGAGAATAGTTCTATCAGTGAACACTTGCTCACAATGTATGGGCACTACAATCATATGACTCAACTTGATTGCCAAGTTGATGAGAATAGTGTTATTGATAGAATTCTTCAATCACTGCCACCAAGCTATAATGGCTTCGTGATGAGCTATAATATGCAAGGGATGCAAAAGACAATTCCCGAGCTCTTCGCTATGCTCACAGCTACGGAGGTAGAAATCAAAAAGGAGCATCAAGTGTTGATGGTTAACAATACCACTAGTTTCAAGAAAAAGGGCAAGGAAGGGATTTTCAAGGAGAATAGCAAGATTGTTGCTGCTCTCGCAGAAAAACTCAAGTATGGAACCAAGCCTGAAACTGAGTGCTTCTACTGCAAGGGGACTGGACACTGGAAGCGGAACTGCCCCAAGTATTTGGCAGATAAGAAGGATGGCAAGGTGAACAAAGGTATATGTGATATACATGTTATTGATGTGTACCTTACTAATGCTCGTAGTAGTACCTGGGTATTTGATACCGGTTCGGTTGCTAATATTTGTAACTCGAAACAGGGACTACGGATTAAACGAAGATTGGCTAAGGACGAGGTGACGATGCGCGTGGGAAACGGTTCCAAAGTCGATGTGATCGCCGTCGGCACGCTACCTCTACATCTACCTTCGGGATTAGTTTTAGACCTAAATAATTGTTATTTGGTGCCAGCGTTGAGCATGAACATTATATCTGGATCTTGTTTGTTGCGAGACGGTTATTCATTTAAATCAGAGAATAATGGTTGTTCTATTTTTATGAATAATATCTTTTATGGTCATGCACCCTCAAAGAGTGGTCTATTCTTATTGGATCTCGATTGTAGTGATACACATATTCATAATATTGAAACCAAAAGATGCAAGGTTAATAATGATAGTGCAACTTATTTGTGGCACTGCCGTTTAGGTCATATTGGTGTAAAACGCATGAAGAAACTCCATAATGATGGACTTTTGGAATCACTTGATTATTAATCACTTGGTGCTTGCGAACCATGCCTCATGGGCAAGATGACTAAAACTCCGTTCTCCGGAACTATGGAGCGAGCAACAGATTTGTTGGAAATCATACATACTGATGTATGTGGGCCAATGAGTGTTGAAGCTCGCGGCGGGTATCGTTATTTTCTGACCTTCACTGATGATTTAAGCAGATATGGGTATATCTACTTAATGAAGCACAAGTCTGAAACATTTGAAAAGTTCAAAGAATTTCAGAGTGAAGTAGAGAATCATCGTAACAAGAAAATAAAGTTTCTACGATCTGATCGTGGAGGAGAATATTTGAGTTACGAGTTTGGTCTTCATTTGAAACAATGTGGAATAGTTTCACAACTCACGCCACCCGGAACACCACAGCGTAATGGTGTGTCTGAACATCGTAACCGTACTTTATTGGATATAGTACGATCTATGATGTCTCTTACCGATTTACCACTATCGTTTTGGGGTTATGCTTTAGAGACAGCTGCATTCACGTTAAATAGGGCACCATCTAAACCCGTTGATATGACACCTTATGAACTATGGTTTGGCAAGAAACCAAAGTTGTCGTTTCTTAAAGTTTGGGGCTGCGATGCTTATGTGAAAAAACTTCAACCTGATAAGCTCGAACCCAAGTCGGAGAAATGTGTCTTCATAGGATACCCAAAAGAGACTGTTGGGTACACCTTCTATCACAGATCCGAAGGCAAGATATTCGTTGCTAAGAATGGATCCTTTCTAGAGAAAGAGTTTCTCTCGAAAGAAGTGAGTGGGAGGAAAGTAGAACTTGATGAGGTAATTGTACCTTCTCCCGAATTGGAAAGTAGTACATCACAGAAAATTGTTCCAGTGATTCCTACACCAATCAGTGAGGAAGTTAATGATAATGATCATGAAACTTCGGATCAAATTTCTGCTGAACGTCGTAGATCAACCAGAGTACGTTCCGCACCAGAGTGGTACGGCAACCCAGTTCTGGAAATCATGTTACTAGACCATGATGAACCTACGAACTATGAGGAAGCGATGATGAGCCCAGATTCCGCAAAATGGCTTGAAGCCTTGAAATCTGAGATGGGATCCATGTATGAAAACAAAGTATGGACTTTGGTTGACTTGCCCGATGATCGACAGGCCATCGAAAATAAATGGATCTTCAAGAGGAAGACCGACGCAGACGGTAATGTTACTGTTTACAAAGCTCGACTTGTTGCGAAAGGTTTTTGACAAGTTTAAGGAGTTGACTACGATGAGACTTTCTCACCTGTAGCGATGCTTAAGTCTGTCCGAATCATGTTAGCAATTGCCGCATTTTATGATTATGAAATCTGGCAAATGGATGTCAAAACTGCATTCCTGAATGGATATCTCAAAGAAGAGTTGTATATGATGCAACCAGAAGGTTTTGTCGATCCAAAAGGTACTACCAAAGTATGCAAACTCCAGCGATCCATCTATGGACTGGTGCAAGCATCTCGGAGTTGGAATATACGCTTTGATGAGGTGATCAAAGCATATGGTTTTATACAGACTTTTGGAGAAGCCTGTATTTACAAGAAAGTAAGTGGGAGCTCTGTAGCATTTCTAATATTATATGTAGATGACATATTGTTGATTGGAAATGATATAGAATTTCTGGATAGCATAAAAGGATACTTGAATAAAAGTTTTTCAATGAAAGACCTCGGTGAAGCTGCTTATATATATTAGGCATCAAGATCTATAGAGATAGATCAAGACGCTTAATTGGACTTTCACAAAGCACATACCTTGATAAGATTTTGAAGAAGTTCAAAATGGATCAGTCAAAGAAAGGGTTCTTGCCTGTATTACAAGGTATGAAGTTGAGTAAGACTCAATGCCCGACCACTGCAGAAGATAGAGAGAAAATGAAAGTCATTCCCTATGCCTCAGCCATAGGATCTATCATGTATGCAATGCTGTGTACCAGACCTGATGTGTGCCTTGCTATAAGTCTAGCAGGGAGGTACCAAAGTAATCCAGGAGTGGATCACTGGAAAGCGGTCAAGAACATCCTAAAGTATCTGAAAAGGACAAAGGATATGGTTCTCGTGTATGGAGGTGACAAAGAGCTTGTCGTAAACGGTTACGTCGATTCTAGCTTTGACACTGATCCGGATGACTCTAAGTCACAAACCGGATATGTATTTTTATTGAACGGTGGAGCTGTCAGTTGATGCAGTTCCAAACAGAGCGTCGTGGCGGGATCTACGTGTGAAGCAGAATACATAGCTGCTTCAGAAGCAGCAAATGAAGGAGTCTGGATGAAGGAGTTCATATCCGATCTAGGTGTAATACCTAGTGCATCGGGTCCAATGAAAATCTTTTGTGACAACACTCGAGCAATAGCCTTGGCGAAGGAATCCAGGTTTCACAAGAGAACAAAGCACATCAAAAGACGCTTCAATTCCATCCGCGATCTAGTCAAGGAGGGAGACATAGAGATTTGCAAAATACATACGGATCTGAATGTTGCAGACCCATTGACTAAGCCTCTTCCACAGGCAAAACATGATCAGCACCAGGACTCCATGGGTGTGAGGATCATCACTTTGTAATCTAGATTATTGACTCTAGTTCAAGTGGGAGACTGAAGGAAATATGCCCTAGAGGCAATAATAAAAATGTTATTTGTATTTCCTTATATCATGATAAATGTCTTTTATTCATGCTAGAATTGTATTAACCGGAAACTTAGTACATGTGTGGATACATAGACAAAACAGTATGTCCCTAGTATGCCTCTACTAGACTAGCTCATTGATCAAAGATGGTTATGTTTCCTAACCATAGACATGAGTTGTCATTTGATCAACGGGATCACATCATTAGGAGAATGATGTGATGGACAAGAGCCATCCGTTAGCATAGCACTATGATCGTTTAGTTTTTTCTGCTATTGCTTTCTTCATGACTTATACATGTTCCTATGACTATGAGATTATGCAACTCCCGAATATCGTAGGAACACCTTGTGTGCTATCAAACGTCACAACGTAACTGGGTGATCATAAAGATGCTCTACAGGTGTCTCCGAAAGTATTCGTGGTGTTGGCATAGATCAAGATTAGGATTTGTCACTCCGAGTGTCGGAGAGGTATCTCTGGGCCCTTTCGGTAACACACATCACAATAAGCCTTGCAAGCAAAAGACTAATGAGTTATTCATGAGATGATGTGTTACGGAACGAGTAAAGAGACTTGCCGGTAACGAGATTGAACTAGGTATAGAGATACCGACGATCGAATCTCGGGCAAGTAACATACCGTTGACAAAAGGAACAACGTATGTTGTTATGCGGTTCTGACCGATAAAAGATCTTCGTAGAATATGTAGGAGCCAATATGAACATCCAGGTTCCGCTATTGGTTATTGACCGAAGATGAGTCTCGGTCATGTCTACATAGTTCTCGAACCCGTAGGGTCCGCACGCTTAACGTTTGATGACGATCGGTATTATGAGTTTATGAGTATTGATGTACCGAAGGTAGTTCGGAGTCCCGGATGAGATCACGGACATGACGAGGAGTCTCGGAATGTCCGAGACATAAAGATTGATATATTGGACGACTATATTCGGACACCGGAAGTATACCGGAAAAGTTTTGGATTTAACAGGATTGCCGGAGGGGGTTACTGGAACCCCCTACGAAAGGGGATGGTCCATAGTGGGCCTTATGGAAAAGAGAGAGGCAGCCCATAGGGCTGGCCGGCGCCCCACCTAGGGTTCCTAGTTGGACTAGGAGTTGGGGGGCGCCACCTCTTCTTCTTTTCCTATTCCCTCTCTTCCTTCTTTGGTGGTTCCTACTAGGAATAGGATTGCAATCCTATTCCTAGTAGGATTGCACCCTAGCCGCACCAAACAAGGGCCGGCCGGCCTCCCCCCTTGCTCCTTTATATACGGGGGCAGGGGGGCACCCGAAGACACACAAGTTGAATTGTTCCAGCCGTGTGCGGTGCCCCCCTCCACAGAAACACACCTCGGTCATACCGTCGCGGTGCTTAGGCAAAGCCCTGCGCCGGTGAATACATCATATCCGTCACCACGCCGTCGTGCTGACGAAACTCTCCCGTGAAGCTCAACTGGATCAAGAGCTCGTGGGACGTCATCAAGCTGAACGTGTGCTGAACGCGGAGGTGCCGTACGTTCGGTGCTTGATCGGTTGAATCGCGAAGAAGTTCGACTACATCAACCGCGTCACTTGACGCTTCCGCTTCCGGTCTACGAGGGTACGTAGACACACTCTTCCCTCTCGTTGCTATGCATCTGGTAGATAGATCTTGCGTGATCGTACGAAAATTTTAAAATACTACGTTCCCCAACACACCAGAGGAGGTCGGAGCCCCCCAGGCGGCCCCCCGGCGCGGCCAGGGGTGGGGCCGCGCCATCAGGGCGCCTGGGGCCCCTCTGGCCCCCCTCTGGCCCCACTTCTGGCACATGGAAGCTTCTGGAGCGCTGATTTTTTATATATTTTTCCCGGAATTTTTCTGGCAATTTAAGTAATGGGAAAACCTGAAATAGAAAAATAGCAGAAAACAGAAACTGGCACTAGGGTGCACTGAGTTAATAGGTTAGTCCAAATATGTTCAAATGTGTATGAAAGTGTATCAAAAGCATAACAATATCACCCAAAACATGCATGGAGCAAGCAGAAATTATAGATACGTTTGGGACGTATCAACATCCCCAAGCTTAATTCCTGCTCGTCCTCGAGTAGGTAAATGATAACAAGCACAATTTCTGTGGTGACATGCTACCAAAGAGTCTTTCACAATCACATGACAAATGCTTATTGAGATAATGAATCTTTAGTAATTAAGTTGCATCATGAGAATATCACAAAGAACTGAAAGTTTACAATATGATACTGAAACACCCAATAGATTTGTAGTGAGCATGGTGTGCAAACATGACAAAGTGATACCTCGCTTGCCCCCTTTAGTGAAGCAAAACATAAATGAAGGAGCACCTCCGAAGTTTAAGTGACGACTAGATACAATGATTTCAGAATAAGCGATATCACAATCATGCAGAAGACAATGGTACTTTGGGACAATGCACATTACACTCAGAATGACAATCATGCTCTCAATAGTTGGTGCTTTGAAGAAAGAAGCTGGAGACTCTTGAACCGTGGATTTTGATGGCAAGGTTGAAAACCCGTGGCTGGAAGCAAAGACTAAACAAGTACCAGAGCTCGTGGTTTTAAAAACAGAGATAAAAAGCTTTTGGGAGGTGCATAATTCGTCAACGAATGCTAGTAGATAACCCAATTACTTCTTATGCTGGACAAGTTTCGAGGAACGGCTCCCACGCGGGGACGATCACATCCCCTTAATCTCCTTTGTTTATTACTGCCAGAGTTTCCTGATTTCTCATGAACAAAGCGTGAAGGAGGGTTTGTTTGTTGCTATTATCTTTTGTGAGCTGGGCGCACTCATGCCAGTCCCTCCTCGTATTAGGGGTTTGCAGATTAGACATGCAATCCCGGGGTAAAATTTGTCCAACATAAGAAGATCATGAATTACCTACTACTTCCTCATGAGCTAAAACAGAGGCACAAAAGAGAAATGCTTTTGAATAATTTTGAGATGGTACAAGAAAGTCTTCGTTAGGAATGGCAAGTAAATACCATATATAGGAAGGTATGGTGGACTCATATGGCATAAGTGGTTTCAAGGATTTTGGATGCACAAGCAGTCAGACCGCTTAGTACAGGTGAAGGCTAGCAAAAGACTGGGAGCGACCAACTAAGAGAGCAATGACGGCCATAATCATGCAGAGCGACAAAGCAACATTGAATCGGGCATGGAAGTTATATCACTACTCAGAAATTAAAGATCATCAAGGCTTGATAGACTTTCTTTACAGTCTTAAATATGCGTGAGCATATGCCAAGTCAATCAAAATAAATTCTTGGAGGAAGATATCACTAAACCATACCACATCATAGGCAAACAAATCATGCTGGTACTTCAATACCACATTAAGAACCCCCAGCTATTTGAGACTAACCATAAGAAAACATGAACTACTAAGCACCATTATGCACATAGCATTTTTATCATAGACATATCAACCAGTGCCACAGAAGCCAACTCTCTTAACAAGATAAGCATGATAACTCAAGAGAGTTCCAGAAGCAACAACCTAAACAAAAGCTCTTAAAAAGATAAGCATGAAAACTAAGAGCTAAGCATGACAGCAGCTATGAAAAGATAAAGAACACACACAAGAAGATACGCATGCAAACCTATGTTGTGTTCTACAGTGGAGTGGAGCGTGTTTCTCTCCCAAACAATGAAGGCTAGGATCCAACTTGTTAAGAACAGCAAGTAAAACTAAATAAACTAAAAAGAAAAGAGCAAGACGCTCCAAGCATAGTACATAACGCATGAAGTGATAAAAATATAGTGGAACGAAGGACGAACTGATAATTGTTGATGGAGAAGGGGATGCACGGGGGCATCCCCAAGCTTAGATGCTTGAGTCTCCTTGGATATTTCTTGGGGGTGCATGGGGGCATCCCCAAGCTTGAGCGTTTGACACTCCTGAATCTTCTTTTATCATCTTCCCTCGCACACTTGAAAACTCCCTTCATACATAACTCATCATAATCTGATTAGAGAGGTTAGTACCCACAATAAAATAATTTTTCTCTACTGGAAACAAAGATATTCTTGAAGGTCTACTGTTTCTCAAGATCGCCAAAAAGTTTTTGCAAAGAAAAAGCAAGCTTAAGGTCTGCAAAACGTAGAAAAGGCAAAACAGGGCAGAATCTGTGAAAAACACACCAGCAGGTAGTAAATAATTTTTTTGGGGTACTTCTGCAACTCAAATCAAAAAACTCAGAATGGACGCTCGAAAGCCAATTGTATAGAGCATGCTGTCAAAAAAATTCAGATCAAAAAGATGATCTGGTGATTTTATTCGAAATTTTCTTTCCAAGGACAGAATCTGTTTTCTGGACAACATGTCACAACTTTTGAACTTTCTTGCAATCAGAGGCTAAAATTGGCACAAAGCTGAAAAATAAAGATACAATGATGTTGCTACAGTAGTAACAAACATCAAGACCACTAAAAACTGAAAGAACAAACTGAAAGCAAAGATAACAAGGGTTGTCTCCCTAGAGCTCTTTCTTTATAGCCATAAAGATAGGCTTAAGACTTTAATGATGCTCTCGTAGGAATAAGAGTTGAAGAACAAAAGAGAGCATCAAGAAGCAAATACCAAACACATTTAAGCCTAACATGCTTCCTATGCATAGGAATATTGCAATAGAATAATTCATTGAAGCACAAAGCAATAAGCATAGGAAGACAAAACAAGTGCAGCTTCAAAACCTTCAACATAAAGAGAGGGAACTTGATATTATTGAAATATCTATAAGCATATGTTCCCTTCTCATAATAATTTTCAGTGGGATCACGAGTAAACTCAACAATATAAGCATCACATAAAGCATTGTTACCATGATCCACATGCAAAAAGGTACTCTTACTCTCCACATAAGCATAATCTTTCTCATTGGTAATAGTGGGAGTAGGACTATCATAAACAACTTGAACACTATAGATTAATTGTGTGTTAGGAAGATGGTGTTCAACAAGGGAGTAATTCCCTCCATGATTATGACAAGTTTCATAAGGATAATTTCTCCTTATGTCATAGGTACCTTTATAATCACTATAGATTGGAGTTATAACATCATCATAGTAGAGAAGAGCATTATCATTGCTAGCAACTATATTTGTAAACATGTTATCTTTATTCTTACTAGCAAAAGAATTATCAATTATCACATCACTAGTGGGTAAAGGATTTGCAATCCTATCATCCGCAGGCTTAGAGCTTTCCATATCATCACTTTCAGAGTTGGTACCAAAAAGATTTTCAAGATCATAAGTAGCATTATCATCATTTTCCCAATCACAATAAGTAACATGCATATCATAATCAAAATCATCTTCAATAGTACCTACGGACGTATCATCAACATGATAATTAAGGCAATAAACTTCACCTTCTTCTTTAAACTTACAACCGTTAGGATAAAAGTTGATGGGAGGAATATGCTCAGGCCAGGTTGATACCCATTCTTCCTCCTTCTTGCTCCTCTTCCTCCTCCTCTTCTTTTTCTTCTTCTTCACCTTAGGAGGGAGTGGTTGGAGATGAAGCTTCTCCACATATCCTGGTTTATCATTAGAAACAATAGGGGAAACTTGGGAGAAACTCTCCTTTTTATTAGCAGAAATATAAGAGACATTTTTATACTTTGGTAAAGTTCCCTCCTTTCTAATCTTACTTATGTAATCATTTTTATGGCAATTAACAACACAATAGAGATGGCAATTTTGCAAAGTGTTTTTTATTCCTATGGCATTAACATCTAGCCAAGAAGTCTTTTATGATAACTCTTCACACATCAAAAATAACATAAGCTCATCATAAAGATCAGGGGTGATCATGTTATCACACAACTGGTTAACAGTTATGTTTTGAAAGTGCATGCATTGAAAATTAAAGTGACCCTCTATACAGCAAAGTTCACAAGTAAAAGGATAAATGTCACACAATTCTCTAGCAATTTCATTTAAATCTTTGACCCAAGTGATTGTTCTTTCATGCTTATGTTGCTTACAATACTTCTCTTCTTCAATCATAGGCCTTTCACAAGGTCTATCCACTCCACAAAAATTAACATGCTTATATAAAACTTCATTTTTAGGAATTGGGTCATGCATGTTGCAATCATCATGAACAATTTCATTTTCTTTGCAAATCTCCTTAAAAGGTTCATGATGCTTGATCCAATCCTCCTTAGGCATATTAAGATGTGAAGCAAAAGATTTGAGGAAATCAACAAGGAGTTGAGAATCAAGCCCAAACTGAGCACTAAACTTATTAAAACTTGTAGTTTCAACAAAGGACTTAATGCAATCATACTCATAAATTATACCTGACTCTTTACCTTTATCGATCTCCCAATCTTCAGTGTTGCGTTGAATTCTTTCAAGGAGTTCCCATTTAGCATCAATCTTTTCGTTTGTGAAAGAACCCATAGAGGAAGCATCGAGCAAATCTTTATCCTGTCGAGAGAGCCTCACATAGAAATTAGTAATAATCATATCTTTGGGGAGCCCATGGTTAGGACATTTTAGCATTAACGTTTTCAGTCTCCCCCAAGCTTGAGCTATGCTCTCTCCGTCATGAGGATAGAAATTATAAACATAATTCCTATTCTCATGGACTTCATGAAGAGGATAAAACTTGGAGTAAAAGAGAGACTGGATCTCTTCCCAATCCAGCAGGTGAGAGTCATCTAGTAGCCTATACCATTCCGATGCTTTTCCTTTCAGTGACAAGGCAAATAATTTCCTCATGACTCCATCTCTTGTCAAACCTGAAATCTTAAACAACTCACAAAGTTCTGTAAGTTTCAACAAATGAAAACTAGGATTGACTGTCCCATCATAACAATCATTCCTAATTATTTCAATTATCCCAAGTGGTATTTGGAACGGGATACATTCAGTAGGTGGAGGAGACTTCTCTACCACGGGTGTGGTAAAGCGGCCTTCCCCAAGCAGCGAACTAAGAGTGCGGTTTTCCATAAACATAACTAGTGAAACTAAAAACAAGAAACGAAAAGATTTAATTGCAAGATCTAAAGATATACCTTCAAACACTTACTTCCCCGGCAACGGCGCCAGAAATAGCTTGATGTCTACACACGCTTCTATTCTTGTAGACTATGTTGGGCTTCCAAGCGTAGAGGTTTGTAGGACAGCAGCAATTTCCCTCAAGTGGATGACCTAAGGTTTATCGAACTCGGGGAAGTAGAGGTTGAAGATGGTCTCTCTCAAGCAACCCTGCAACTAAGATACACGAAGTCTCTTGTGTCCCCAACACACCTAATACAACTAGGAGTGGTATAGGTGCACTAGTTCGGCGAAGCGATGGTAAAATATGGATGATAGGAGTGGCAAAGCAAAGTAATATAAATCTGTAATAAAAAGTGCAGCAAGCAAACAAGTGGTAAACGTGAGCACAAATGGTATTGCAATGGTGGAAACAAGGCCTAGGCTTCATACTTTCACTAGTGGCAACTCCCAACAACATTAACATAGTCTAATCACATGATATTTCCCATAAAACATGTAATGGAGACGCACTCGGAGGTCATTCCTTTGTGGTCAAGAGAGGACGAGAATTATGTAGGGCTACAAAAGCACACCTCAAAGTTCGTAGTTCTCAATCTATGGATTTCCCAATGTCACCGCGGCCATCCAAAGAGAGTACCACAATCACCACAACATATCTCAAGGATAGTCAAAGACAAGCACCAAGAGACTCTCAATCTTCAATCAGCATACAAAAGAGGAAATCACTCATGAAAATATTCTTCTAATCCATGTCCAATAGACCGCTATCACCTTGGTCTCGGGGATTATACTAGATAAAGACAAGTGAGTACATCAATCCAATACATAGAGGAAGGGGAAATATCATGGGATCACCCTAGATTAACATAGCCTATGATCACAACGAAGATCACATCATGGGAGAGAGAATTAGCCACATAGCTACTGGTAGAAACCTCAGCCCCGAGGAGGAACTACTCCCGCATCATGGAGGGAGGAAGCAACGTCGATGGAGATGAATCCGAGGGCACTTCCCCGTCCCGGCAGGATGCCGGCACAGGAATTCTGGTCCCCCGAAACTTGATGGCGATGGCGGCGGAGATCGGAATTGCTTCTGGAGAAAAGGGTTCTCGAATCAGGGTTTCCGTGATGGGAGAATAAATAGGAGGCCAAGTAGGGCACCAGAGGAGGTGGGAGCCCCCCAGGCGGCCCCCGGCGCGGCCAGGGGTGGGGCCGCGCCATCAGGGCACCTGGGGCCCCTCTAGCCCCCCTCTGGCCCCACTTCTGGCACATGGAAGCGTCTGGAGCGCTGATTTTTTATATATTTTTCCCGGAATTTTTCTGGCAATTTAAGTAATGGGAAAACCTGAAATACAAAAACAGCAGAAAACAGAAACTGGCACTGGGGTGCACTAAGTTAATAGGTTAGTCCAAATATGATCAAAAGTGTATGAAAGTGTATCAAAAGCATAGCAATATCACCCAAAACATGCATGGAGCAAGCAGAAATTATAGATACGTTTGGGACGTATCACTCACCTACCCGCAACCCAAGCAACCACTTCCGCGTCTGCATTGACGTTGCGGGCCTCAACCGAGCCGCTTCTTTGGAGCCCTTCTGGTCGACGACAGTCGGCTGGAGGAGGGCTCTCCCCTGCAGCTACATTCACACGCTCTTCGGCTTCCGCAACGCAGCCACCACGTTCTAGCGCCTTGCGCAGCAGGCTTTGGGGGCTCGGGAGGCTCAGTGGCGGGTGGTCCAGACAGAGCGGAAGCCGGACCCCCGTGACCACTGAGGGCCTCCGGAGCCCCTGGGCCTCAGGAGCCCGACGATCCTCAGGGGCGACCCGCACGGGTCGCGTCTTTAGCTGCCCCAACTCTTCTTCGACAAGTGTCAGGTGATGTCTTAGGTATTCAATCGAGGGCGCCCCCCGGGCTGCATCATCCTCGAGCTACTGGGGGCTCACCCCTGCAGCTGTCTCTTTTGCGCATAAATCAAGGCTAGTTGCTTCTTCCTATTTGCATTACCTATATGCTCGGCGTTCTCACCACCGCTAAGGTCATGAGCCCACTCGCGACCGCCCCAAGATTAAGGACTGGCACGGCATCTATGCTCGGGTCCGTCCCTGCAGCGTCGCTAAATCCAAGGGTTGACCTCTGTTTCGCGGGCCATTCCCGTGATGTCACCTCCCGTGGTCCTTGGTGCCTTGTTCTCGTATGGGCTAATTGTGGATGGGTAAGTGGGGGCCCGTGGCAGGTGCCTCGCTCACGCGGGAACCGCGTGCCGGTTGTTTTTCTTTTGGACTGTTGCATGAGAAGACTGGGCACGGCGTCTATGCTCGGGTTCGTCCCTACAGCGTCAATAAATCCAGCGGCTGAGCTTTGTCTTACGGGCCGGTCCCGCTAACGTCACCTCCTTGGGTCATTGGTGCTACGGCCTTCTCATGCGATGCCCTCTAGAGATGCACCCGGCGCAGGTCGTCACAACGCATCTCTTTTCACATTTTGCAGAAGAAGACTCAGGCACAACCCACCTCAGGGTAGGGTCTCGCGAGTGAAGCGTAAGCTCACGAGAACTTCCTCAGAGTCGTCCAGCTCGTCCTGAGGAGGGCACATATACACCTTGGTTGTCCTGCCGTGCAAGCCACGTGTCAGGACGGGGCTGTACACGCCCCGGAGTCTCTCCCGGTGGGAGGCTCCCTCCCACGGTCCAGTGGAAGTACCATGCTCCGCGCTGGCAGAACCAACCGAGGAGCGGTTTTGCCCACGAACCAGTGGAAGCACCAAGCTCCGCGCTGGCCGCTACGAGCGAGGCGCAGTTATGCCCACACTCCGCATAAGTGTGGTAGCTCTATGCTCCGCGCTAGTTATAAACAACTGAGGGCGGCCCCCAGCGGTCGCACCAACCTCAGGGAGCTTTTCAGCTCACGACGCTCACATCTTCTACTTGGATAGGTGTCGTGAGGGGGGCTAGGCACGGGGGCTATGCTCAGGTCACGCCTGGCAGACGCCACCCTACCAGGTTCCCAGACACCTGGCTTTCTCGCGCCCCCATCCTAGGCGAAGGCTCGTGAGCAAGGTATGATGCTCGGTCTCCCTCATGAGAGCCGTTAATACATCAAGGGGGACCCTTGGGCATCGCGACCCAGGGGGCTCACTAGTCACGTATCCCCTCACTCCTTGAGCCCATTGCTCAACGGTGGTCGAGGTATGCGCGGGGCTGGGCCCTGCCGACGCAGAATGCAAACGGGATTGCTTGAGCGTTAAGGGGGACCCCTGGGAATCGCGACCCAGGGGCCTCACTAGACACGTAGCCCCTCATTCCTTGAGTCTAGTTATTACGATAACCCCGGTCACCCGCAGGGCTCAATGGCGATCGAGGTATGCGCGGGGTTGGGCCCTGCCGACGCAGAGCACCTAAGCAAACATGAAAGGAAGCAAGCATGGAAATCATCAAGTTCAAGTCTAGCTATTACAATAATACCAAGTTCTCCAAATTCAAGCGAGTCCTTATGCCTCCCCAAGGCACTTGCATTTCTCTCATATGGACAGGAACTGGTCAGGCATTGCCAAGCGCGCCATCACCAGCCTCTACCTCCTCGGCCGTGGTAGCAGCAACCCGGAGGAACGCCTTCACCAGCCCCTTGACCTTCTCCTCTAGGGCCTAGGCAGCCGCGCCCCTATGTTCGGTGGCCTGGGAGTGGCTGCTGCCACCCCCTCACGAAGACGACTCGGGCGCATAAGGGGGAGCTCCTGAGCATCGCGCCTCAGGGCCCCAACTGGATCCTGAACCTTTACCTCCTGGCCTTGCACGTGGCATCGCGGCCCGGCATGCCAGCAACGGCCTAGGCATCTCAGGGGGGCGAGTTCCAAGAAGCACAAAGTCTCGCCCCGCGGGAAATGTGGCAGAAGATCAAGTGCCGCTACCGCCTGACCGCAAGGGATCACTAAGATAAGCGTTCATCGCCCACATCCACTCACGTACCTACACCTCCACCCACCGCAATTATGAATTCGCAGGAGCACTAAAGCCCCTCTTGCCGCCCCTCGTGGTCGTTACCTGCACGCCAAGAGGGACCTCCCGAGCATCGCGCCTCGGGGGCTCTTATCGGACCCTGGGCCGCTCACCTCCTGGCCTTGACCACGGCATCGCGACCTGGCATACCAGCGACGACTGAAGCCTGTCTAGGGACTGGTTCTCGCAGGCGTATGGCCCTAAACTACCGCAGGGACGGAAGAAAGGGAAAGTCCTGCTTATGAGGAACATAAGTTTATAACATCAGATAATAGCAAAGGTATCGCAAAAGATTTACATGCCCTCATGGGGCCGTCCATAGCTGCCTCGCAGGGACCAAGCTAAAGAAGGCCGTTCTCGGAGGGACGCGGCCTGGGCCCCTTCAGCGACGACGACGACTGGAGGATGTTGTTTCCTTCTGGCGATAAGAACGGCGATTCGGCAGCTCATAGCTCTCGTCGGAGCTCGAGGCCGTCTCAGGAGAAGTATAGCTGCTGCCGGAGGAGTTGGAGGCACAACCGATGGCGAGCGCCTCACCCCCGGCCTCGTTGCCCTGGCAGCATGGGAGATGGTCGCCGGCGGGCCCATCCTCCGCGCTGCACGCTAGTCGACGGCTGTCCGCCCCGAAGACCTTGAAGGTCAGCATGGCCAGCCCGTCCAGCGTGAAATGAAGAATGTGCCTCCTGGCGGGGGCGCAGGCGCACCACGCCCCAAACCCAGGTCATGAAGACCTGACCGGAGGAGATCACCTCCACGTCAGCATATGAAGGGAGAAGGTGGCACCCTTCATGCCGCAGCTGCATCGTCACCCTGCCGCAAGCCGGGAGAACCTCCTTCAGGGATGGAGGAAGGAGGATCCAAGAATGCGGAGGGGCTCCCACCCACACGATAAACTCGCGGATGTTGTCTTCAGTATGAGACGACGACGGGATGCGTGAAATCACTCGCCTTTTCGGGCGGCTGACCGCACGCCCCCGTCGCCGCCCCCGCATCATCCGCCTGTCGCCGGAGCACCCAAGTGAAGCGAGAATCCTGGTGGCGCCTGCGTGCACCACGTACGGGCGTCCGCTATCTTCAGGGGCACCCTTGGAGAGTCACGGCGCCCCTTCTTCGATGGGAGTTGCTCGGGCTCCACCATCGGGGTCTTCCCTTCTGCACGATCAAGAACATACATACCGGCGCCATGAAAAGCCCTCACAGAAGTAAGAGGAGCTAGGGTTGATCTACAATAGTCAAGTGAAGGGCGTGGCGCCTCACCCCCTGTTTATAGGCCAAGAAGATCAATCGCCGGCCACTCGCGCACGACCATAATGACCCTGCCACCCGTGCCAAGGAGTTATCAAGTCACACGGTTGCCGAGACTGCGTGGGAAGCGGAGTCGCCCACGTCCCATCCAACAGTCACGCGCCAGCCTAGCCCGCAGCCTTTTGGGGCCCGCGGCGCTCCTCGACTAATGCTTCGCCCCGAAGCCAACTCCGCGCGCGCCTTGTGCCCGGGGGCTACTGTTGGCGTCCTGGGAACCAGGGTACCCAGACTTGCCTGTCTGCGGGCCACGACGCGCTCCTACTACGGCCTGGTACGGCCCAGCTGATCGACCAGCTGCTCAAGACCCTCGCGAGGGGGCTAGACCTCGCGAGAAGAACGACGTCAAGACCCCCTCAGGAGCGGCCTCGGCTAGGTTGCTCCGGAGGGGCGGAGAATCCAAGGCCAAGCCTGCCTCAGGAGGAGGCAGTGATGCGAGCAGTGACGCACTGCGCCAGCGGGTGCCAGCGCGTGCCAGCGGCGCAGTTGCCGTTTTGGTGCAAAGAAGACAGCGCAGGCGCAGGTTCCCGAGGAGCGGGACAAAGGTTTCCCCTTTGGTGCAACAAGACCGAAGACTGCAAGGACGATAGGGAGGATGTCACCACCGAGCCCACCACCGCGTCACCGCCTGATCCCTTTGCAGGCGAAGACCGCTTTTGTCAGGATAGGACCGTCCTCATTTTCCCGCTCAAAATGGCCGTTGTGGGATCCCTTCCCGCCTAAACATTCGGGGGAAGAGGACCCTGGCCGCCTATATAAGTAGCTAGGGTCTCCACTATGGAGGCATTCTGATCAGACCGAGAGACTCCGCCCTCGCACAAAGGAGCAAGAACCCTTGCCTCCTGACCCTCCTGAGCTCAGGAACCACTGTACTCGTTCATACTCAAGCCCTCCCAAGGCTAATCCACCAAAGCAGGAAGTAGGATTTTACACCGCAAGGTGGCCTAAACCTGGGTAAATTCGTGTGTGTTTTACTTGTTGTTCGCTTGAATCTCTTCATCAGACGGGGCCGAGATGCTAGGTAGACGTGAGTGGGAGAGATCTTCGTTCACGCCACTGTGTTCGAATTTATTGGGTTTGCGGAGCCCGTAATCCGACATAGCCCTCCACTGGCTACTGTTCAACCAGCCCTCCACAGGGTCCTGTTCATCCAACCAGCCCTCCACCGGCTACTGTTCAACCAGTCCTCCACGGGTCCTGTTCATCCACCCCCAACGCCTCAACTGTGGTGGCCTCGTCACGGGGTCCTGTTCATCCAGCGTCAACCGCCTACTACTACTACTACCACGGGGTCCTGTTCATCCAGCCCCCACGGGAACTGTTCATCCAACCCCAACCATGTACGTCTCGACTCGTTCAACCAACCCCACATTCACTGTTCATCAAGAGGCAGCAGGTTCGATCGTCTTCAGTAAGCAGCAACAACGATCGATCGGGTTCGGTTAGCAGCGAAAGGATCAATCGCTCAGGTTCAGTAATGTAGCTAGTGCAATCGCTCGGGTTCAGTTAGAGCCCAACGTCTTGCACACACGCGCATACGTGTACGAGAGAAACGTGCAAACCTCCGTGCATCGCTCCGCCCCGACCACCCACTGTAACCAGGGACTCACCAAAAATTTCCTCGCCCTCGCTTCTACCACAAGGCTTAGACCCAATGTTGTCAGAGGCTTAGACCCACTGTTCTACCCATATTGCATATGGGGAAATGGGATGTCCATGAATATCAGTCAAGTCAAGAAACTCAGAAAGATGGTTAGGATGAAGAAACTTGCGACGAATAACATCAAGACCTTTGTTTGCACAATGAAGAAGACATCAGTCAACTATAGGATGGTACTAACTCTTTTACCTTGTTTTTACCCCTTGCGCCATTTCAAAATTTATAACAGCGATTTATGCATATCAATGTTTTCAGTACTTTTCAAAGCAGTTCACCGATGATTACCTCTCAAACCACCCGCATGGTCAAGAGGCGAGGAAGGTATTAATTCAACAGCCACGACACAATATTGAAGTCTTGCTAAAGAGGACGAAGGTTGGGCAGGCAATTATCCATAGCCACTGGCCTAAAGTTGCAAGGACATTTAACATCACTAAAGGCTCAATATTTTCCTTCCGCTTATGCAGTTTCCCATAAGAGATTCATCTGTCTATTTATCGTGTATGATGCTACTTTCCAAAGGTTTTTGATGTTGCATGTGAAACTTGGTGTTGTCGTGTAATGGCGTAACTGAGTGCCGAAGCTATATGATGTAATTCGATTATGAAATCCTGATTGTTGTTATATAAATATGAAATATACGGTATGTTTTATAAGAAATATTAATTTGATTAGTACATAGATTATCAATAATAGGCTAATTACCTTGCTTATTAGGGTTTTCTATTGCAGACGGTTACTCAGACAACACCGTGGTAGATGAACTCAAACAACCTGCACGGTTTCTAGAAAGTAGGCGTGTTCGATCAACTAACAATCACACACGTCTTCCGGCAGAGAACTGTTTGCGTTAGGCCACCTTGCACAAACGTTTCCACACAAAAAACTATGTGTGATATACATAAGAATAGAGATGTTTTTCTGGATTCACTGTGTGGGATGTACATACGAACGGAAACAAATGTGTTTCTATGCCCCGCCGGATCGCACACGAGCTCATTTTGCCCTAGCCTGTGTGCCAGGAGGGCCTATCCCCGACGGTTTCTGGGTCGTGTGGGAAGGACCCCACTATCGCCCACACTCACTTGGCGACGGTTCCAAACGTCATCGCGGAAAGGGGTTAAAAACCGTTTGTATAGCACGTCGCTGCACCAGTGTGAATACAAGAGATGAACTTGGGTTTGGAGATGAGATGGTTTTGATGAAGATGTTGATGGAGATGTGTCCTGCTAGGATGAGAGGATCGTTGGTGATGATGATGGCTTTGATTCCCCCCTTCTGGAAGGAAGTTTCTCCGGCGGAATCACTCCGCCGAAGAGCAAAAGTGCCCTTGCGCAGGTTCCACGGGTGGCGCTTCATCCTGAAAGTCTTCTCTTGTTTTTTCCAGGGAAAATGGCTTCATATAGGAGCAGACGGGCCATGTAGGCCAGTGGAGGACCCCACAAGCTCAAGGGGCGTGCCCTAGGGGGATGGGCGTGCCACCTGAGCTTGTGGATCACAGGTGGGTCCCCTCCAGTAGATTCTTATTCCAATATTTTTATATATTACAAAATAAATCTCCATAATTTTTTAGGTCATTTGGAGATCCGAATAATAGCTATCTTTGTTGTAGCTCTTTTTAGATCCAGAATTCCAGCTGCCAGCAATCTCTCTCTTGTGATGGAACTTGCAATTTTAAGAGATAAAAGGCATTAGAATTGCATAAAAAATGAAACTTAACTTTAAAACAATATAAATGATAGTAGGAAAATATGATGCAAAATGGACGTATCACCTACTACCTCTTCGATTATATGTACCGAATATTTGTGCGACCGGGTATTTGCACATCGAGTAGAAGACGTGCGTTTTGCATTCTTGTTCAACAACAGGTCACCAAGCATGAGAGACCCTTCATTTCAACGAATAAGTGCCACTATGGCACTTTTCATTCCTATAATTCTCAAGATCTTTCTCACCCAAGGGCATTGAAAGAAGGCATGTTGAGTCACACAATGAAAATTGGGACTAGTTTGCATATGCCGATTAGCAAGAACGTCGAGGCACAATGTTTCTCCATGAGAGCGATTACCAAGAACGTCAAGGCACAATATCTCTCCATGAGAGACCTCCAACATTGTATCTTGATCTTCATTGATACATTGAGTGACCCAACGATGCCCGAAACAAGGCTAACCCTCATTGTGCCAAAATAGGAGTCCTTGTTAACTTCTGGCCATGTTAGTGATCCCACTCCGAGTGATATGCAAATCTATTAAAAATATGCCATTTTATTGCAATGCTAGGAACCAAAATCTTCCTTCACGCCAATAGCTAGAGGTATATTCTAAATATGTTGTGCATGGATGGACCAACAGATGTCCCGGATAAGCTCCTAACCCACTCCCTTCTTTCATGCTTTATGAGCTCTATAACCTTAGCGAGAACAATATTTTCTCTTGTCGTCAACACTTTCCTTGTCGGGCTACTAGGCACCCATGAATCATTCCAAATGTTGATGTGTGTCCCATCACCTACATGCCTGAACATGTCCTCGTGTATTCATCTATATGCCGACCCAAAGACCGTGCCACATATAGAAGCACCCAATTTTACTCATTATTGAGAAGACCACCCAAAGCAAAAACACTTGGATCTTGGACTCACGCTAAGAATTGGGTACCCCCAATAGTTGCCAACATTGTCTAGATAATATCGACAGACTGAAATAATGAACATCCTAGAATCCCATCTTTGCTTCCTTGGGATACACATTTTCTGCTATGTGAATCGATGCATATCAGTTTGCCTATATTCATCTCACCACCCATACGAGGACATAGTTGATGTCATCCCATTGCAAATATGTTTAGCTATCTTTGACATGTGACATTGCATAAGATGGTATTGCTTGCGCATTTTAATAAAACTCTCCGCTTTTTCTCAGAAGACAAATTACTTCCCTCCCGTCCATTAAGTCTTCTTTATTACTTTCTCCAGTAGATGTTGAGCGCGGCGTACTTATCCGTGATGTCTTCAAGCATGGTATTCAAAGCGGCACATACCTCCACGTTTCACTACTGGAATCTGGCACTTTGCCATCTGCCATGGCAGATGGCAAAGGCATGATCGGCGGATGGCAAAGAGCCTGTGCCTTTGCCATCAGCTGGCAGATGGCAAAGCCTCTTAACGGGGTTAGCCCCGTTAGAAAGATAACGGCATACTTTGCCATCTGCCAGCAGATGGCAAAGGATGCAGGCACTTTGCCATCTGCTGGCTGATGGCAAAGGCTGCAGGCTCTTTGCCATCTGCTGGCTGATGGCAAAGGCTGCAGGCTCTTTGCCATCTGCTGGCTGATGGCAAAGGCTGCATACTTTGCCTTCTGCTGGCTGATGGCAAAGAGCCCAAATAGGCCAGTCCAAATATTTTTCTCTGCAGGCTCTTTGCCATCTGCCAGCTGATGGCAAAGCTCTTTGCCATCTGCCAGCTGATGGCAAAGCTCTTTGCCATCTGCCAGCAGATGGCAAAGTGTCTATATTGCCCCATTTAATTTTGTTTTTCTTATATCAATTCATTTTCACAGAAAATCAAACACAAATATATTTATATGACCAATATAGCATATTCAACACATATTACCAATAGTCATGAACACATATATATATCCAACACATGTTACCAATAGTAGCACGTTTCATCCGTACATATACATAGTTTCATCAATATTACACAGTTTCATCCATAGGTAGCAAGTTTCACAAGGTCAAAACAAAAACTAAATACAAGCACTCCATCAACCCAAGCTTCCGTGATCTTAAGCAAATCTGTAAAATGGGAAAGAAGAAAGTTAGAAGAAGAAGACTAGAAGAAGAAGATTATTATGATGCAACTAAAATGTGAAGATTATTATGATGCAACTAAAATATGAAGATTATTATGATGCAACTTATATCTGTAAAATATGTCATTTTGGAGCTAAGTAAGGTCATTATGTCATTTTGGAGGTAGCTAAGCATATGAAGTCATTCTGTTGCTAAAATATGACATTTCTTAAGCATATTATGTCATTTTAGAGCCAGTTAAGCATATTAAGTGATTTTGGAGGAAAAGATGCTAAGTATAGGTCATTTTAGAGCTATCCTAGGTTAAATCGGTCATTTTTAAGCTAGCTAAGCATATTAAGTCCTTTTGGAGGAAAAAATGCTAAGTATAGGTCATTTTAGAGCTATCCTTGGTTAAATAAGTCATTTCGGAGCTAATCAAGCTTATTATGTCATTTTTAAGCTAGCTAAGAGTATTGAGTTATTTAGGAGGAAAAAATACTAAGTATAGGTCATTTTAGAGCTAGCCTAGGTTAAATAGGTCATTTTGGAGCTAAGTAAGGTTATTATGTCATTTTGAAGCTAGCTAAGCATATGAAGTCATTCAGGACCTAAAATATGTCATTTCTTAATCATATTTTGTCATTTTAGAGTTAGCTAAGCATATTAAGTCATTTTGGAGGAAAAGATACTAATTATAGGTCATTTTAGAGCTATCCTAGGTTAAATAGGTCATTTTTAAGCTATCTGAGCATATTAAGTCATTTTGGAGGAAAAAATGTTAAGTATAGGTCATTTTAGAGCTATCCTAAGATAAATAGGTCATTTTGGAGCTAATTAAGCTTATTATGTAATTATTATTGAGCTAGCTAAGCATATTGAGTCATTTAGGAGGAAAAAATGCTAAGTATAGGTCATTTTAGAGCTAGCCTAGGTTAAATATGTCATTTTAGAGCTAAGTAAGGTTATTATGTCATTTTGAAGCTAGCTAAGCATGTGAAGTCATTTAGGAGCTAAACTATGTCATTTCTTAAGCATATTAAGTCATTTTGGAGGATAAGATCCTAAGTATAGGTCATTTTAGAGCAATCCTAGGTTAAATAGGTCATTTTAAGCTAGCTAAGCATATTAAGTCATTTGGGAGGGAAAAATGCTAAGTATAGGTCATTTTAGAGCTATCCTAGGTTAAATAGGTCATTTTGGAGCTAATTAAGCTTATTATGTAATTATTAAGCTAGCTAAGCATATTAAGTCATTTTGGAGGAAAAAATGATAAGTATAGGACATTTTAGAGCTATTTTAGGTTAAATAGGTCATTTTGGAGCTAATTAAGCTTATTATGTAATTATTATTGAGCTAGCTAAGCATATTGAGTCATTTAGGAGGAAAAAATGCTAAGTATAGGTCATTTTAGAGCTAGCCTAGGTTAAATATGTCATTTTAGAGCTAAGTAAGGTTATTATGTCATTTTGAAGCTAGCTAAGCATGTGAAGTCATTTAGGAGCTAAACTATGTCATTTCTTAAGCATATTAAGTCATTTTGGAGGAAAAGATCCTAAGTATAGGTCATTTTAGAGCAATCCTAGGTTAAATAGGTCATTTTTAAGCTAGCTAAGCATATTAAGTCATTTGGGAGGGAAAAATGCTAAGTATAGGTCATTTTAGAGCTATCCTAGGTTAAATAGGTCATTTTGGAGCTAATTAAGCTTATTATGTAATTATTAAGCTAGCTAAGCATATTAAGTCATTTTGGAGGAAAAAATGCTAAGTATAGGTCATTTTAGAGCTATCCTAGGTTAAATAGGTCATTTTGGAGCTAATTAAGCTTATTATGTAATTATTAAGCTAGCTAAGCATATTAAGTCATTTTGGAGGAAAAAATGCTAAGTATAGGTCATTTTAGAGCTATCCTAGGTTAAATATGTCATTTTGGAGCTAATTAAGGTTATTATGTCATTTTTCAGCTAGCTAAGCATATCGAGTCATTTTAGAGAAAAAAAATGCTAAGTATATGATTATGTCGCTAGTATCCTTATGGCAGAGAACCCGGGCCGACATGACTAGTCATAGAACCAAGGTGGCACAAACGTACAGGGACAGGCATACATGACCCAGCAATGCACGTGTCGGTCATCAGCGAGTGCAACCAAGTCGTAGCAAGCTACAAGGACTTCGGTGATACACCGCGTGACATTTCCCCGTAGGGACAGACACAGGAGCAAAGAAGGACACATGCCGGTCAATCTATGTGTTCCGGAGCAGTAGCGAACTACCATGGCTCAGTGGAAGCACTAGGAGGCATTTCCCTGTATGGAAGGCTACCAAAGGCACACGACTAGATGTCGAATCCCACAAATACAATGCATTCAAACATACACACATTATGCACGATATGTGTAGATACAACATGGCATCACAACAAAACTCTATTAAGCAAAACACTTGGGAAACTTACCGTCATCACGGAGGTGTAGGTGTAGGTGTAGGTGTAGGACCGGTCGCGCCAGTGGCAGACGGAGAAGGATCGGTCGATGCTTGTCGGGAGTTACGCTGCACCAAAGATTATTTCCAATGTATCATTAGCATGATGCAACTCAAATGTGAAGACTAGTAACTAATGACCGTTCAAATGAAACTCACCGTGCCCGCCGGAGCAATGACTGGCATCGACGGAGGGGTCTGGCCGTTCTTCTCGCACATGGACTGCACATTTGGTTTTGACGAGTCAGTCATATTAGTTACTAATGAAAGGAACATTGTGTGCATGATTTAGCTAATATGCAGAAGAAACTTACCATGAAGAGATCGTACATGGCCCGGTTAGCCGAGTCGTTCCGGTTCCTCTCCTCCTCCAACAGCCTAACCGTCCTCTCCTCATTCTCCCTCTCCCTCTCCGTCGCCTGCCGGTCCCTCTCCGCCAACTGCCGGTCCCTCTCCTCAAAAGCAGACTGGGTCTTCGCTCTCTCTGCCTCAATAGCAGCCTGCAACACCACTCGTTAGCATTGTAATCATCGACGGTCGCAAACACAATGTAATGGAGGAAAGGCTACTGAGTCCATATAACAAACCTGGAATTCGATTTCCACTGGTCGTAAACGAGACGGTATCTCAGGATCAGAGCTGGTCTGGCGCTTCTTGATCTGCGGGAGAGTGCTACTACAACGTATCAGTCCATTACCCATGGCTAACGAGCCATGGGACCTCCCGCCACCAGATATCATCACTAGCTCTGGATCAAAAGGTCGGCTCGGGTTAAAGTCCGGCCCTTTCCTCTCCTTCCCCTGCTTAACGTACTGCACCATCTTGTGGTGGGAGGCCACGTTGCTGAAATTATTTGCATTTTCGAGGTCAGACTCACAGAATGCCTTGGCCTTCTTGTACGGTGCCATATTGGACATGCCATAGAGGTCGAACAGCTCTGGCACTCGAGCCTTGTTGAATTTTGACTAAAAGAGAGGAACAGAGTATTAGTTAAGGACTCAAGCTAGCACAAAGAATGAATTTGCATGAATCATGAAGCAAACCACACATACCCAGTTATTCCCGTACCCATATAGGTTGACGCTGCCTAGATGGTGTGGCACGCCTTTCATTTTGAGACGCTTCTCCTTTGCAATGTTGTGGGCGACGCGCCATTGGGGAGAGCACCACTCATCCACCAACGCCTCCCAGCAGTCCATCTTGTCCGCACACCATCTCGGGGGCACCTAAGTTAAGCAAGAGAAATTTGAGCGCTAAGCCTACGAATCAAATTAAGGAAACTAAGTACAAGGCCTTAAGAATAGGTAATTACCTTCATGTACTTCTCCTTACTCAGATACTTGTTCCGGCACTTCTCTTTTCTCCTCCTAATACCAGTCTGTGCTAAGTAGTCTCGAACAGCCTGCGTCCGAGCCTCGTGCCGAAAGTTTCCAAGTAGGCGCCTGCACTCGGCGTCGATAACCCGAGCCGCGACCTCCTCCTGTCCCTCAGCACACCTGTAGAATGTCTGCAATCAAACAAGAAAACACGGATTAGAAGGTCCGCAATCAAACAAGAAAACACATGTAGAAGGTATGCAATCAAAGAAGAAAACACAACGTAAATGGCAAAGGAGAAATTACCCAAAATGTGGCGATCACAATGTCGGCCACCGTGGCGCACTCGACATCGCCGACCCTATGCTCCGGCGGGGCCGGGGCAGCCAAGTAGTGCTCCCAGGTCATTCCTATCTCTGGAACCCGGCCCTCACCGGGCAACGTGACCCACCCAGGAAAGCACTGGCGACAAATCACACCAAGGACAGTGTTGGGCTTGCGGACCCCGTCTGAGTGTGTCCAAGAACTGCAGTATGACAAGGCCAACGAATTAGATATTCGAAGAAACGTCAAGGCAAAAGGTTAAACAAGAGTAAATGCACTTACTTCTCCCCGTTAGGCGCAATCAACCACCTCTGGTCGGGGGTCGTCGGGGTGGGCGGGAGCTTTGTACCACCACGCTGGTAGACTTTGCGCCCCTCAACCAACTCACCCTCGCTATAGCTATCAGAACTATAGTCTGCACCCTGAACACGACCATGTGCACTCGACTCCGTCCAGTCCTCCCATGGGCTCGGGTCCGACTCAGCGTGACCCCGTCTGAGCTCCGTAGTCTCGTGGGGCGAAGACTCGGCGGCCCGAGGCTCGTCGACGGACCGAGGCTCGGCGGCCCGAGGCTCGTCGACGGCCCGAGGCTCGGCGGCCCGAGGCTCGTGGAGTGGAGTCCGAGACGGGTCCACCTCAAATGGATCGATCTCAGACGGAGCAGTCCTGTGGTCGGGTGACTCAGCTGGGGGTGGCGGCGAGGAAGGCGTAGCAGCTTTCCTACCTCTCCCGCCGCCACGTCCACCTCTAGCAGCCTTCTCCTTCTTCTTACCCCCCCGACCTCTCCCGGCCGAAGAAGAAGCGACCGTCGCTGGACTATGCAAACTGAGATCTAGCGCTCTCCGGAGGCTATGGGGGGGAATGGAACTACCCTTCCCACCACGCGCCGAGGTAGGAGCCTCGGAGCGCTCTCGACCCGCGCCCACCATGTGTCAACACCTGGAATGACAAAGAGTAAACGAAATTAGTACAACATAAAAAAATGAATAGCTGACATGAATAATAATATGTATATAAATTCATTTTAGAGGAATAAATGCTAAGTATAGCTCATTTTAGAGCTATCCTAGGTTAAATAGGTCATTTTTGAGCTAATTAAGGTTGTTATGTCATTTTTGAGCTAGCTAAGCATATAAATTTATTTTGGAGGAATAAATGCTAAGTATAGCTCATTTTAGAGCTATCTTATGTTAAATAGGTCATATTTGAGCTAGCTAGGTTAAAACTTGAACTAATTAATAATATATATGTATATAATAATAATGGAATACCTGACAGGAACTATAATATTAATCTTCATCGTCATCATTAATAAATGCATCATCATCGTCTATATATGCTTCGGGGTCAATAAATGCATCATCCTCATCACTATCTGTAATGACGTGCTCATCATCATCATCATCAATAAATTCATCAACATCTGGAAGGCCTCCTGTATGTAATCGGTCAAGCATTGACAGGTCATCCGCTGCAGTAACCTCTTCTTGTTCCGGCTCTTCTTGTTCCTGCTCAGGCTCGGATTCACTGTCGATGTCTACTTGAATGTTCCGAGGTGAGCGGTTCTTGAAACGTTTTTTGGAAAGACGTGTTTCTTGGAACAATTCTCCTTCATATGTGTCTGGATTAATGTGAGGTTCATAATCCTCTTCATTGGGGGTAGGTGGTCTAACACGTGGCGGCACTTCATAAACGACATCCCAACCTTCGAGATTTGGATTACTTTGGCAGGCCCACGGTAGATAGAAAACTTGGGTTGCCTGTTGAGCCGTAATATAGACATCGGGAACATCCAAATGGGTGCTTTGTTTGATTTCGACTAGCCCTAGATGTTCATGAGTCCTTCTAGTCTCTTTCGGCTGGAACCAATGACATTTGAAGACTACGACATTCGGTGGGTTTGCATCATAGAATAAAAGTTCATAAATTGCTTCAACTCTTCCATAATACTCGGTATCTCCTTCGCCGATAGCAGAGACACAACAATTTGTAGACTTTCGGTCGGCCATAGATAGCTCTTTGCCATAGGTACAAAAGCGATACCCGTTGATGTCGTATTTGTCAAATGAATGGACCTTATAGTCAAAACCATTAGCGACTTGTCTCAATTTGGCGGCCATAGACTCTGAACTAGCCTACAAGTTTAATACGAAAGGATTGTTGCATTAGCCAGAAATTAGAAGAAGAAATGAAATGGTCTAATGGAAATTACCGTTTGTTTGAACCAAGAGATGAAACCGGGATAGCCGCCTCCATGCATTGCCAGAAGCTCATACTCTTCGACGGAATCCTTTTGGATAACCGCTCCATACGAGAATTTGGCGACGTATCGACTGTATCAAATATCCGGGAATAAGAGTAGTTCAAATGAAGTAGAGGTTGCGAAACAATGTACCGAGAACTTACTCGATGTACGGCCGCACTTCTGTTAGATTGTTCAAGATATACAACGTAATGGTCCGCCATTCCTCGTTATCCAACGATAAGGGAGTATAAGCACCGGCTGGTGCAAGCTTCCCTTTGAATAGGCTGAGGTTGGATTCACCCTTTTTAGGGTCGCCAACATTGTACCGAGGCTTCGGATTATGCAAATGACGATTTTTGGCTTTGTAGTGTGCTGTCACGAAGTTTGCCGCCTCCTCAGTAATGAATGCCTCGGCCATCGATGCTTCAATTCGACGTTTGTTTTTACATTTTGCTCGAAGCGTCTTCTGCATCCTCTCAGTTGCGTAGCACCAACGATTCTGCACGGGCCCCCCAATCGTGCCTCGGTCGGGAGGTGCAAAATCAAATGCTGCATTGGATTAAAGAAGCCAGGTGGAAAGATCTTCTCCAACTTGCAGATCAACTCCGGCGCCAACTCTTCCATTTCTTCTAGCAAGCCAGGCGATAATTCTTTCGCGCATAGAACACGGAAGAAATAGCTCAGCTCTGCCAGTACTAGCCATTCATCCTCAGGGATAAAGCCACGCAACATCACCGGCATTACCCGCTCAAGCCATATGTGCCAATCATGACTCTTGAGACCAAATATTTTCAATTTTTCAAGGCTCGCTCCCCTCTTTAGATTCGATGCATACCCATCGGGGAACATCAACTCCTTTTTCACCCACAGGAGTATTTCCCTCATAACCGGCCTTCCAAGATTGAACCATGCCTTTGGCTTTGCCCAGTTCTTATTTCCTTTTGGTTGTTTCATGTTTTGTAGCGGTCTATCACATAGAGCCTCTTGATCGACTCTGGCCTTAGGATTATCCTTTGTTTTCCCCTCTATGCCGAACAATGTACCAAAGAGGGCCTCGCCGACATTCTTTTCAGTGTGCATCACGTCGATGTTGTGTGGGCAAAGGAGGTCTTTGAAGTACGGCAGCTCCCACAAGCATATCTTGTGGGTCCAGGCGTGTTCCGTATTATACCCCTTGAAATACCCTGGACGCTCTGGATCCGGCTCGAGAGCGTTTAACTGATCCAGGGTCTGTTGGCCTGTCAACGCAGGTGGTGCAGAGTTTTTGACATCTCTACCTTTGATAAAGTTCTTCTTGTCTTTCCTGAACTTATGGTGAGGATCCAGGAACTGTCTATGCATGTCGAAGCAAGAAAACTTGCGACCCGCCTGCAGCCAACGAAACTCAAGAGCTGCCTTGCATGTGGGGCACGGGAACCTTCCATGCACACACCAGCCAATGAATAGCGCATACGCCGGCAAGTCATGCATCGAGTACATGTACCACACACGCATTAGGAAGTTTTTTTTTGTAGCGGCGTCGTATGTCTTGATCCCATTATCCCAAGCTTCTTGCAGTTCATCCTTAAGCGGCTGCATGTACACATTCATATTCTTCCCCGGATAGTTGGGGCCTGGAATTATCAACGTCAGGAAAATGTTCTTTCTTTGCATAATCTGTCCGGGGGGAGATTGAGTGGAATGACAAATACAGGCCAACAACTGTATTGGGCTGCCATCATACCAAACACATTGAACCCATCCGTGCTGATGGCTACTCGAGGATTCCTTGGATCTGCCGCTTTTTCATCATGCAATGCATCGAAGTGTTTCCATGCAGCACCATCCGATGTGTGTACAATCATCAGATTCCCATCTGCATCCCGTTCGGTTCTTTTGCCCAATTTGTGCCATGTCATCTGTCTGGCCGTCTCTTCGACCATGAATAGACGTTGAAGTCTTGGTATGATTGGCATATACCGAAGAACGTTAATGGGGATTTTGGTCTGACTCTTCTCACCCATACCGTTGTCTACCTCAACATACCTGGAAGACTTGCAAATGGGACAATAGTTCAAGTCCGCATACTGGAGCCTAAATAAGGCACATCCATTCTCACAGGCATCTATCTTCTCATAGGGCATCTTAAGTACACGGAGGATTTTGTCCGACTGGTACAGGTTTGCAGGCATTATATGGCCTTTGGGTAGAAAGCGTCCAAATAGTGTCACCATCGCGTCATAGCATTCTCTGCCCAAGTTGAATTGAGCCTTCAGAGCCATTACTTGTGTGATGGCATCCAGCTGACAAAGCTCGGTGTGCTCGTGGAGAGGACGCTTCGAAGACTCCAACATATCATTGAAGGCCTTTGCAGATTCCTCCATCTCATCGTCCGAATCCCGAGCATCATCAAAGTCTTGCACCATGTCTTCCATCCCGGTACCATGCTCGTCCGTGCGACGACGGCCCTCCTCAGCTCTGGAACGTTGGGCAGACTCGCCATGAAATGTCCACATCGTATAACCGGGCGTAAAACCCCACTTCTGCAGGTGTTTGATCATTTCAAACTCTGACATCTTACGATAGTTGTCGCACACGACACAGGGGCACCAGGTTGTTTCCTGTCCATTTGCAAATGCGGCTCTGATAAACCCCTTGGTTTTTGTCATCCATTCAGGGGTCATGTCTTTCTGACTAGGGTGACCGGTGTACATCCACGCACGATCACTCATTTAGCCTAGCTACTGGACACACAAGAAATACATACATAATTGAGCAAACCATATTCATCAGTAAATAGAGTTTCTCAGTTTTATTACGTCCATGCAACCTAGACGCTAATAGGTAAAGATAGGTCCTAATCCCACCCGGGTATGTGCAGATTGGGTTCGTTTTCCCATGCTCTGCTCCGGATCCGGCACAAAATTTCGGCAGCACCTCCCCGCTGTTCTCCTGATACACGTCTCGGCAATAAGCAGAGAGGATGTGTACCCGGAGAACAACAAAGAGGCACTGACGAAATTCTGCATCGGATCCGGAGCAGAGCATATGGGAAAACGAACCCAATCTACACATACTCGGGCTGTCCATGGATAACGTTGGACAATTCGAAAGAATTACAGTTATAAATATGCAAATGAATGCATATTTATAGATGTAACCCTTTCGAACGGGAGACGCATAGTGGTCACGCATACTGA
>LR738710.1:192973060-193009450 GCA_902687465.1 Secale cereale | reverse complement strand
GTCGTCAGCCTCCCAAGCGCGCTTGGCGCTCCTGATGGCCGTCATGAACGCAGGCCGCTCCTGGTGGCTGCTAGGGTTCGTGTCGAGGGGGAGCATGGCTTGGCGAGGACAAACGTAGGACTGGATAGAGCGAGGCTGGTTCAGGCCCTTCTAGTTGCTACGGCCCAATAAGCTGTCCAGGTGGGTGCAGTGTTCCATCACGGTCCAAAGATATTTCACGGTGATTTTTAACTGACTTTGCTTTTTTAGCGATCGATCAGGGCTGTATACGTATATGTATATAACAGTATCGCCAAAAATCAAGGTAGGGCGAGCGCCCAACCTCGCCCTACCGGGAGCTCCGCCCCTGGCTATAATCCAAACAAATATTATCTCTTTTTTGTTTTTTTACCTGAAAAAAAAAACCATCTCTTTGCCATCTGCCAGCGGATGGCAAAGATTCTTTGCCATCTGCTGGCAGATGGCAAAGAGGTGGGGCTGGTACGCCGTTATCCACTTAACGGCAACAGGAGTTGGCTATCTCTTTGCCATCTGCTGGCAGATGGCAAAGATTGTTTGCCATCTGCTGGCAGATGGCAAAGAATTGGCTGATGGCAACCATGTTCTTTGCCATCTGTCAGTTCTTTGCCATCTGTTTTTTATAAGCAGATGGCAAAGAAGTTCTTTGCCATCAGCTGGCAGATGGCAAAGAGCTGGCTGATGGCAAAAACCCAGATTCCAGTAGTGTTTGCCTCAATTGATGTGCATGGACCAAAGAAAGTACTCCCTCCGTCTCGGTTTAGAGGGCGTGCGCATAGTTCCAAGTCATCCATTTGACTAACTAAATATGAGTTATATCTCACCAAAAGTGTATCATTGAATTCTTAAGCGGATGTAGTTTTTAGACATATATTTTTCATCACATACAATACATATATAGCTAGATAAATTCACAACCTAGAACGACGTGCATGCCCTCTAGACCGAGACAGAGGGAGTATTATATTTTGCATCACTTACCGGCTGTCATGATGCTGAACAATCAAATAGAACGAGTTCTTGGGGAGGAGCATGAGGATAGAGATTGGTGCTGACTTGAGTACGAGTTCTTGCCAGACTTTTGCTATACCTGTGGGGTTATCGGCCACGGGGAAAAAGATTGCAACACAAAGATTGAGAAGGGAGAACAATCACAGTTCGGGCATTGGCTTCGGGCTGACATGGGGCAGCGCAGAGGTTGGGTGGAGGAGCGAGCTTGGAGGTCTGGGGGTAGAAGCTTGAGTGGGACCCGTAACTATGGCTTTAGCAAATCAGATGGAAGGTCAGGGAGTGGGAGTGAGAGTCTATCATGGAGGAAGAGTGACTCTAGTGGAGGTGGCACAGGTAGGCCGGGGAAGGATGATGAGGTCACAAGCTCGGTCAAAAATGACAAAACCATCCGCGGGCGGGACAATCCCAAGAAGCTGGAACTTGGTGCTGGTGTAATAAGGCAGCAAACAAACCCTGCGGGCCAAGAGGTGGGAGGCATTGCGGCACCAAACAACCCGAGCACGGTGGCTATGGTCCCAGAAAGCAAGAGTGGAAGGCTGGTTGTTTCTAGTGGCGTGGAGGAAAAAGAAAAGGCAGTAGGCGGGAAGAAATATAGAAAGAATGGGAGGGAGAGGACTGCTGTGGCGAGCGATCATATGGTGACTACGGAGCTGGGAGGGAAGAGGGGAAGGGAGGAAGATGAAGTAGAGAAGCTAGGCAAGAAGGGAAAGGTGGATGAGAAGTTGCAGGGGAATGTGCTAGTGTCCGACAACCTGGGTGGGAATGCCACTGACCTGATATCGACCGGGCTACCAGAGCAGCCCCGCCGGGACCAATGAAACTCATCAGTTGGAACTGCCGGGGTCTCGAGAACGACCCGACAATTCGTACCCTCGGGGAGGATGGAGGAGCCCGACGTGTTGTTTTTGGCGGAGACGAAACTGACGGAGAAGGAGTTGGAGAAGTACCGCTGGTCCTTGGGGTTGGCGAACATGGTGGCGTGGAATCCTGTTGGTCGGAGTAGAGGTATAGCTCTTTTTTGGAGGAGGGGTCTAAGCATATCGCTTAGATCCTTTGGGAGGCGGCACGTGAATGTGGATGTAACGGAGGTTGATGGGAGGATTTGCAGACTCATGGGTGTGTATGGTGAATCGGAGCTGGAGCGGAAAGTGGAAACTTGGAGGATGATGCGTATACTTTAGGGGATGTGCTTGGTTGTGCTTTGGAGACTTTAATGAGATTCTAATCGAGGATGAGAAGATGGGAGGGGCTATCCGCCCACAAAGACTCATGGACAACTTTAGGGGAGCCCTGGAGGCGTGTGAGTTATGTGATATAGGTTATGAAGGGGATAAATTCACGTGGAGGAATCATAGCAAGGAGGTTGAAACTTATATCTGTGAACGTCTTGACAGGGCAACAGCCAATGCAAAATGGTGCGAGTGGTTCCCTGAATTCCATGTGATCAACGGGGCCCCTCGACACTCTGATCACAGAACGATAATTGTCAATACAGAAGGCGTGCCCAGAATGGCGAGTGGAGGTGATCGGGGGTTCCGCTTCGAGGCTTGGTGGCTGCAAGAGGAGGGTTGCGGGGCCGAGATCCAAGGTGCTTGGGAGGAGGGATGTCTGAAGGAGAGGGGGATGTTGCTACTGCAATGTCTAATGTGGCCGGGAGGATGAGAAAATGGAGTAGAGAGGTGGTGGGGGAGCTAGAGGGGAGGCTGAGGAGAGCCCGACGTGAATTGGAAACATGTACGCGGGCGCCGGTTTCTGAGGCAAAGGTCAGGGAGGAGGCTCGGCTGAGAGGCCTTGTCGAAGAGCTGGAAGGCAAGAAAAACACCAAAGCTAAACAACATTCCCATGTCACGTGGCTCCGCGATGGGAATAAAAGCACAAAATATTTCATGGCCGTTGCTTCAGCGAAGAGGAAGGCAAATCGGATCAAGAAGCTGAAGAGGGATGATGGCTCGGAGGTGAACGAAGGGGAGGAGCTGACTAACTATGTATGTTCGTTTTTTCAGAATCTCTTCACTTCCGCGGGTGTTAACCGCCTGCCGGAACTCATCAGCAAGGTCCAACCCCGTGTGACACCCGCAATGAGAGCTATCCTGGAAGCGGAGGTCACACGGGAAGAACTGAAGGCGGCGCTCGACCATATTGGTGATCTAAAAGCCCCGGGTCCGGATGGGATGCCCTCGATCGTCTACAAGAAGCACTGGCATTTCATGGGGGATAAAGTGGTGGATGAGGTGATTGCGGTGCTGAATGGAGGAGCTATGCTGTCAGGGTGGAATGACACGGTCGTGGTCCTCATTCCCAAAACAAAGAATCCTAACAGAATCAAAGACTTGCGGCCGATAAGCCTTTGCAACGTGATTTACAAATTAGTCTCCAAGGTTATTGCCAACCGGCTAAAACTGGTGCTCCCGGATATTATCTCCCTGAACCAAAGCACTTTTGTCCCTGGCCGAATGATAATTGACAATGTTTTGGTGGCTTATGAAGTGTCTCATTACCCACTGAACAAAAACAAAGGGAAGGAGGGAATAGCAGCAGTAAAAGCGGATATGAGCAAGGCATATGACAGAGTTGAGTGAGAGTTTCTGAGGGCAATGCTGACCAAACTAGGTTTTGGCACTCGTTGGATTGACTTGGTAATGCACTGTGTATGCTCCGTACGGTACCAGATCAAGGTCAATGGCATTCTAACCGAGCAGTTTTCTCCCTCCCGAGGTCTCAGGCAAGGAGATCCAGCTTCGCCGTACCTGTTCGTCACATGTGCGGAGGGATTATCTGCCCTACTACATGAGGCGGAGGAGGCGGGACATATCACCGGGGTTAAAATCTGTCCACAAGCTCCGGTGGTGTCGCACCTACTCTTTGCCGACGACTCAATCCTACTGTTGAAAGCCAAACAAAACGAGGCACAAGAGCTGCGTCGTGTACTGGATCTCTACGAGGACTGCTCGAGACAGTTCATCAACCTCGAGAAGTCAGCGATAATGTTCAGCCCCAATACCGGAGATGCGGACAAAACGGCAGTCAAGGATGCCCTACAAATCCAGAGCGAGTCTTGGAATGAGAAGTACCTAGGTCTGCCTGTTCATGTTGGTAAATCAAGAAGGAAGGCTTTTGCTTTTGTCAAAGGTGCTATAGCAGGCCGCGTGTATGGCTGGAAGGAAAGACTCATTGCGAAGGCGGGCAAAGAAACTTTGGTCACAACAGTTGCTCAGGCTATCCCCACCTTTGCTATGTCTTGTTTCTATCTAACAAAATCTTTCTGTGACGAACTCAGCTCATTAGTTGGAGATTATTGGTGGAGCCAACAAGACAAGCAGCATACCACCCACTGGATCGGCTGGAAAATGCTCATCAAACCAAAAGCGCAGGGGGGTTTAGGGTTCCGCGACATGCATGACTTCAACCTAGCTTTGCTCTCCAGGCAGATATGGCGGCTCATTTAAAACCCAGACTCCCTCTGTGCAAACATACTTCAAGCCCGGTACTTTCCGAATGGCCAGATTCTTGATGCTGCTCCAAGAGATGGCATCTCCTATTCATGGCGCAGCTTACTACATGGACTGCAGCTTTTCCGGGAAGGGTATATCTGGAGGATTGGCGATGGCACTCAGGTGAAGATTTGGACGGATCCGTGGATACCTCGGCCCTGGTCACGGCGAGTCTTGACACCCAAAGGACAGAACCTCCTGGAGCGTGTTTGTGATCTTATTGATCCATATACCGGACAGTGGGACGAGCAGTTGGTGCGAGACACTTTTTGGGCGGATGACACCACACATATACTTCAAATACCGCTACGGGAGGGGGTCCAAGATTTCATTGCATGGCATTATGATCCCAAGGGTGTCCACTCTGTCAAGAGCGCTTACAAGCTCCAGCGGCAGCTGCAGCTACATATGCATAATGGCGGGGTGGGGGTAGTGACTCAAACCCTAGCAACCTGGACACTGCTAAGGATGACTCCTGGAAGCGCCTTTGGAAGCTGTCGTGCCCAAGAAACATCCAAATGTTTACATGGAGGCTTAAGCATGACTCCCTCGCCCTTCGCACAAATGTAGCTCGCAAGGGTATCCCAATAGCTGACACGAAATGTTTGTTCTGTGGCAAGGTCGATGAAGATGGAGCACATCTGTTCATAAAATGCAAAGCGGCAAAGGAAGTGTGGAGGGACCTAGCCATGGAGAAGGAACGCATGGAGCTGGAAACGATTACGTCCATGCATGTGATGAATAGACTACCTTTGGGGCCTCGATGAAAAGAAACGACTTCATGTTCTCACCTTTTGGTGGCTATGGTGGTCAAATAGGAACAAACTCGGAGAGGAAGAACTACCCCTGACGACAGCAGAAGTGGCGACAAGAACTAGAAGCAATGTTCTTGAGTACCTGCATATCTTTGGGAAAGTAGCTGTCAAGGATAACCCGGAGAGATGGCGACCTCCGAAGGATTCTGAGTACAAGGTAAATGTGGACGGATCTTTTGTGCCGGGTCAGCTCCATGCCGGGTGGGGAGTTGTGGTAAGATCAAAGGAGGGCAATCTGATAAGTGCCCGAGCAGGGCGAAGTGACAACATAACCGATGCCTTTCCTGCCAAGGCTGTAGCGATGTCACATGCGACCACGATGGCGACAGAGCTTGGTATGGTTCGAGTTGAGTTCGAGACTGACTCGCAGCTATTGGTCGAGGCTTTGGATATGCGCAGGGTGGATTCTTCGGCCTACGCAACTGTGATTGAGGACATAAAATATCAGCTGAAGCTTTGGTTCTCTCATTTTGATATCTCTGTATGTCATCGTAGCGCTTATTCCGTCGCTCATGAACTGGCTAGTCATGGTCGCTCGTGTGAACCGGCCCATTGTATGCAATGGGATACTGATGTACCAGCCCAAGTGGGCGCTTGTGTTTTGGGCGATCTGCCCGTACGTTGAGTAATAAAGCCATGTTGCTTTCAAAAAAAAATCAAATAGAACAAAAATAATAATAACCACACCGACATGAATTAGTGGCTAAAGAGATTTATTTTCTCTACACAACCATGTACACAAATTTAAGGCATGCTTTTGGAAGAGTTATGTTAAAGGCCAAATTAACTGTGTACCATGCAATATGTACTACAATAGAGTAAAAGATACAAATATTGACCGTGATATAAAATTGTCTGGCGGTTAGTCTAAATTGTTCCCTTGCAACATGTGGTTAGACTAATTTTGTATGGTAAAAATCATACCATGACATAAATATTAGACGAAGTTTGGTGTATAAATTGGGAGCATGTATCTTATGTATTTCTAGGTGTGTTGAATGATGCTACATCCACGGAAACTCTACGAAAATTCTAACGTAAACTTCCTAAACTTCCTAAACCGCCCCATGAGTTTCAAGGGGGTGGGCCCCGTCCTCCCATTTGTATCCAATCAAATAAGACCATGTCATCCAGTAAGTAACTCTTTATAGGTGCAGCAAAGCTCCTTTTGCACTTCATCTTTAAGGAGTTCTTTGCTTCAACTTTTTTCTGAAGTTCAAAGACAAAAGTATTTATTTCATCCGTTGTGAGTTGCTCCCACGGTGTGGCAATGTAGACGATGTCACTCACCGAATTCCATGGGTCCATGCTTGGATCACCCGTGCAGGTAGGAAAAAAGGGCCATAGTGTGATGTGAAATGTACACATGTCATTAGAATTATTGCATTATCATATTTGATTGATGACGGCTGGCATGGACGTGTTTATAATCTTATTTCAATTATTAGCTTATATCATCTATTTATATACTGTATGCAGCAATACATTGATCCGAGCTCGATTAAGTATATTCGATTCATTCAAATACGTTGGTCCGATTTGCATAAAAGTTTTGGATTGGATTTTAAAGCATACCGTGTGCGGCTCACCAAGGCGAAAAGTTCGGCAGGATCACGGAGTCCAAAGTTGATCACCCAATTTTCTGCAGGCCCGGAAAGAGAAAAAGGCGGAGCAGAAAACGAGGCAGCGAGGAGCGGACGGGCCAAAGAAGCGTCGAGAAACGCACCACCACCCCCCGGGCCCCAACCGACCCCCCCGCATCGTCCGTACCGGTGGATAGAGGCACAGAGGGATCTCCGATCTCGGCCCTCCTGGCCAACACCGCCCCGCGCGACGAGTCCACCGCGAGTCCGGCATCCTCTCAACGGCAAAACCTAGCCTCCCCGCCGCGTCCCGTCGGATCGCGTCCGTCCCCGAGCGGAGCAGGAGGCGGGCGCCCTAGGAGGGGCATCGCGAGGTAGTCGTGGCGCTGTTCCGCGGCTGCTTCTCGTTCGGGTCGGCGGGGCGGAGAAGGCCCGCCGCCTCGCCCTTGCCATCGCCGCCGCGCACGACCGCAGCATCGGCATCGGACGACGGCGCCAAGATGAAGGGCCTCTTCAAGTCCAAGCCGCGGACGCCGGCCGACGTCGTGCGGCAGACGCGCGAGCTCCTCATCTACGTCGACCTCCACGCCGGCTCACGCGGCGCCGACCCCAAGCGAGAGGAGGAGAAGGTGAGATCGAATCCGGCCGGTCTTCCTGTTTCGATCCCCCGTCCCTGCCCGCCGATTTGGTTCGGCTCGCGCATGAGAGTGGAAAGTTGTTATCCCTTGCTTGGTTTGGCCTGATTTGTGCCCCGCACTCTTATTTCTATGAGCGTTACAGCGGGTGGAACGTTGTTGTCTGCGTGAGCGCTATGTATTATTTGGGGCCGCTCGATTTGCTGCTATTTAGGCCGTTGCAGGAATTAGCTAGCTTACTTCATTGTAATCTATGATGATTACATGACTGTAGCATATAAAAAGGGCTGGTTCAGGGAATTCATGAAGATATGGTTTTTGGTATATGAGCATAACTAAGTTACTTAATTATGATAATGTTGCAGATGGGGCATGTGATAGGTGGTAGGCGGTTTACTTGTCATTCATAAATTCAATGTATGCTTACAATTTTGGTATACGAGTTGCAAGTCAATTACGATAATGTTGCAGATGGGACATGTGATAGATGGTAGGCGGTTTACTCGTCATTCATAAATTCAATGTATGCTGACAATTTTGGTATATGAGCTGCAAGTTAATTATGATAATGTTGCAGATGGGCATGTGATAGATGATCGATAGCCTGCTTGCCATCATTAATAAATTCATAATTCGATGTATGCTTCTTGTTGCCGTACATTCGACGTATGTAGTAAGCAGGATTGTGCAGCAAGAGTGAACGCCAAGCTTCTAAATTAGGACCCTCTTATCTGGCGACCGTTCGATTGGAGGGGTGGCATTTGCGAACGTTTTGTTGGCATTTTTAGTTGGTCCGGCGTGACAGTTTCTTCAGAACAGTATGGCATTTTCTGGAATGAAGGCTCAAAACTGCCATCCTCCCAGAAGATGCCATGTTTTTCTGAAGAAACTGCCACCCTCGATACAACTAAAACTGCCAGGAAAAATGTTCGAAATGCCATGCTCTCCTTGCGAACGGTCGCCAGTTAGCTTTTCCGCTAAATTGTGGGTCATGTAGTGGTCATGCCACTCAGCAAGAGCAGGGCAAGCAGAGTGGTCGGAGGTTCTGGTGACTACAAAGATTGACATGGCAGCAGCTCTCTGCATGACGTGGTACAAGGAACCTCCAAACGGTGTCGTGGGCATTCCATAGGCGCCACATCCCAACAGCAATGGGGGAGGGATCTAGGAAATGAAGCGCTTCACAGGGATCATACAATTAAGATTATACTTGTATAGTGTAAGTGGGATCAACGGTGGCACATAGATCGGAGGTCAGAAAGAAGTTATGGAGGCAGAGGCTAGCTCTTCATCAACTGTCTCCCTCCACACAGCTTCCCTTCTATGCTGCTGTAGCTGATGTGCATGGGCCACAAGCTAGCTCTTCAGCCCAATTGCTGTGAAACCGTGCAGCCCAACATACATGACCCCATGCCCGTGAGACTTCTCTAGTGAGCTGCTGACCGTGGGCACACAATAGGGCAAAATATCTGCAATACTAAACTATCTCAACTTAAGTAATGCTCCTTCAGGTCAGCATCGCGGAGGAGTAATAACAAAGTTGTAACCACCCTGATCTATGTCTGAACTCAGCATAAAAATCTTTACTTGAGCAATGAATGTCTTCTTGGAGTAATATTAGTGATAGCCTTTTAAAGAAGATATTATTTTGAATATGTGCTGGCACATGGCCATTTGATTGCTCTGATTTTATGCATTAACGCGGAATTTTGGTCTTCTTCTCAAATTGTTCTGACAATAATACTTCTCGACTCAAATGATATGTTCTTGTATACTAACTGCAGCTTACATTATGTTTGCGCAGATGGCAGAATTAAGCAAAAATATAAGGGATTTGAAGTGTATTCTGTATGGCAACGGCGAACATGAGCCTGTCACTGAAGCTTGCGTGCAATTGACCCAAGAATTCTTCAGAGAGAACACTTTACGACTATTAATTATGTGTGTTCCGAAATTAAACCTGGAGGTATTTAACTTGATTTTGTATTTGTAGATCACGACAAGACTATGTAAATATTTTATTCAATAGATACCTTATTGTTATTATTTGGATATCTAAATCTCATAGATAACATTTATTTGCACTTTGGATTGTTGCAGGCAAGGAAAGATTCTACTCAAGTTGTTGCAAATTTGCAACGACAGCAAGTTAACTCAAGGATACTTGCATCTGAATACCTTGAGGCAAATAAAGATCTTTTGGACACCTTAATTTCTGGGTAAGTCCTAAGTAAATAAAAGCTACACAGCGGTGCTTCCTTTAAAAGAATGTTTCTTTCTCGAATCTTGATTTTTTATCTTCCTATTTTTATTTTGTGCTTGTTACTGCTGCTTGGGTGCTCGCATTGACCTCCATGGCTCCATGTGACTGAAAGCTGCGTGCTTCTGTGCTCCATATATCACACTTCTACTTAATAAATCAGAATGACCGAATGAAGACGCATAATATTGTTTCCTTTAAATTTGAATTTATACCATCGGGTGCATCTATTCTTCTGGTATTTATGAAATATATATTTATTACTAAATACTCCCTCCGTTCCTAAATATTTGTCTTTCTAGACATTTTAAATGGTTACAACATACGGATGTATGTAGACATATTTTAGAGTGTAGATTCACTCATTTTGCTTTGTATATAGTCACTTGTTGAAATGCCTAGAAAAACAAATATTTAGGAACGGAGGGAGTATAATTTAGCGAATGTTTATGCCCCCCTTAGTTCTTTTGTGGCTTGTGTCACATGATCGGAGTTGGTAACTGACATTCATGGCCATCTCCCTGCAATAGTACTGGGATGATTGTCGAAGTTTGATCTAGCTTGAATTCCTCTTGATTATGAAATGAACATTTAGTAGATACTTGATTCATGTGCTATTTTCATGTATCAGGCTGCATGATACGATGGTAGAGTCTTTATATTTTTGAGAAAATTTGGCAACACATTTGCGAAGTAAGGAACTCATCTATCAAATGTGGCCAGTTTTGTGAAGTTGCATTGGCTATATGTTTATTGTTTCCAACTATTGCTTCTGTTTTGTTAATAACTTTTATAATACTATTGTTGATTCATTTATTTCTTGATCTCACAGGTACGAGGATACGGAGGTTGCTTTACATTATGGTGCAATGTTGAGGGAATGTATTCGCCATCAGAGTATTGCAAGGTGCCATTACTGGATTGGAATGCTGACATAACTGTATAAACCAGCGCACATATATACCTATCAACCAAGATCCGTAGGATGAAGGCTTCTTTTATGGGAGCAATACATGATGAATGTAATGGTATCTACATTGGATTAGCAATTTAGAGATTACAGGAGATATGACCCATATTACCCAAAAGAAAGCCGGACATAAGACACCCAATAAGCTTTTAAAAGTTGACCCAACCACTATGAAATTCCTAAGGTAATTATAAAGAGGTCGAATATGCATTCCACATTATCCACACGTACCCTGTTTTGTTGGAAAGAGTCACGGAGCACACTAGAGTTACAACCCATGAATTGAAAACTGGAAATGTATGTTGCAGACCCCTTTACAGTATACCGGTGGCTGCAAATTTTGGAGGCTGTTTTTGTGTTGTTACTTTATGCACTATATCTATATACATTATATATATTAAGACAGCAGTGCATATCTAACGCCAAGGTCCTGTTGTGTGAATTGTTCTTGTATGCATGTAAAAGCAGTACCTCACAGACATGGCGAGCTTTTGTAGTGTTATTTGATTGATATTGGAAGTGTTTTTTGAGCTCCATTCTTCTCCAGAATAGTATATGCACAATTGTGAGTTGCAGAAATGGTGCTTGATTATCAAAGTATTTGTTCATTGACAGGTATGTTCTAGAGTCTGATCACATGAAGAAGTTCTTTGACTATATACAAATTCCAAATTTTGACATAGCATCAGATGCTTCTGCAACCTTCAAGGTGACTTTTTTTTAATTCCTTTCCTGCTCTTTGCTTCAAATTTTCAATTATGAATTAAACAGAACTTGCGTTTGCTCAGACATTTTACCGCCTTTGAGCATTATTGCTACTGACATCTTTCAGTTTTTTGCTATGCATAGTAATAAGCATTGATGAAATATCAATCTCATTGTTACCACTATTACTTTGATAAATATTCAAAATATATATGGAAATTAATCGGGTGCCCAGTGGATGCCGTGCCCTGCACACACGGAGCGTTAGATGTGGGTGGATGAGAATGAATGGAGATGCATGTAATAAGCATGGTAGACATTTATCACCAGAAAATAACAGCACAAACCCATGCACAATCATTATGACCTGGAAATGGTACACATGTACAGGTCACATCCACAGAGTTTAAGTTCCAACTTTGAAATCGTGTGTGCGATCGGTATTGGGGTGCCGCGCTTGGAGGCAGGGGTGCCTCTCTCATAGCTCGTCGATGGAGCGGAAACACGTACATGCACAGCAGGTACATGCGTATATACTTGCGCACGTGCGTGTGCTACATGTTTGAGCCGAGGGCATGAGCGCATGTGGTGTACTGTCGTTTGACATGCTGAAGTACACGTGACATGCATGTGCATGCCTGCATGGGCACACACACACACACACTCTACATGGGCACAACACATCTCCATGAGACGTACACATCCATTCACACAGAGTACAAGAGGACATACATATGCTTCATGGGCATGTATAAGCTCCATGGACACACACTGCATCAATACACACGTAACTGTCCATGACACGCGCGCACGTTGGTCCTATGTAATTTGCATTCTCTGGTCTACGATTTATCCATGGTTGGTCGTTCATGCATGTGTGAAAACAATATTAGCTGCGCCACTTGTCCGGGCTTGCCATGCATGCAGCCTGGCACGCAGTGGGTGCGGAGGTAGTCGTTGTGACCCAACTATCTGTGATGTGGCGGGAGTTTAGCCATTAATGGTCCGACCTGCCGACTCCCCACCTAATGGCACTGGGCATGGTACTAGCAACGTACGGCACCATTGCCCCCTCGGGCACCAGATAAGGTAGCACTGTTGCTTGTTTGGTGTGGCACAATTGGCCGCTATTGCCGTTTCAAGAAGCCATACTTTTGGAAAAACAGTTAAGCTGACTTGCTTTATCCACCCAACTTGTATGATTTAGCCGTGCCAAGGATCATACAAGATGACAAAACTATATCAGCAAGGAATTACTTCACGACTTCAAAGTTAGGACTAAAATATTGGAACATACATGTTGGCTTGGGTAGTTCTTAATTTTACATCTGCATTTGTGTTGCTCCTCGCATAGTCGCATATGGTCTTTTGTATTCATTCTCTTCTACTCGGAACAGGAACTTCTGACAAGGCATAAAGCAACCGTGGCGGAATTTCTTTCGAAGAACTATGACTGGGTCAGTACTTCTGCATTGTCATTAAACTATGCCATTAACAAACAGTATTGTATCCTACATCGTCCTGCATGCCTTTGTCACTGGCAAGTTATCACTGAGATTATTTCTGTGTATTTGCCATTAATGAATGGTCATGAACAATATGGTTCTTTATAATGCTCTCTTCACGTCATGGACATTTCGTGGATCATATGCAATTGAATGACATTTCCTCAGTCCATAAGCTGGCTGGAATAGTAGCTTATTTTGATATTATGATGCATTTGATGATAAGTTTCTGTTATGCATATGTAATAAATGCTATCATGCGGCATGGTTCGTACATAGTTTCTGCATTCTGTTTTGGTCTCATTTGATTCTTTAGGCCCCTTTGGGATGTTTGTAGTGTTTCCTCTCATAAATAAATTACAGTTATAAATTACTTATCCGAACAAATACCGTTGGATACGACTATAATTTCATTCCTCTGTAAAAATGGTGTTTGGGAATGAAACAACATTGCAGCTTTTTCCCCCGATCCCAAAACCTTGCCTCTTTCTGATTGAGAGAATGAGAGGTGTCTCTCTTTCTCCCCAAATGGGTGATGTGCTGTTCGCCTCGCCGAGCTCGTGAGTAACTTGAGACTGATCAGGTGGAGCCTGTCATTTCTCAGAAAAAATCAAGAGCTCCCGAGCAGTTTATTACGTACTTTACTGGTGTAATCAGAGAAACACTGGCTTTTGGGCTGGTTCAAAGTAGCCATCCAAACACGTTTTTATGGGCTTTCCTGTTTCTTTTATCAGCTCTGTAAGATTACACTGGTATGGTACCTCTCTTCTAAACAGGGCCTTATTCTTTTTCCTTTTTCCTCAGTTCTTTGCAGAATTCAACTCTAGGCTGCTATCATCAACCAACTACATAACAAAAAGGCAGGCTATCAAGGTATTAATATTTTGTACTCTGTACACTAATTTTGTATGTAGTGGCGTTACTGTTTACCATCATTCTGCATTTCCTATATATTGTGCTTTCTTGTTAGAAGTTAGTGTGTATTGTTCAGCATTCCTGACTAGTGTTAGTAGACTCTGACCAAAATGCTCTCTGTAGCTTGCATGCCTTCAATCATCATTTGAATTAGCTTGCGGTGAACTTTCATGAACCCTTTCCTGTTCTGATAGTAGCAACCAGGAACACCTCAGTTCTTGGAGTAAACTGCTGCACAGCAAGATGACTGCAAGTTAAAAAATGTGTTAAAAGTCTGTTCGATTTTTCTGATTCAAATTGAAACTTACAATTTATAAAATATATTAGCTAGAAGAATCCACAACTATATCAGTACCAACTAACCTAGTAGCAACTAGCAAGATCCCACACACAATCAGCACAGCCTATTCCAGGTTCTACTCCAAGAACAGGCAGTAATAACGCATGTTCAGCCTTTCTTTTTTATGAGCTGTGGGACTCACATGGCACAGATACAGTAGTTAGCAAAAAAGGCAGGGCAGAGATAGCCCCCTCTGCACCGAGGGCCTAAAGGCCTTGCTATTTGCCACTGGCATGTTGTGTTTTGTTCATGGTTTTTATCAGCTTTTCTAAGTTTAATTTCAAACAGACATTTTGTCTGGCATTTTGCTGGGATCCACTGAAAACGTCCAAAATTCTGACATTTTGGCAGAACCATTTTCGGTGGAAACAAACAGAACCACGACACCTACTTACCGTTTGGTTTTATTTAGCAGTATTAGTTTATTTTCATGTATCATTATTAGTTTCTTGTGTATCTTGCATACATTTTCTATTGATTAAATTTTCAGTTTTAATGTTTTTGTTTTCTTCCAGCTGTTGGGAGATATGCTGCTTGATAGATCAAATTCTGCAGTCATGATGCGATATGTTAGTTCAAAAGATAATCTTATGATTCTGATGAATCTTTTAAGGGTAAGTTTGCTGCATTTATAACCTGTAGAAGTTTCAGCGTGCAACTTATAATGTCATAATCCATGCCAGAAGGAGGTTTCTGTTTAAAGCACATCCTAGCCTGTATTGGCTGATATTAACAAACATCCCCAATCCAGCATATTATCATTGTATCTTTTCTATACTGTCCTTGCATATCCTTGAATCTGATATATCCAATATATGGCTATGCTGAAGCTGATCTGAATATGCTACGCCTTTGGCATTTATGCATTGAAAGTTACGTTCCAAAGAAATGGTATAGACTTCCGTCATTTTTTCCGTTCGAAGGAGTGTATGGAAACAGGTTTCATAATCTTATTTTGTTTTTTCGTGAACTTCTTTGATCTAGTCTCTGAAGGGCCTACCGGTACTCATTTCCTTCCAGTTTTCACTTATTCATAAAGTTTTCAATTTTTAGCTGGTAGTGTTTTTTTCTTTAAACTTCACAAAACCACCATAAAATAGATAGTTCCTTTGATCAGTCAGTTGCCTCTTGTTTTGAAATCAGAACTCCAAGCAATAATATTAGCTGGAGTAGCCTAGCATTGGGCTTATAAGTTGGCATCCATTAATTTCAGTGGGATTTCTGCGCCAAACCTAGGGAATATAAATGGTCCTTGCTGGGATATGAAAACTTTTCTCCCCAAGATCTATAATAGAATGCTGCTTATGTTCCTGCTGGTTGTTGGTTGTCCTGTGATTCAACGAATGATGGAACTTCAAAGAATAAAGATATGATGTACTTGTTATTGACACGAACCAAATGTTGTTTTAACGGGAGTCTTTGGTCCTATAAAGCTACATTCTGGAAGTACCAGTGTTTACACCACGGTTCGAATACTTGTGACTTGCTGATTACCGTTCAGTTGCACGAACTTCATTCAGATGATCATAGTTGAAATGCAGAGCAGCACCTCACTCTGTGTCGTTGCATGATTATCTGTCAATAACAGTGTGTTGTCAATTTTCTTATTACTTTCTCAAAATTTCCAGGACTCGAGCAAAAATATCCAGATAGAATCTTTTCATGTGTTCAAGGTGAGTATTGACATAACAAATCTATCCCCTGTAAAAATTTATTGTTTGTACTCACCCTGATTATCGTGTTGCTACATATTTCAGCTATTCGCTGCAAATAAAAACAAACCAGCTGAGGTTGTGAACATACTAGTCACAAATCGAAGCAAGCTTCTTCGGTTTTTTGCCGGATTCAAAACTGACAAAGGTAGTGCATATTGCTTTCTGTGGTTCAATTTTATTTTGACCTTATCAGCTTGTATACATTATTACCTCAATTTGATTTAGTTTTTGCTTGTAACAACTTCCCATGAACTAATAGTGCGTTTACGATTTTCCAGAGGATGAGCAGTTTGAGGCGGACAAGGAGCAGGTTATAAAGGAGATATCAGCACTGTAACTTCCCTGATGTAGCTTGCGGAAGATTACAAGTTAGCCCTTGCTTAAAGTGGCCTCTCGTGGATTACTGTATTTACCTCACCACTGGAGGCCCTTGCATGGATGAACCGTGATGTTTATTAGCGAAGCTGTTTGTGTAATAATAGACTTCTGCGCGTTATTATGTTGGAGTCGAGCAACGGCATGAATCATATAGCTGATGCTGCTATGAAGATGTGATGGTATTTATATTGTTTTGTGGTTGGTCAGAAATTGGGACAGGTGTTTTACCTTATGTTTTGGGACCCTAACTTTATTTTAGGACTCCTGGATCTTTTCCTGGAGGTCAGATAGCACTAGACTGATCTAAATTATGTTGGATCCTGCCCGATTAGGCATGAACCTAGGTGTATTGTGTCTGCTACCATCCCATTTGAACAAATCTGCTGTGAATTGGTGTGTCAGGTAGCGGCTGTGCATGTGGGCCTGTTGGCTTCCCTAACCTCGAAGGGGCGTCGGGCGTGTTCCTGCCACCTCCTTTGATAGGGACCAGGCGTTTCAGTTTGGGAGCCTAAATTTCATTGCCAACGTCTTTGCTGAGTTGTGAACCCGTAGTGAGGGTTCTAGTCGTATGCTGGTGACGGGACCTCAAGACAGTAGTGTCATGCAGTGACGAGCTGCTCGACTCCACCATTGGATGCTGGAAGATGCTAGGCGTTTTGGATGTGCAATGTTGACAAATGGTGCCTCCTCGGAGCCCCAAGCCGAGAATGCTTCCTTCATTGCTTGTGACCTCGGCACATCATGAGTGAGTGTCGTCTTTGGTTAGACGTTGGAGGGAACAAATCTAGAATCGGGAAGTTGATGGCACCATGACCTTCGGGTATAGCTACGGAGGTCAGAAAAGGCCCAACAAGCATCATGGCCCCGTACTCCTCGACAACACAAAGGCACATTGGCACCATGGGGCAGAAAACAAGGACTCCTCGACCAAAGAACTAGTTCTAGACCAACTAGGACTCTCTTGTAAACCGACGAGTACTCTTGTAATCCCACTTCTCATCTATACATATATAAGAGAAGGTTGGATCCTCCTGATCGATATCATTTACGACATCCAGACATTTGAGGCGACAACCCCTAAGACCTGACAATCGACTCACCGTACGCACAAACCGTAGTTCTCATACGAGGATATATCATTAATACAGACAAGTAGAATGTAGGGTGTTACCTCAATCCGAGGGCCTGGATATGTGTAAATTTTTCTCATGTGCACCATCCAAATCTCCGCCGCATGCGCTACCCTCAGATGGATATTGTTAGGAAATTATCATGAACCTCAAGGTACTAGTGTCATGTAGTGACGAGCTGCTCGACTCCATCATTGGATGTTGGAAGACGCCAGGCGTTTTGGATGTGCCATGTTGACAAAATGGTGCCTCCTCGGAGCCCCAAGCCGAGAGTGCTTCCTTCATTGCTCGCGACCTCGGCACACCACGAGCGAGTGTCGTCTTTGGTTAGCCGTTGGATATTGTTAGGAAATTACCATGACAGAAGTTGTCTCCTGTTTTCTGGTAGCTCAGATTCTCATGACGACATATGCGGCTCCAAACACACGGTGCGCTAAGTCTCCATTGGGAAGCCTGATGCTCCCCAATTCTTGAAGTGGTTCGAGATCCTAGCCACTTTCAGGCTCGCAGATCATTTTGAGCATGTTCTCCAACTAGGCAGATTTTCGCTAGTGCTCAAACCCATCATCAATGGGGTCCGGCTCGCCAAGGTACCAATGCATGGAGGGAGTGGGCTCAATATCCTCTACACGACAACCAAGAGTTCATAATTTTTGCGTACTACTTTATTTCTGATTTGCACCCTGAATAATCATAAAAATTATGTGTTCCTTTGATCTGTTATATTGAAGTTCTACTTTATTTGTTTTTTAAATTTAAGGTCTAAAACAATAATGTGTGATATGCTTAATGCAATTAGCAATGCGAAGATCCCCAGAAAGTGAAGGTCAGAGTAATCAGCATATGTGAAGCCATTAACCTAGAAAACAACGTACTAATGATTAATGTGTACGGAGGCATTTGTTATTGGTAGATTAATATAGCGGTCTAAGTTTTTTCTCCCGTACCTTTGCACTATTGCTATATATGTGAGTAGCCTTTTATCATGCAGAAGTGCTGGTCTACTCCAAAAAACAGAAAGAAAATAAAAAAAATCAGATTTTTTTGAGATGCATATTTGATCTCATTTAATTCATTTGTCAAATATACGACCGAAATTTGTGCTATTCGTAATAGTGCTCAGGTTTTGTATGGTCAGTTCCTCATTCCCTCCTCTCCCATATTTACATCCTTTCCCCGTTTTTTTTCCGAATCAAAGACTTTACCACATTTTCTCTTATTTTCATACATAAAAGTAACACCCTTGAAGGTACAAGGATGTCTCTTTGTGATTGTAGTTGTACGCAGTTATGCACCATATGCTCTATTAAACTCTAGAAGCTCTCTTGAACTATGTGAACATAAATGGCAAAACTAGACTAATTGGTTCATTTAGATGTTTAGTTGAAATATAATAGAGTTTCAACGGTGCCTATATTAAGAGTCTGAGTTGTTTTTACTCGGACAAATTCAACTGAACACGTGCCATGTTATGGTACACCACACTTCACTAGTCCATCGATTCAAGGCTGATTTGACTTACAATCTTTGAACATGTAGGAGGGGAGGATTGCTACACCGCTGGCCATGCACTCTTCTTTTAGTAAGATTTAAACACACGATACTATCCCATTTTCCACATATTATAGTGGAGAATCGAAATATAACTTCTCTTTGTGAGGAAGTTAAACATGATTACCATATTTCGTTTTGTACACCACCTTGGGATTTTTTGGGTACCTTGCTCACATTTTTACATTCCGATTTCTTCCTAATTATTTTCCTTAATTCAAAATATAGGTAATTGATATATATATAGCATTTTGCATCACTTATGTGCCGGTTGTGAGTTTTGATCATAACTCTACTTTTGTCATGTATGTTTTGCTACATGGAGTAATTAACTTGAACGAACTATCATGTCTTCATCACATATGCTTATGCTTTCCTGCAAATAATTTCACCCCATTGCAAATCGATCAATTTTTTATGATATTATTTCCGTTGGGTTTACTTGATATGCAAGGAAAATATGAAAAGTCATGTATTCAGGCTTATTTGCATCCTTAATACGACTTAACTTTGATTTCATTTCCTTCCAGTCTCGCCCTTCTGAATGATTTATTCTTCTGTGGTCAATTAGCTAATTTCTGATCTATTGAGAAGCAATAGTTTTTGATTGCATAAATATCCTTATATATCTATTGATGAATGTCGTGGTCATAGAGAACTTAGGAATACTTTAACATGCTTTTGATTAGCAATAACATCTCTGGACTGAATGCTCAAGTTCACCTATAAATTTGTAGATACGATAATTGTAGTATATACCATGTTCTTGATGTATATTATATTGTATAAATTATGAATCTATATTCAACCTTGCTTTTGATTTCTTATTTGAGAAAAGAACATCCCATAAGATAAAAGGTATCTAAACATAATGTAAAGTAGAGTCACAAAGCGAGCATATTGAGTTAATATGAACGATTCCATTTTCTGCTACCTAAGGTTTCCCCTCCGTTTCACAGAAGTTGATGACTTAATTAGCATCTAAGACAAATTATTTTCCACATGATAATCTATGATTGTCAAAAGTCATAATATATATGGAGGTACATAGTCAAAGAAAATCTTGAAGTTCTAAGGTAATTTTGGTTTCTTGTGAAGATGAACCAGTAGAAATTTTGTATCTTGGCGGTTTTGTGAAAAGTCTGAGCACTATGTTTGTATTTTTGACCCTGTAGTTATCCATGAAGGAAATATGCCCTAGAGGCAATAATAAAGTTGCTATTTATATTTCCTTATATATCATGATAAATGTCTTTTATTCATGCTAGAATTGTATTGACCGGAAACTTGATACATGTGTGAATACATAGACAAAACAGAGTGTCCCTAGTATGCCTCTACTAGACTAGCTCGTTGATCAAAGATGGTTATGTTTCCTAACCATATACATGTGTTGTCATTTGATCAACGGGATCACATCATTATGAGAATGATGTGATGGACAAGACCCATCCATTAGCTTAGCACTATGATCGTTTAGTTTTACTGCTATTGCTTTCTTCATGACTTATACATGTTCCTATGACTATGAGGTTATGCAACTTCCGAATACCGTAGGAACACCTTGTGTGCTATCAAACGTCACAGCATAACTGGGTGATTATAAAGATGCTCTACAGGTGTCTTCAAAGATGTTTGTGGTGTTGGCATAGATCGAGTGTCGGAGAAGTATCTCTGGGCCCTCTCGGTAATACACATCGTAATAAGCCTTGCAAGCAAACGACTAATGAGTTAGTCACGAGATGATGTATTACGGAACGAGTAAAGAGACTTGCCGATAGCGACATTGAACTAGGTATGATGATACCGACGATCGAATCTCGGGCAAGTAACATACCGATGACAAAGGGAACAAACGTATGTTGTTATGCAGTTTGACCGATAAAGATCTTCGTAGAATATGTGGGAACCAATATGAGCATCCAGGTTCCGCTATTGGTTATTGACCGGAGATGAGTCTCAGTCATATCTACATAGTTCTCGAACCCATAGGGTCCGCACGCTTAACGTTCGATGACAATCGATATTACGAGTTTATGTGTTTTGATGTACCGAAGGTTGTTCAGAGTCCCGGATGAGATCACGGACATGACGAGGAGTCTCGAAATGGTCGAGACATAAAGATTGATATATTGGAAGGTTATATTCGGACACCAGAAGGGTTACGGGGGTCGCTGGATATATACCGGAGTACCGCCCCCCCCCCCCCGGGGGGGGGGGGGGTCAATGGGCCTTCATGGGCATTAGTCGAGAAAGAGGGCAACAAGGGAGGTGTCGTGGTTTTGTCACGACAGATGTCCTAGCATAAGGACTTAGTCATGGAGCCATCGCGACGGGTTAGCTTAAAGGGGTTAAAGCGGACAAATGACAGAGGGAGTTTTTATACTAGTTCGGCCCCTTGCGGTGAAGGTAAAAGCCTACTCTAGTTGTTGTGGTATTGCTAGGGTTTCAATGACCAGGGAGCGAATCCGCTTTGCCTGTGTCTCGAGCTGTTGTTTCTTGTCCCTGAACCGTCGTCGGGTCGTCCCTTTATATACACAAAGTGACGCCCGGCCGGTTTACAGAATCCCGAGGCCGGCTCATAAATGTGTCCGGCTGGGCTTCTACATTTCCTATCTTACAACACAAGTTACATATCATATGGCGGTTTGTGTCTACGGGCCCTATTCCGCCTTAGGGGCCTGGGCCTTTTAGTTCTTTATAGTAACACGCCATACTCCTTGTCTTCATGGGCTTCAGTAGAGGTAATTCAGTACAGGCATAACCCGGCCCCTCCTGGGCGGTTTATACCTAATAGTTATATCCCCAATATTAGGCCCGAGATTAATTTGAACCTGTTCATGTCAATCCTCAACACTTAGGAAAATTTCTTCTTCAGCGCCTTTGAATGATCTTGTAAACCGCCATGATGTCATCTTCCAGGATTATAATAAACCACCATGACATCACCTGTGCATTAAAGACCCGTATATATTTAGCTTTTATTAATGAGCCTCCGAAGAATGAGGCGACAAATCTGTCCCATATTCATTTTTTGGGTTCCTTGATTCCCGTGCCTGTCGCTTATCCCTTCGGCTTATAAATAGGGCCAAGGGTCCCTTTATTTTTCTCCCCTTGCCTCCTCGCCTTTCTTCTACCTCGCGCCTCCTCTGTGCTCGAGCGCCGCCGCCGCCGTCGACCTTCGCGTCTGCTCCAACAAAGGCCGTTGCATCAACCTATTTTGACCAGAGTCCCGCCGACGCGCCTCCGCGCCCAACAAGCCTGGTAAGTCCTTTCTTTGCTCCTCCCATATATCTCATTAGGGCTTTGCCGCAAGTTCATCGAAGCTGTCACGCTGTTCTTCCCTGTTCTTCTTCATGGCCTCAATGGCGAGTGTAGGTCTGATGTTTTCCTACGCGGTTGTAACGATAATCCTTCTTTCTTGTCATTAGCGCACCCTTTCTTTGGAGTAATCTCATCTAGGTCTGATGAATTGTTTTAGCACCTGTTTAACTTAGGTATGAATATACCTGAGTTTATTGATACGTTGTAGATTTGTAATTATCATGCTGATCTATGAAACTTGTTTTTCCATCGCCTAGTTATTTCATGTCTGTACCTTTCCTACCCACATAGGCGGTTTAGCTTTAGAAAATCATAATCCGGTAGGTAGCATTAGTCTTCACTTAAACCACCGTTTCGGTTATTTTCAAAACGCTTCCAATATCTGACTCCGGTTCAATAGTGTGTATATGCCTCAACATCTTCTCCAGCTGACCTTTCGACGCTTTATACTTGTTAACCAAGAATCATAAACCGGCCATTTATCTGTAATTTTAGCCTTTTCATTTGAAATGGCCAAGCAATTTTATTCCTATAACCGGGTTCCGTCCCGGGTTACCAAGGAAGAACTGAACGGGTTAGTTGAGATTGGCGCTTTAGCAAAAAAGGATGTCACCCACTGGAGAGTCCCTGGCCCGGAAAATCCTCCTGAACCCAAAGATGGAGAAGTAATTGTGTTCGTTGATCACCTGGCCCGAGGGTTTAGCCCTCCCGGATCAAAATTCTTCCGTGATGTGCTTGCTAGCTTCCAACTCCATCCTCAAGATATTGGACCAAACTCTGTGTCCAATATTTGCAATTTCCAAGTATTTTGCGAGGCTTATCAGCAAGAGGAGCCCACAGTTGAACTGTCTAGGGATTTTTTCCACTTGAACCGCCATACGGAATTTATGGACGGACCCAATACCGAGCTTGGCGGGATGTCAATTCAGAAAAGAAAATATGTCAGCTTCCCTCATGCCAAGCATCATAGTCATCCCAAGGACTGGAATCAGACTTGGTTTTACTGCCGAGATACATCTCCAACTGATGAGAATCCTCTGCCGGGTTATCGTCCTCATCGGCTTTCCAATACTCATCCATTTCCCCAATGGCTTAGCGCCAAAGAGCGATCCAAATATGCTCCACAGCTTTCAAAGCTTCGGGCCTTCACTGCAAACGGCTTAATGGGTGTCGACTTTGTTCTTTGCTGGATTTCCTGGAGCATTCTGCCTCTAAGACGATGCTCTGGTTTAATGTGCGAGTATACAGGGGACCCGAAAGATCCTCAACGACATACTGAAGCTCAACTATCAGAAAATGAAGTTACTGAATCTGTGAAGAAAATATTGGATGAACCGATGGCTGCCTGCAGCAAAACAGGACTGAATCCCTTCTGTGAATCCAATAAACCGCCAGCTGCAAGAATCCTTATAACTTGTTGCTTTAATTCAATCATTTGAATATCCTCCTAAAATTCATCAATCTCTGACAGGGTGATGATCCATTATGGAAGAAGAAATTGCAAGATAAACCAGCAAAGGTATCTCGCCCCAAGAACAAGGCTGTCAAGAAGCCTGCCAAAAAGAAAGCCGCTGAGTCCTCCGAAGTAAACATTGATGATGATCTGGATAAACCGAAATCAGAGGTAGAACTTGACTCCCTTGGCTCCCTTTTCATACACCTCATTGACAATGATTATTATCAGGATAATGCTGAAGGCAGCAAAGATGATGACGTAGAGGTAATTATCCTTTCCTCCGGTTCAGATCCTCTACCGACACAGAAAATCCGTCAAGCAAACCGGAAAGTAAGATTTTCTCACCCATTAGCTCACTTGGACCCAAACTTTCTTTTGAAGAAGCAGCAACATGAAGCTCGCCGCACAACCCGGCACAGCGGCCAAGAAATTACTTCAACCGGTTATCCAAATACTCCGATCCGGAAACGTCGATCACAGGTCTTATATATTCCTGATGTTTCTTATCCCAAAGCGGGTCATTTCCGATAGCCTCTTAATCCGTCTGATTCGAACTATCAGGAAACACCTCATTCATCATCTGGCGAGTCGACGGCCACACAACTTCCAGCCCTCAAGACGGTTCCTGGGTAAGTTTCAATTTACTGTTAACTCTTTATATTTATCCCATGTACTGACCTTTTCAGTTTATCCTTCTCAGTGGCAGGCCTAGACCCAGCAAAAAGGCCAAACTGAATAAGCCGGCTGATGGTAATGTGATTACTGCACCAAAAGGAACTCCAGAGCCGGTAGAATTAAACACTGACGCCGTGCTTGATGATCCGCCACCACAGGATCATGATCTTCTCGCTGAATAAGAAGTTGAACCAACGGGCCATGTTGATAAACTAACCAGCCTAGGCCGAGCCAATGAAAAACCGGCAAGTCTAGCCAAAGCTGCTGATGATACGACGGAAGACGTTATGATCACTGGTTTTGGCCACACCACTCCTGGCGATCCTGTCGTTTTGTCAAAGCATAGTGCCAAAGAGGAAATTTCTGCTATGGACAAAGGCAAATGGAATGCCGATTTATCGAGCTATGCCCACCTCGGCGCCTAGGACCTTCACTCTGGATTCTTGAACCGTCTGTACACAAGCCGTGACTATGAAGCCGGTTTAGTGAGACTGATGAAAGAACGATATGAGGTAAATGTTGCTTAACTTCTGCAATACTGTTTCTTCCTTTGTCAAATTTTCTTATATCAACTCCAGTGTAGCCCCCAAGGGCCTGTTTATCTTTTCAAGATGAACCGGAACTTGTAGAATATCAAACTTGCAACTTTCGCTAGTGTATCCCCCAAGGGCCGGTTTATCTTTTCAAGATGAATCAGGACTTTGTCCTGTAACTTTACTTTGAGCGAATATTCATTAGCCCCCTAGTGCCAGGAACAATACTTGTATTGAGCTTGGGACTTGTAAAAAACTTCTGATAACAGCAAATAGACATTAGCCCCCAAGTGCCAGGAACAATACTTGTATTGAGCTTGGGACTTGTAAAAAACCTCTGATAACAGCAAATAGGCATTAGCCCCCAAGTGCCAAGTGTATAACTTGTTATGTGCTTGGGACTTCCAATATGTTCTGCCAATTCATGATACGTATGTCTCTTACTGGCTGATCTGACCCAGAAGGCAACTCAAACCGCTGATCTTCAAGAAAACCTCAAGTTCCAGCAAGCAGCAACCTCCAAAGCCAAGGATGAACTGACCAGCGCTTTAGCAGCTATGGAAAACTGAAGGAAGATTTCAAGAAGGAGTGGGCGGATTGGGATACAGAGAAATCCGCTTTGAAGAAGAGGGCTGATGATGCAGAGACCACCCTTAAACTGGTAACAGAAGAGCTAACTGGCTTAAAGCGGCAGATAAACGCCATGACCACTGCTGTGTTTGGTAAGTATCTTTGCCATGAGCTTTCAACATGCATTATTCCATAAGCTGCCAGTTTATCATTATTCATCATGATGTAGGAAAACGCACTGCCCATTTGGGCTCTGACATGTAGAAGAAGTTGAAGGTTGCCTACACTCTTATAGAGCAACTTTATACCGGCGCGCAACGTATCATTTGTACTACCGCTCATAACAAGCCGCCCCCAACTTTGATCAAGGAAACTTTGGAGAAGTTCTCAATGCTGCCCGCCCGGTTTGAAGAACTAAAAAGATCAGCTGCAAGGGCAGGTGCTCTGACTATACTAACCTGGGCAAAAGCATGGGTACCTGATCTTGATCCGACTGATGTAGGGAATGGCTATCCAAGCTTAAAGGAGGACGTATCAGACTTTGATAATGATGATCTCCGAGCTTTGACAAAGGAAGTGCGCCCCTTGGCTAGCAAGCTAGCTGAAGGAGCTGATCTTTCCCACTATCAATCGGTTTATGATGCCGACAACAAACGGGTTAGCGCGCCAACTCATTATGTGGAAAATCTCATCCCGTCCGTTCGTAAGCACACTTATGCCCCTGATGTTGAACCCTCCGCACTTATAAGCGATGAAGCTATTTTCCAAGCCCTAACTAGGATCAATTGGGCAACCACTGACTTCCAGCCATTGGGTGGAGACGAGGAGGAGGAAATGGCGCAGGATGACCCATAGCCGTCAAGCCGGCCCGGTGAGGAATCATGAACCGGGAGCCAGTTTAGCCTTCTGCCTACCGTAATACTTGTTGCTAACATTATTCTTTTGGGCCTCGAAACACCTTGTAATAGGCTAGTTGAAACACCTGGTCTGTTATGCCATCGTGCATATTCATTTTGTGTGACGCTGTTTAATCCGCCATCATTATAGTATGTCTGCTTATCCTTCTGAGCAGCTTTATTCAACCTATTTCTGCATAAAACAAGTGTGAAGTGTCCTGGCGGTTTATCGCCGGACGGGTCATAATGCCCAACACATGACCTGGGTTTATAACCAAGGTTGTATTATGAAATAATTAAATATGAAATATATCATACATGTGATATTGAATCACACCGTTGGTTGTACCAACTTTTGTAATAAGGGCGATAACCCCAATCTTGAGTATTGATAACTCCTGCAATATTTTGCTGGTTTATGATAAAACCATACCGGGTTGTGATAAACACCGGATTATCTTTATATGATGCTGGCGATTTGTAATCAAAACCAGACCGGGTTAATAAACACCGGATTACTTGATAGTGATGACTTGTAGTCAACAACTAGGCCGAGTCAATAAACATCGGTTTATCATAAAAAGTGTTGTAAATCTCAACAAAGAGAAAAACTTGTCAAATAAAAATCATGCGAGGCTTTTTATGGGCTGCCAGGCCTAAAATTGAGGCTTTTCATGGGCTGCTAGGCCACTGAGTTAAACCATTCACAAAGCCTTTTAAGATGGAACTCACATTAACCAATCATCGTTTTAACATTGACAAGTTCAGGGTCTGTATAAGATTGACTTGTCAAACGTTCGGCGGGCCATACCAGGATTACCTGGACGGAGTGACTTACTTGATGAAGGCAGGTTAACCCGGGGTTTTAGGTGAATACACATGGCTTCCAAGCCTGGCTTGATAGCCTATTACAAGGGTCTTAAAAACTCTTTGTTCCTGTGCAACAAGAGCCCCCAGGTAACATTTTGAGCTGTGCTCAGTGGGTGTCTATGTTTGAGTTGTGCTGTGCAACAAACTCTCTTTGACCCCTGATAATAATATTGGCGTAATAGCCGGATTACCGAAGTAACCAGAGCTGTGCTCTTATGCTAATATGGGCTTGATAGCCGGTTCAAGAGGGTAGTCAGAACTTCGCTTTATAAGCAGAAGCCCCCATGTAACTAAAACTCTTACAGAAAAAACAGCAGAGGCCCCACTTTAGCAGGGATGCTAATTTATTATATTGATCATAATATATACATTGTCAAAAATATATACATGAGAGGAGCCTATGGCTCAGGTGTAGTAAGGCCGAAGATGAGCAATGTTCCACGGCCGTTGGGTCTCCTTCTCCGATGTGCGTGAGTCCTTGTGTTCTCGAACGTCGATAAGGTAGTATGACCCATTATGCAGATTCTTGCTGACCATAAAGGGTCCTTCCCAAGGCGGGGATAACTGGTGCATATCAGTCTGATCCTGGATGAGCCGGAGCACCAGATCGCCTTCTTGAAAAGTTCTGGTTCTAACCCGGCGGCTGTGATAACGACGCAGATCTTGCTGGTAAATCACCGACCGAGCTACTGCAATGTCACGTTCCTCGTCTAATAGGTCCAGTGCTTCCTGTCGTGCCTTCTCATTGTCAGCTTCAGCATAAGCCGCCACACGAGGCGAGTCATGACAGATATCACTAGGGAGAACTGCCTCTGCTCCGTAAACCATGAAAAAGGCGTGTAACCCGTAGATCTGTTGGACGTGCTATTGATGCTCCATAATACGGAAGGTAACTCCTCCACCCAACAACCCGGCGTCCTTTGCATGGGAACCATAAGCCGGGGCTTGATGCCTCTTAGGATCTCTTGATTGGCTCTCTCAGCTTGACCATTAGATTGAGGATGAGCCACTGATGATACGTCAAGCCGGATGTGCTCACGTTGAAAAAATTCTTTCATAGCACCCTTGGACAAATTAGTGCCATTATCAGTTATAATACTGTGTGGAAAGCCAAACCGGAAAATCACCTTTTTAATGAACTCAATGTTGGGGAACGTAGTATTTCAAAAAAATTCCTACGATCACGCAAGATCTGTCTACTAGATGCATAGCAACGAGAAGGGAGAGTGTGTCTACGTACCCTCGTAGACCGGGAGCGGAAGCGTCTAGTGACACGGTTGATGTAGTCAAACTTCTTCGTGATCCAACCGATCAAGCACCAAACATACGAGGCCTCCGCATCCAGCACACGTTCAGCTTGATGACGTCCCACGAGCTCTTGATCCAGTAGAACTTCGCGGGAGAGTTTCGTCAGCACGACGGCGTGGTGACGAAGATGATGAAGCTACCGGCGCAGGGCTTCGCCTAAGCACTGATGTCTACACACGCTTCTACTCTTGTAGACTATGTTGGGCCTCCAAGCACAGAGGTTTGTAGGACAGCAGCAAATTTCCCTCAAGTGGATGACCTAAGGTTTATCGAACTCAGGGAAGTAGAGGTTGAAGATGGTCTCTCTCAAGCAACCCTGCAACTAAGATACAAGAAGTCTCTTGTGTCCCCAACACACCTAATACACTTGTTAGATGTATAGGTGCACTAGTTCGGCAAAGAGATGTTAAATGGCAAGTGATATGGATGGCAAAACAAAGTAATATAAATCTGTAATAAAAAGTGCAGCAAGCAAACAAGTGGTAAACGTGAGCACAAATGGTATTGCAATGGTGGAAACAAGGCCTAGGCTTCATACTTTCACTAGTGGCAACTCCCAACAACATTAACATAATCGAATCACATGATATTTCCCATAAAACATGCAAAGGGGACGCACTCGGAGGTCATTCCTTCGTGGTCAAGAGAGGACGAGAATTATGTAGGGCTACAAAAGCACACCTCAAAGTTCGTAGTTCTCAATCTAAGGATTTCCCAATGTCACCGCGGCCATCCAAAGAGAGTCCCACAATCACCACAATATATCTAAAGGATAGTCAAAGACAAGCACCAAGAGACTCTCAATCTTCAATCAACACACAAGAGAGGAAATCACTCATGAAAATATTTTTCTAATCCATGTCCAATAGACCGCTGTCACCTTGGTCTCGGGGATTATACTAGATAAAGACAAGTGAGTACATCAATCCAATACATAGAGGAAGGGGAAACATCATGGGATCACCCTAGATTAACATAGCCTATGATCACAACGAAGATCACATCATGGGAGAGAGAGATAACCACATAGCTACTGGTAGAAACCTCAGCCCCGAGGAGGAACTACTCCCGCATCATGGAGGGAGGAAGCAACGTCGATGGAGATGAATCCGGGGGCACTTCCCCGTCCCGGCAGGGTGCCGGCTGATGTCTACACACGCTTCTATACTTGTAGACTATGTTGGGCCTCCAAGCGCAGAGGTTTGTAGGACAGCAGCAATTTCCCTCAAGTGGATGACCTAAGGTTTATCGAACTCAGGGAAGTAGAGGTTGAAGATGGTCTCTCTCAAGCAACCCTGCAACTAAGATACAAGAAGTCTCTTGTGTCCCCAACACACCTAATACACTTGTTAGATGTATAGGTGCACTAGTTCGGCGAAGAGATGTTAAATGGCAAGTGATATGGATGGCAAAACAAAGTAATATAAATCTGTAATAAAAAGTGCAGCAAGCAAACAAGTGGTAAACGTGAGCACAAATGGTATTGCAATGGTGGAAACGAGGCCTAGGCTTCATACTTTCACTAGTGGCAACTCCCGACAACATTAACATAATCGAATCACATGATATTTCCCATAAAACATGCAAAGGGGACGCACTCGGAGGTCATTCCTTCGTGGTCAAGAGAGGACGAGAATTATGTAGGGCTACAAAAGCACACCTCAAAGTTCGTAGTTCTCAATCTAAGGATTTCCCAATGTCACCGCGGCCATCCAAAGAGAGTCCCACAATCACCACAACATATCTAAAGGATAGTCAAAGACAAGCACCAAGAGACTCTCAATCTTCAATCAACACACAAAAAGGAAATCACTCATGAAATTATTCTTCTAATCCATGTCCAATAGACCGCTGTCACCTTGATCTCGGGGATTATACTAGATAAAGACAAGTGGGTACATCAATCCAATACATAGAGGAAGGGGAAATATCATGGGATCACCCTAGATTAACATAGCCTATGATCACAACGAAGATAACATCATGGGAGAGAGAATTGACCACATAGCTACTGGTAAGAACCTCAGCCCCGAGGAGGAACTACTCCCGCATCATGGAGGGAGGAAGCAACGTCGATGGAGATGAATCCGGGGGCACTTCCCCGTCCCGGCAGGGTGCCGGCGCAGGAATTCTGGTCCCCCGAAGCTTGATGGCGATGGCGGCGGATATCGGAATTGCGTCTGGAGAAAAGGGGTCCCGAATCAGGGTTTCTGCGAGATGCTTTATATATATGCCAAAGGGGGGCATCGGAGGAGCCTCGGGGGGCCCAGGCGCCCCCCGGCGCGGCCCAGGGGGGGGGGGGGGCGCCGCCAGGGCGCCTGGAGCCCTGGTGGCCCCCCCCGGCTGTCCTTCGGGCGCACGGTAGTTTCTGGAACGCTGATTTTTTATATAATTTTTCTAGATTTTTCTTGGCAGTTCTCGTAATGTGAAAACCTGAAATACAAAAACAGCCGAAAACAGAAACTGGCACTGGGGTGCACTGAGTTAATAGGTTAGTCCAAATATGATCAAAAGTGTATGGAAGTGTATAAATAACATAGCAATATCACCCAAAAGAGGCATGGAGCAAGCAGAATTTATAGATACGTTTTGGACGTATCAACATCCCCAAGCTTAATTCCTGCTCGTCCTCGAGTAGGTAAATGATAACAAGAATAATTTCTGTGGTGACATGCTATTAACCATATAGGACTTTTTCATAGTCATATGACAAAAGCTTACTAAGACAATGAATCTATAGTAATTAAGTTGCCTCAGGAGAAAATCACAAAGAACTGAAAGTTTTACAATATGATATTGAAACATCAAATAGATTTGTAATGAACATGATGTGCAAATATGATAAAGTGATATCTAGCTTGCCCCCTTTAGTGAAGCAAAACATAAATGCAGGGGCACCTCCAAGGTCTAAGTGATGACTAGATACAATGATTTCAAAATAAACGATATCACAATCATGCAAAAGACAATGCTACTTTGGGACAATGCACATTACAGTCAGAATGACAATCATGCTCTCAGTAGTTGGTGCTTTTAAAAGAAGGTGGAGACTCTCGAACCGTGGCTTTTGTTGGCAAGGTTCAAAACCCGTAGTCGGAAACAAAGAAAAAACATGTACCAGAGCTCTTGGTTTTAAAACAGAGGTAATAATTTTTTTTAGATCATGCATGTTTCGTCAACGAATGCTAGCAGACAACTCAATCACTTCTTGAGATGGACAAGTTTCGAGGAACGGCTCCCGAATGAGGACGATCACATCCTCTTAATCTCCTTTGTTTATCACCGCCAAAGTTTTCTGATTTCTCATGAACAAAGCGTGAAGGAGGGTTTGTTTGTTATATTATCTTTTTGAGCCGGGCGCACTCAATGCCAGTTCCTTCTCGTATTATGGGTTTGCACATTATACATGCAATCCCGGGGTGAAGCTTGTCCAACTTAAAAAGATCATGAATTAACTACTACTTCCTCATGAACTTAAAACAGAGGCACAAAATAGGAATGCTTTTTCTTTGAATAATTTCGAGATGGTACATGCAAGTCTCCGTTAGGAATGGCAGGTAAATACCATGTAGGAAGATATGGTGGACTCATATGGCATAACTGGATTAAAAGGATGTGGATGCACAAGCAGTCAGTCCGCTTAGTACAGGCGAAGGTTAGCAAAAGACTGGGAGCGACCAACTAAGAGAGCAATGACGGTCATAATCATGCAGAGCGACAAAGCAACATTGAATCAGGCATGGAAGTTATATCGCTACTCAGAAACAAAAAGATCATCAAGGCTTGACAGACTTTCTTTACAGTCTTAAATATGCGTGAGCATACGCCAAGTCAATCAAAATAAATTCTTTGAAGGAAGATATTACTAAACCATACCACATCATAGGCAAACAAATCATGTTGGTACTCCAATAACACATTGGGAACCCCCCCCAGCTATTTGAGACTAACCATAAGAAAACATGAACTACTAAGCGCCATTATGCACGTAGCATCTTTATCATAGACATATCAACCAATGCAACGGAAGCAAACTCTCTTAATAAGATAAACATGATAACTAAAGAGAGTTCAAGCAACCAACTAAACAAAAGCTCTTTAAAAAGATAAGCATGAAAGTTAAGAGCTAAGCATGATAGTAGCTATTAAAAGACAAAGAACACACACAGCAAGGATAGACATGAAAATTCTATGTTATGTTCTAGGTAGAAGTGGAGCGTGTTTCTCTCCCACATAAAGAAAGCTGAGTTCCGACTCGTTATGAAAAAAACTAAAGAAAACTAAAAGCAAGACGCTCCAAGCATAGCACATAACACATGAAGTGATTAAAATATAGTGGAACGAAAGACGAACTGATAATGTTGATGGAGAAGGGGATGCACGGGGGCATCCCCAAGCTTAGACGCTTGAGTCTCCTTGAATATTTCTTGGGGGTGCATGGGGGCATCCCCAAGCTTGAGCGCTTGACACTCCTGAATCTTTTTATCATCTTCCCTTGCACACTTGAAAACTCCCTTCATACATAACTCATCATAATCTGAATAGCGAGGTTAGTACCCATAATAAAATAATTGTACCTTGCTAGAAATAAAGATATTCTTGAAGGTCTACTGTTTGTCAAGATTGCCAAAAGGTTTTTTGCAAAGAAAAAGCAAGCTCTTGGTTTGCAAAATGAAGGAAAGGCAAAATAGGACAGAATCTGTGAAAAACAGAACAGCAGGTAGTAATTGATTTTTTCGGGGCACTTCTGCAACTCTAATAGAAAAACTCAGAACAGACGCACGAAAGCCAATTGTATAGAGCACGCTGTCGAAAAAATTCAGACCAAAAAGATGATCTGATGATTTTATACGAATTTTTCTGTCCAAGGATAGAATCTGTTTTCTGGACTGCACGTCACAACTTTTGAACTTTCTTGCAATCAGAGGCTACACTTGGCACAAAGCTGAAAAGTAAAGATACAATGATGTTGCTACTGTAGTAACAAACATCAAGACCACTATAAACTGAAAGAACAAACTGAGAGCAAAGATAACAAGGGTTGTCTCCCTAGAGCTCTTTCTTTATAGCCATAAAGATAGGCTTAAGACTTTAATGATGCTCTCGTAGGAATAAGAGTTGAAGAACAAAAGAGAGCATCAAGAAGCAAATACCAAATACATTTAAGCCTAACATGCTTCCTATGCATAGGAATATTGCAATAGAATAATTCATTGAAGCATAAAGCAATAAGCATAGGAAGACAAAACAAGTGCAGCTTCAAAACCTTCAACATAAAGAGAGGGAACTTGATATTATTGAAATATCTATAAGCATATGTTCCCTTCTCATAATAATTTTCAGTGGGATCACGAATAAACTCAACAATATAAGCATCACATAAAGCATTGTTACCATGATCCACATGCAAAAAGGTACTCTTACTCTCCACATAAGCATCTTTGGGGAGCCCATGGTTAGGACTTTTTAGCATTAACGTTTTCAGTCTCCCCCAAGCTTGAGCAATGCTTTCTCCGTCACGAGACCTAAAGTTATAGATATAGTTCCTGTCTCGATGAATTTCATGAAGAGGATAAAACTTAGTATAAAAGAGAGACATAAGCTCTTGCCAATCAAGCAAGTGCGAGTTATCGAGAAGCTTATACCAATCTGAAGCTTTATCTATAAGTGATACGGCGAACAATTTCCTCATGACAAACTCCCTTGATACACCTGCAAGCTTAAATAATGAACATAATTGTGACATATATAGCAAGTGTTCACTGGGATGTCTGTCTCCTGCATAACGATTAGCCAAAACATAGTCGATAATACCAGCTGGTATTTTAAAGGGCACAATTTTAGTAGGGGGAGGAGCAACCACCACAGGTGTGGGGCGTCTTCCCGCAAGCAACGATCCAATAGCACGGTTTTCCATAAACATAACTAGTGAAATAAAAACAAGAAACAAAAAGATTTAATTGCAAGATCTAAAGATATAACTTCAAGAACTCACTTCCCCGGCAACGGCGCCAGAAATAGCTTGATGTCTACACACGCTTCTACTCTTGTAGACTATGTTGGGCCTCCAAGCGCAGAGGTTTGTAGGACAGCAGCAATTTCCCTCAAGTGGATGACCTAAGGTTTATCGAACTCAGGGAAGTAGAGGTTGAAGATGGTCTCTCTCAAGCAACCCTGCAACTAAGATACAAGAAGTCTCTTGTGTCCCCAACACACCTAATACAACTAGGAGTTGTATAGGTGCACTAGTTCGGCGAAGAGATGGTAAAATATGGATGATAGGAGTGGCAAAGCAAAGTAATATAAATCTGTAATAAAAAGTGCAGCAAGCAAACAAGTGGTAAACGTGAGCACAAATGGTATTGCAATGGTGGAAACAAGGCCTAGGCTTCATACTTTCACTAGTGGCAACTCCCAACAACATTAACATAATCGAATCACATGATATTTCCCATAAAACATGCAAAGGGGACGCACTCCGAGGTCATTCCTTCGTGGTCAAGAGAGGACGAGAATTATGTAGGGCTACAAAAGCACACCTCAAAGTTCGTAGTTCTCAATCTAAGGATTTCCCAATGTCACCGCGGCCATCCAAAGAGAGTCCCACAATCACCACAACATATCTAAAGGATAGTCAAAGACAAGCACCAAGAGACTCTCAATCTTCAATCAACACACAAAAAGGAAATCACTCATGAAATTATTCTTCTAATCCATGTCCAATAGACCGCTGTCACCTTGATCTCGGGGATTATACTAGATAAAGACAAGTGGGTACATCAATCCAATACATAGAGGAAGGGGAAATATCATGGGATCACCCTAGATTAACATAGCCTATGATCACAACGAAGATCACATCATGGGAGAGAGAATTGACCACATAGCTACTGGTAAGAACCTCAGCCCCGAGGAGGAACTACTCCCGCATCATGGAGGGAGGAAGCAACGTCGATGGAGATGAATCCGGGGGCACTTCCCGGTCCTGGCAGGGTGCCGGCGCAGGAATTCTGGTCCCCCGAAGCTTGATGGCGATGGTGGCGGATATCGGAATCGCGTCTGGAGAAAAGGGGTCCCGAATCAGGGTTTCTGCGAGACGCTTTAAATATATGCCAAAGGAGGGCATCGGAGGAGCCTCGGGGGGCCCAGGCGCCCCCCCGGCGCGGCCCAGGGGGGGGGGGGGGCGCCGCCAGGGCGCCTGGAGCCCTGGTGGCCCCCCGGCTGTCCTTCGGGCGCACGGTAGTTTCTGGAACGCTGATTTTTTATATAATTTTTCTGGATTTTTCCTGGCAGCTCTGGTAATGTGAAAACCTGAAATACAAAAACAGCCGAAAACAGAAACTGGCACTGGGTTGCATTGAGTTAATAGGTTAGTCCAAATATGATCAAAAGTGTATGGAAGTGTATAAATAACATAGCAATATCACCCAAAAGAGGCATGGAGCAAGCAGAATTTATAGATACGTTTTGGACGTATCAAGCACTGCAACGGTATGACCGAGGTGTGTTTATGTGGGGAGGGGCACCGCACACAGTTGGGAGAGATCAACTGATCAACTTGTGTATCTATGGGGTGCCTCTACCCCTGTATATAAAGGAGGAGGGGAGGGGAGCGGCCGGCCCTCTCTATGGGGCGCCCTAGGGAGTCCTACTCCCACCGGGAGTAGGATTCGACCCCTTTCCCTAGTAGGAGTAGGAGAGGAAGGAAGGAGGAGAGAAGAAGAGAAGGAAGGGGG
>LR738710.1:192949541-192965874 GCA_902687465.1 Secale cereale | reverse complement strand
GGGGGGGGCACCCCCTCCTTGTCCAATTCGGACTAGAGGGGGAGGGGGAGTGCGGCTGCCCTGACCGCCCCTCCTCTTCTCCCACTAGGGCCCATGATGCCCATTTAACTCCCCGGGGGGTTCCGGTAACCCCCCGGTACTCCGGTATATGCCCGAAACCTCCCGGAACCCTTCCGGTCTCCAAACATAGTCGTCCAATATATCAATCTTCATGTCTCGGACATTCCGAGACTCCTCGTCATGTCCGTGATCTCATCCGGGACTCCGAACTACCTTCGATACATCAAAACTCATAAACTCATAATACCGATCGTCATCAAACGTTAAGCGTGCGGACCCTACGGGTTCGAGAACTATGTATACATGACCGAGACTCATCTCCAGTAAATAACCAATAGCGTAACCTGGATGCTCATATTGGATGCTACATATTCTACAAAGATCTTTATCGGTCAAACCACATAACAACATACGTTGTTCCCTTTGTCATCGGTATGTTACTTGCCCGAGATTCGATCGTCGGTATCTCAATACCTAGTTCAATCTCGTTACCGGCAAGTCTCTTTACCCGTTTTGTAATACATCATCTCGTGACTAACTCATTAGTCATTTGCTTGCAAGGCTTATTATGATGTGTATTACCGAGAGGGCCCAGAGATACCTCTTCGACACTCGGAGTGACAAATCCTATTCTTGATCTATGCCAACACCACGAACACTTTCGGAGACACCTGTATAGCATCTTTATAATCACCCAGTTACGTTGTGATGTTTGATAGCACACAAGGTGTTCCTCCGGTATTCGGCAGTCGCATAATCTCATAGTCATAGGAACATGTATAAGTCATGAAGAAAGCAATAGCAGTAAAACTAAACGATCATAGTGCTAAGATAACGGATGAGTCTTGTCCATCACATCATTCTCCTAATAATGTGATATCGTTGATCAAATGACAACTCATGTCTATGGCTAGGAAACATAACCATCTTTGATCAACGAGCTAGTCTAGTAGAGGCATACTAGGGACATAGTGTTTTGTCTATGTATTCACATATGGATTAAGTTTCCGGTCAATACAATTCTAGCATGAATAAAAGACATTTATCACGATCTAAGGAAATACAAATACCATCTTTATTATTGCCTCTAGGGCATATTTCCTTCACTGAACCGCCGTGGCTGCATCACACTTACTGATTGGCTCTGCTTCCACCCACTTGGTGAACTTATCAACTGCCACCAAAAGGTGGGTCTTCTTATCCTGGGATCTCTTAAAGGGCCCAACCATATCCAGCCCCCAAGTTGCAAACGGCCAAGTGATTGGAATCATCCTCAATTCTTGAGCCGACACATGAACACGCCGTGAGAATTTTTGACACGCATCACACTTTTTGACCAAGTCTTCCGCATCAGCATGAGCCGTCAGCCAATAGAAACCGTGCCGAAAAGCTTTAGCTACCAAGGATTTTGAACCAGCGTGGTGACCACAATCTCCTTCGTGGATCTCACGCAAAATCTCATGGCCTTCATCCGGAGATACGCAACGCTGAAATGCCCATGTTACACTGCAATGATGTAATTCTCCATTGATGACAATCATTGACTTGGACCGCCAGACTATCTGCCTAGCCAAAATCTCATCCTCTGGTAACTCGCCTCGGTTCATATACGCCAAATATGGGACCTTCCAATCTGGGATAGCATGGAGAGCTGCTACCAATTGAGCCTCCGGATCAGGAACAGCCAAATCCTCCTCTGTAGGTAACTTGACCGAAGGGTTGTGCAAGACGTCCAGAAAAACATTAGGTGGAACCGGTTTACGTTGGGAACCCAAACGGCTTAATGCGTCCGCCGCTTCATTCTTTCGCCGGTCCACATGATCAACTTGATAACCCTTGAAGTGTCCAGCAACAATATCCACCTCTCGACGATATGCTGCCATGAGAGGGTCCTTGGTGTCCCAAGTACCAGATACTTGTTGAGCCACCAGGTCCGAGTCGCCAAAACACTTAACCCGGCTAATTCATCTCCTTAGCCATACAAAGACCGTGGAGGAGAGCCTCATATTCAGCTGCATTGTTAGTGCAAGGGAACATTAAACGGAGAACATAACAACATTTATCACCTCGTGGGGAAGTTAATATGACTCCAGCCCCCGGGCCCTCCAATTGCCTGGATCCATCGAAGTGAATTATCCAGTATGTATGGTCCGGCTTTTCTTCCGGCGCCTGTAACTCCGTCCAATCATTGATGAAATCCACAAGTGCTTGGGACTTGATTGCAGTACGAGGCACATATTTTAACCCGTGAGGTCCAAGCTCAATGGCCCACTTGGCAACCCGGCCAGTTGCTTCTCTGTTTTGGATTATATCTCCCAAAGGGGCAGAGGTGACCACAGTGATGGGATGACCTTGAAAATATTGCTTAAGCTTCCGGCTTGCCATGAAGACTCCATACACCAGTTTCTGCCAATGCGGATACCTATGTTTGGATTCAATAAGCACCTCGCTGATATAGTAAACCGGCCGTTGAACCGGATATTCCTTCCCAGCCTCCTTGCGCTCCACTACAATGGCCACACTGATGGCCCAGGCATTAGCATCCACGTACAACAACAACGGCTCTTTATCGACCGGAGCAGCACGGACAGGTGGCTCTGCCAACTGTTTCTTCAAGTCCTCAAACGCCGCATTAGCAGCATCACTCCAGACAAAATTGTCTGCCTTTTTCATCATCTGGTGGACAGGGATATATTTCTCTCCCAATTGACTGATAAACTGGTTCAGAGCTGCAATGCGGCCCGCCAGACGTTGAACGTCATTGATACACGCCGGTTTAGCCAAGGAGGGAATAGCTTTGATCTTCTCCGGATTAGCTTCAATGCCCATGTTAGACACCAGAAATCCCAAGAGCTTGCCTCCCGGTACACCAAAAACACACTTGGCCGGATTAAGCATCATCTTATAGACCCGGAGATTATCAAAAGTTTTTTCAAATCGTCTATTAACGTTTCCTCCTTTCTGGATTTCACCACAATATCATCCACATATGCATGAACATTACGCCCGATCTGTTTATGAAGACAATTCTATACACCTCGCTGATAAGTCGCCTGCGCACTCTTGAGCCCAAAGGGCATAGACACATAGCAGAAGGCTCCAAAGGGAGTTATAAAAGCTGTCTTCTCTCGATCCTTAACTGCAATTTTGATCTGATGATAACCGGAATATGCATCCATAAAACTCAAACGCCCACAACCCACCGTAGCATCAATGATTTGATCAATACGAGGGAGAGCAAAGGGATCAGCTAGACAAGCCTTGTTCAAATCTATGTAGTCCACACACATACGCCAAGTGCTATTCTTCTTGAGCACTAGCACCGGATTAGCCAACAATTCAGGATGAAATACCTCAACGATAAACCCAGCCGCCAAGAGCCTGGCTACCTCTCCACCAATGGCCTTGCGTCTTTCTTCATTGAAGCGGCGGAGAAACTGCTTGACCGGTTTAAACTTGGGATCAACATTAAGAGTGTGCTCAGCGAGTCCTCTCTGTACACCTGGCATGTCAGAAGGTTTCCATGCAAAGATGTCCCGGTTCTCACGGATGAACTCGATGAGCACGCTTTCCTATTTCGGATCCAAGTTAGCGCTGATGCTAAACTGCTTGGATGAATCGCCAGGGACAAAATCAACCAGCTTAGTCTCATCAGCCGATTTAAACTTCAAGGCCGGATCATGCTCTGTAGTTGGCTTTTTCAGGGGAGTCATATCTGCCGGATCAACATCGTCCTTGTAAAACTTCAACTCCTCTGTTGCACAAACCAACTCTGCGTAGGCCGCATCGCCTTCTTCGCATTCCAAAGCAATCTTATGGCTCCCATGTACTGTGATGGTTCCCTTATGACTTGGCATATTGAGCTGCAAATAAACATAACAGGGCCTCGCCATGAACTTAGCATAAACCGGCCGTCCGAACAGGGCATGATACGGGCTCTTGATTTTTACCACTTCAAAGGTCAAAGTCTCTGATCTTGAGTCATGCTCATCTCCAAAGGTAACCTCCAGATCTATCTTACCAACTGGATATGCCGATTTACCAGGCACCACACCATGGAAGACATTGTTTGACGGTCTAAGCTTTTTATCTGTTAACCCCATGCGATGGAAGGTTTCATAATTAAGAATGTTGATGCTGCTCCCTACGTCCATGAGCACCTTGGTGAACTTATACCCCCAACCTGAGGTGCTACCACCAATGCCAGCTGACCCGGATTATCAACCCGGGGCGGATGATCCTCACGACTCCACACAATGGGTGTTGGAGATATGCCCTAGAGGCAATAATAAAAGCATTATTATTATATCTCCTTGTTCATGATAATTGTCTGTTATTCATGCTTGAATTGTATTGTACGGAAACAACGATACATGTGTGAATACATAGACCACAATGAGTCCCCGGTAGGCCTCTAGTTACCAGCTCTTTGATCAACAGATGGTCACGGTTTCCTGACCATGGACATAGGATGTTAGTGATAATGGGATCACATCATTAGGAGAATGATGTGATGGACAAGACCCAAACTTGAGCATAACACGAGATCGTATAGTTCGTAATGCATAAGCTTTTCGGTGTCAAGTATTTATTCCTTAGACCATGAGGTTGTACAACTCCCGGATACCGTAGGAGTACTTTGGGTGTGCCAACCGTCACAACGTAACTGGGTGGATATAAAGGTACGCATCGGGTATCTCCGAAAGTGTCTGTTGAGTTGGTACGAACCGAGACTGGGATGTTGTCACTCCGTATGACGGAGAGGTACCTTTGGGCCCACTCGGTAAGACATCATCATAATGAGCTCAATGTGACTAAGTAGTTAGTCACGGGATGATGGATTACGGATCGAGTAAAGAGACTTGCCATGACGAGATTGAACAAGGTATCGGGAATACCGACGATCGAATCTCGGGCAAGAACCGTACCGATGGACAAAGGGAATAACATACGGGATTGAGTGAATCCTTGACACGGTGGTTCATCCGATGAAGATCATCGAGGAACACGTGGGAACCAACATGGGTATCCAGATCCCACTGTTGGTTATTGACCAGAGAGTGTTCTCGGTCATATCTACGTGTCTCCCGAACCCGTAGGGTCTACACACTTAAGGTTCGGTAACGCTAGAGTCGTAGAGATAAATGCACGTGGAAACCCGTAAGTAGTTTGGAGTCCCGGATGAGATCCCGGACGTCACGAGGAGTTCCGGAATGGTCTGGAGGTAAATATTGATATATAGGAAGTCTGTTTCGGCCATCGGGTGATCTCTGGGGGTCACCGGGAGCGTCTCGGGACCACCAGAGGGGCCCCGGGGATCCATCGGGTGGGGCCACCCATCCCGGTGGGGCCCCTAGGCCGCAAGGGGAAGTGTCCAGCCCTTCTGGGCTGGCGCACCACTAGGGGCCCACCTCCCCATGCGCCTAGGGTTAAAACCCTGAGGGGGAGGGGGGCCACCACTTGCCTTGGGGGGCAAGGACTCCCCCTGGCCGCCGCCCCCCCTTGTAGATTGGATCTGCAGGGGGCTGGCGCACCCCCTGGCCCCCTATATATATGTGGGGAGGGAGAGGGCAGCCGCACCCTTGCCCTGGCGCCTCTCCCTCTCCCATCACACCTCCATACTCCCACGCAGGGCGCCCGGCGAAGCCCTGCTGCGATCTCCACTGCATCCGTCATCACGCCGTCGTGCTGCCGGATCTCTGACGACTTCTCCTCCCCCCTTGCTGGATCAAGAAGGAGGTGACGTTGCTGCACCGTACGTGTGTTAAACGCGGAGGTGCCGTCCGTTCGGCGCTAGATCATCGGTGGCGAAGAACGCGAAGAGTACGACTACTTCATCCACGCTTCTTCAAAAGCTTCCGCTCGCAATCTCCATAACGGTATGTAGATGCACTCTCACTTACTCGTTGCTAGATGTCTCCATAGTTGGATCTTGGTGAAAGCGTAGAATTTTTTTGAATTATGCTACGTTCCCCAACTGTGGCATCTGAGCCAGGTTTTATGCATAGCATCTTGCACGAGTAGAACACAAAGCAGTTGTGGGCGTTTGATTTTGTTCAACTTTCTTAACGTTACTAGTCAATCTTGATTCGGCGGTATTGTGGGATGAAGCGGCCCGGACCGACTTTACACGTACGCTTACGTGAGACTGGTTCCACCGACAGACATGCACTAGATGCATAAGGTGGCTGGCGGGTGTCTGTCTCTCCTACTTTAGTCGGATCGGATTCGATGAAAAGGGTCCTTATGAAGGGTAAATAGAAGTTGACAAATCACGTAGTAGTTTTGGCGTAGGTAAGAAACGTTCTTGCTAGAAATCCTATAGATGCCACGTAAACTTGCAACAACAATTAGAGGACGGCTAACTTGTTTTTGCAGCATGTGCTATGTGACGTGGTATGGCCAAAACGAAGATGTGATGAATGTATATGTGATGTATGAGATTGATCATGGTTTTGTAATAGGGAATCACGAGTTGCATGTCGATGAACTTGGCAACTGGCAGGAGCCATAGGAGTTGTCTTAATTATTGTATGACCTGCGTGTCACTGAATAATGCCATGTAATTACTTTACTTCATTGCTAAACGTTAGCTATAGTAGTAGAAGTAATAGTTGGCGTGACGACTTCTTCAAGACACGATGATGGAGATCATGATGATGAAGATCATGGTGTCGAGCCGGTGACAAGATGATCATGGTGCCCCGAAGATGGAGATCCAAGGAGCAAGATGATATTGGCCATATCATGTCACTTTAATTGATTGCATGTGATGTTTATCATGTTTATGCATCTTGTTTACTTAGAACGACGGTAGTAAATAAGATGATCTCTCACTAAAATTTCAAGTATTGTGTTTCCCCTAACTGTGCACCGTTGCTAAAGTTCGTTGCTCCGAAGCACCACATGATGATCGGGTGTGATAGGTTCTAACGTTCGCATACGACGGGTGTAAGACAGATTTACACACGCGATACACTTAGGGTTCACTTGACGAGCCCAGCATGTACAGACATGGCCTCGGAACACGGAAGACCGAAAGGTCAAACACGAGTCGTATAGAAGATATGATCAACATGAAGATGTTCACCGTTGATGACTAGTCCGTCTCACGTGATGATCGGACACGGGCTAGTCGATTCGGATCGTGTATCACTTAGATGACTAGAGAGATGTCATTCTGAGTGGGAGTTCATTAAAATTTGATTAAGATGAACTTAATTATCATGAACTTAGTCTAAATTCTTTACAATATCTCTTGTAGATCAAATGGCCCACGCTCAGGTTTCCCTCAACTTCAACGCCTTCCTAGAGAAAACCAAGCTGAAAGACGATGGTAGCAACTATACGGATTGGGTCCGTAACCTGAGGATTATCCTCATAGCTGCCAAGAGATCATATGTCCTAAAAGCACCGCTAGGTGATGCACCTGCTCCCGATGCGGCCCAAGACGTTTTCAACGTCTGGCAGTCGCGTAGTGATGATTACTCCCTGGTTCAGTGCGGCATGCTTTACAGTTTAGAATCGGGGCTCCAAAAACGTTTTGAGCACCACGGAGCATATGAGATGTTCGAAGAGCTGAAAATGGTTTTCCAAGCTCATGCCCGAGTCGAGAGATATGATGTCTCCGACGCATTCTACAGCTGTAAGATGGAGGAGAACAGTTCTGTCAGTGAGCACATCCTCAAGATTTCAGGATTGCACAACCGCTTGTCTCAGCTGGGAATGAATCTCCCAGATGAAGCAGTCGTTGACAGAATCCTCCAGTCGCTCCCACCAAGCTTCAAGAGCTTCGTGTTGAACTTCAATATGCAGGGGATGGAGAAGTCCATTCCCGAGGTGTATTCGATGCTGAAATCAGCGGAGGTGGACATCAAGAAATAACATCAAGTGTTGATGGTCAATAAAACCACTAAGTTCAAGAAAGGCAAGGGTAAGAAGAACTTCAAGAAGGACGGAAAGGGAGTTGCCGCGCCTGGCAAGCCTGTTGCCGGGAAGAAGCCAAAATATGGACCCAAGCCTGAGACAGAGTGCTTTTATTGCAAGGGAACGGGTCACTGGAAGCGGAACTGCCCCAAATATTTAGCAGACAAGAAGGCCGGCAACGTCAAAGGTATATTTGATATACTTGTTATTGATGTGTACCTTACCAGCGCTCGTAGTAGCTCCTGGGTATTTGATACCGGTGTAGTTGCTCACATTTGTAACTCAAAACAGGAGCTGCGGAATAAACGGAGACTGGCGAAGGATGAGGTGACGATGCGCGTCGGGAATGGTTCCAAGGTCGATGTGATCGCCGTCGGCACGCTGCCTCTACATCTACCCTCGGGATTAGTTTTAAACCTCAATAATTGTTATTTAGTACCAGCTTTGAGCATGAACATTGTTTCTGGATCTCGTCTTATGCGAGATGGCTATTCTTTCAAATCGGAGAATAATGGTTGTTCTATTTATTTGAGAGATATGTTTTATGGTCATGCCCCGCTGGTCAATGGTTTATTTTTGATGAATCTCGAACGTAGTGATACACATATTCATAGTGTAGATGCCAAAAGATGTAAAGTTGATAATGATAGTCCCACATACTTGTGGCATTGCCGCCTTGGTCATATTGGTGTCAAACGTATGAAGAAGCTCCATTCAGATGGACTTCTAGAGTCTCTTGATTATGAATCATTTGACACGTGCGAACCATGCCTCTTGGGCAAGATGACCAAGACTCCGTTCTCCGAAACAATGGAGCAAGCAACCAACTTGTTGGAAATCATACATACCGATGTGCGCGGTCCAATGAGTGTTGAGGCTCACGGAGGCTACCGTTATGTTCTCACCCTCACAGATGACTTGAGTAGATACGGGTATATCTATTTGATGAAACACAAGTCTGAGACCTTTGAAAAGTTCAAGGAATTTCAGAATGAGGTTGAGAATCAACGTGACAGAAAAATAAAGTTCTTGCGATCGGATCGTGGGGGTGAATATTTAAGTCATGAATTTGGCACACACCTTAGGAGCTGTGGAATTGTTTCACAATTGACACCGCCCGGAACACCTCAACGTAACGGTGTGTCCGAACGTCAAAATCGTACTCTGTTGGACATGGTGCGATCTATGATGTCCCTCACCGATTTACCGCTATCTTTTTGGGGTTATGCTTTAGAGACTGCTGCATTCACTTTAAATAGGGCTCCGTCAAAATCCGTTGAGACGACTCCGTATGAACTTTGGTTTGGCAAGAAACCGAAGCTGTCGTTTCTAAAAGTTTGGGGTTGCGATGCTTATGTCAAGAAACTTCAACCTGAAAAGCTCGAACCCAAATCGGAGAAATGCGTCTTCATAGGATACCCAAAGGAAACAATTGGGTACACCTTCTACCACAGATCCGAAGGCAAAGTCTTTGTTGCCAAGAATGGATGCTTTCTGGAGAAAGAGTTTCTCTCGAAAGAAGTGAGTGGGAGGAAAGTAGAACTTGATGAGGTGACAGTCACCCCTCCTGCACCGGAAAGTAGCGCAGCGCAGGGAACTCTTCCTGAGGTGCCTGCACCGACAAGGGAGGAAGTTGATGATAATGATCATGAAGAAACAGATCAAGTTACTACTGAACTTCGAAGGTCCACAAGGGCACGTTCCGCACCAGAGTGGTACGGCAACCCTGTATTGGAAATCATGTTGTTAGACAACGGTGAACCTTTGAACTATGAAGAAGCGATGGCGGGCCCAGATTCCAATAAATGGCTTGGAGCAATGAAATCCGAGATAGAATCCATGTATGAAAACAAAGTATGGACTTTGGTGGACTTGCCTCATGATAGGCACGCCATAGAAAACAAATGGATATTTAAGAAGAAGACAGACGCGGATGGTAATGTGACCATCTATAAGGCTCGGCTTGTCGCTAAAGGTTATCGACAAGTTCAAGGGATTGACTACGATGAGACTTTCTCTCCTGTAGTGATGCTGAAGTCAGTCAGAATCATGTTAGCTATTGCCGCATTCTATGATTATGAGATATGGCAAATGGACGTCAAAACAGCATTCCTTAACGGCTTCCTCAAGGAAGAGTTGTATATGATGCAACCGGAAGGTTTTGTCGATCCAGAGAACGCTAACAAGGTATGCAAGCTCCAGCGCTCGATTTACGGGCTGGTGCAAGCATCTCGGAGTTGGAATATTTGCTTTGATGAGGTGATCAAAGCGTTTGGATTTATACAGACTTATGGAGAACCCTGTATTTACAAGAAAGTGAGTGGGAGCTCTGTGGCATTTCTCATATTATATGTGGATGACATATTGCTGATGGGAAATGATATAGAATTCTTGGAAAATGTAAAGGCCTACTTGAATAAATTTTTTTCAATGAAGGACCTTGGAGAAGCTTCTAACATATTAGGCATCAAAATCTATAGAGATAGATCGAGACGCCTCATTGGTCTTTCACAAAGTACATACCTTGACAAAATATTGAAGAAGTTCAATATGGACCAGTCAAAGAAAGGATTCTTGCCTGTTTTGCAAGGTATGAGATTGAGTAAGACTCAGTCGCCGACCACGGCAGAAGATAGAGAAAAGATGAGTGTCATTCCCTATGCCTCGGCCATAGGTTCTATCATGTATGCCATGCTGTGTACCAGACCTGATGTGAACCTTGCCATAAGTTTGGTAGGGAGGTACCAAAGTGATCACGGTACGGAACACTGGACAGCGGTCAAGAACATCCTAAAGTACCTGAAAAGGACTAAGGATATGTTTCTCGTTTATGGAGGTGACGAAGAGCTCGTCGTAAAGGGTTACGTCGATGCTAGCTTCGACACAGATCTGGATGACTCTAAGTCTCAAACCGGATACGTGTATATTTTGAATGGAGGGGCAGTCAGCTGGTGCAGTTGCAAACAGAGCGTGGTGGTAGCGTCTACATGTGAAGCGGAGTACATAGCTGCTTCTGAAGCAGCGCAGGAAGGAGTCTGGATGAAGGAGTTCATCACCGACCTAGGAGTCATTCCAAGCGCGTCAAGCCCGATGACTCTCTTCTGTGACAACACTGGTGCTATTGCTATTACCAAGGAGCCCAGGTTTCACAAGAAGACCAAGCACATCAAGCGCCATTTCAACTCCATCCGGAATTATGTTCAGGATGGAGACATAGATATTTGTAAAGTGCATACGGATCTGAATGTCACAGACCCGTTGACTAAACCTCTTTCACGAGCGAAACATGATCAACACCAGATCTCTATGGGTGTTCGATTCATCACAATGTAACTAGATTATTGACTCTAGTGCAAGTGGGAGACTGTTGGAGATATGCCCTAGAGGCAATAATAAAAGCATTATTATTATATCTCCTTGTTCATGATAATTGTCTGTTATTCATGCTTGAATTGTATTGTACGGAAACAACGATACATGTGTGAATACATAGACCACAATGAGTCCCTGGTAGGCCTCTAGTTACCAGCTCGTTGATCAACAGATGGTCACGGTTTCCTGACCATGGACATAGGATGTCAGTGATAACGGGATCACATCATTAGGAGAATGATGTGATGGACAAGACCCAAACTTGAGCATAACACGAGATCGTATAGTTCGTAATGCATAAGCTTTTCGGTGTCAAGTATTTATTCCTTAGACCATGAGGTTGTACAACTCCCGGATACCGTAGGAGTACTTTGGGTGTGCCAACCGTCACAACGTAACTGGGTGGCTATAAAGGTACGCATCGGGTATCTCCGAAAGTGTCTGTTGAGTTGGTACGAACCGAGACTGGGATGTTGTCACTCCGTATGACGGAGAGGTACCTCTGGTCCCACTCGGTAAGACATCATCATAATGAGCTCAATGTGACTAAGTAGTTAGTCACGGGATGATGGATTACGGATCGAGTAAAGAGACTTGCCATGACGAGATTGAACAAGGTATCGGGAATACCGACGATCGAATCTCGGGCAAGAACCGTACCGATGGACAAAGGGAATAACAGACGGGATTGAGTGAATCCTTGACACGGTGGTTCATCCGATGAAGATCATCGAGGAACACGTGGGAACCAACATGGGTATCTAGATCCCGCTGTTGGTTATTGACCGGAGAGTGTTCTCGGTCATGTCTACGTGTCTCCCGAACCCGTAGGGTCTACACACTTAAGGTTCGGTAACGCTAGAGTCGTAGAGATAAATGCACGTGGAAACCCGAAAGTTGTTTGGAGTCCCGGATGAGATCCCGGACGTCACGAGGAGTTCCGGAATGGTCCGGAGGTAAAGATTGATATATAGGAAGTCCAGTTTCGGCCATCTGGTGATCTCCGGGGGTCACCGGGAGCGTCCCGGGACCACCGGAGGGGCCCCGGGGGTCCACCGGGTGGGGCCACCCATCCCGGTGGGGCCCCTAGGCCGCAAGGGGAAGTGTCCAGCCCTTCTGGGCTGGCGCACCACTAGGGGCCCACCTCCCCATGCGCCTAGGGTTAAAACCCTAAGGGGGAGGGGGGCCACCACTTGCCTTGGGGGGCAAGGACTCCCCCCTGGCCGCCGCCCCCCCTTGCAGATTGGATCTGCAGGGGGCTGGCGCACCCCCTGCCCCCCTATATATATGTGGGGTGGGAGAGGGCAGCCGCACCCTTGCCCTGGCGCCTCTCCCTCTCCCGTCACACCTCCATACTCCCACGCAGGGCGCCCGACGAAGCCCTGCTGCGATCTCCACTGCATCCGTCATCACGCCGTCGTGCTGCCGGATCTCTGACGACTTCTCCTCCCCCCTTGCTGGATCAAGAAGGAGGTGACGTTGCTGCACCGTACGTGTGTTGAACGCGGAGGTGTCGTCCGTTCGGCGCTAGATCATCGGTGACGAAGAACGCGAAGAGTACCACTACTTCATCCACGCTTCTTCGAAAGCTTCCGCTCGCAATCTCCATAACGGTATGTAGATGCACTCTCACTTGCTCGTTGCTAGATGTCTCCATAGTTGGATCTTGGTGAAAGCGTAGAATTTTTTTGAATTATGCTACGTTCCCCAACAATGGGCTGTTCCGACCAGCGTAAATAACAATGCACCGCCGGTTCAACGGAGTGTACTGCCCTTTTATAAACCTTCTGATCACGCTTACACATGCTAGTGGTGAAGACATGATACTTCCCACTATTCAACTGCTTTGGGTTGCTCTGGTAACCCGATTGTTGCTGCTGATGATTCCTCTGATGATTATAACCACCTTGACTGCCCTGATTGCCATGTCCGCTCTGATTGCCATGTCCGCTCTTATTGCCTTGAAATCCTGAGCCAGCACCACAACCGCCATAACCCGGCCAATGAGAACCAGGCCCTGAACCGCCGGACGGTCCATGATGATATTGGAAACGATCCGAATTTTTGAACTCTCGCATAATAAAGCAGTCCTTCCAAAGGTGCGTAGCTTGTCTTTCCTTCGTCCCGTGCCTAGGGCAAGGCTGATTTAACTGGCACTCAAGATTGATATTTGATCCTCCGCTCCGCGGGGGCGGCCTAGCTTTACGACACTGACCATCATTCTGCGTATTGGTGTTAGCCACAAAATCTGAATTGTTATCTGCTTTACACTTACCGCTGTTTCCATGGCTCGCCGGGTTATGTTGCGGCGCTTTACCATTCTTCTTCCCCTTTCCTGACTTTTCGTCGTCAGACTCAGGGTCCTTGGTGCTGTCAGAATCGGCGTACTTAACTAGAGCTACCATGTGCGTTCCCATGTCATCGCAGTGACGCTTGAGTTGTACCAACTTCAACTTCAGAGGCAAGAATCGGCAATTGCCTTCCAACGTTAAAACTGCTGTATCAGCATTGATGCGGTCTGATGAATGCAAGATCTCTGAAACCCGGCGCACCCAATGGCTTGTTGATTCATTCTCTCCTTGGACACAGGCAGCAAAGTCCACAATCGACATGGGCTGCTTGCACGTGTCTTTGAAATTCTGGATAAACCGGCACCTCAACTTGGCCCATAACCCGATGGAGTTAGCTGGCAAACGTTTTAGCCAAGTACGAGCCGTTCCTTCCAACATCATGGTGAAGTATTTAGCGTAGGACGCATCGTCCACATCTAGCATCTCCATCGCCATCTCATAGCTTTCAACCCATGACTCGAGGGATAAATCGGCAGTGTAATTGGGCAACTTCCGCGGTCCTTTGAAATCCTTGGGCAAATGCACATTACGTAAAGCGGGGGTGAGACATGGAACTCCCAAAGAGCTAGAAGTAACTCCTGGTTCCACCGAGGTGGTTGGACGAACCGGGGTAAGTTGACCGGTCGTGCACTGCGCTGCTAACTTGGCTTCTCGACGTTGTCTACCCTGATCCACCACATCCTGAGCATTCGCGCCACCACCTACCGGGTTATGCCCCCGAGGCGGGTTACGGTTCCGCGCACTGCTTGACATGGCCGGTTCATCTATATGCCTGCTGTAACTCCGGCTAGGGCAGGGGTGGAATGAATCCTCTCGCGGCTGTACGAATAAGCCTGCTGCTGAGTCAAAGCTGTCTGAAGGAGCTCCCTAGCCCGTCGCGTCTCCACCGCTACGGGGGACTCACCTTCGACAGGGAGGGCCGTCAATCTTGAAGCGACTGCGACTCTGTTATACAAGGGGTTGGGGTAATGACCCGGAGGCGTCGGTACATGTTGGGACGGGATGATCTGATGAGGCGGATCTGTTGCGTGTGGCTAGACCGATGCTCCCGTTCCAGGTGCTTCTGCCCGGTTTACCACTGGTTGATTGCTGGTTCCTGCCCCTGGCGTGCTAAAGAGATTTCTTGCCTCGTAAACCGGAGGCAGGCGAGACTGGTACCTTCTCCTCATTACATCATTTGATGCGTTCTGATCCAACATGAGCCGATAAGCCCGAGCATCCAACTCGGCCTGCATCACGACCATCCTGGTGTTTTCAGCTGCCAGATCTATCTTAGCTTGATCTATCTGTTCCTTTACTTTAGCAACTTCCGCGTCATGCCGCTCCTGTGTTGGAAATATGCCCTAGAGGCAATAATAAAATGGTTATTATTATATTTCCTTGTTCATGATAATTGTCTATTGTTCATGCTTTAATTGTATTATCCGGAAACAGTGATACATGTGTGAATACATAGACCACAACGTGTCCCTAGTAAGCCTCTAGTTGACTAGCTCGTCGATCAACAGATGGTCACGGTTTCCTGACCATGGACATTGGATTTCATTGATAACGGGATCACATCATTAGGAGAATGATGTGATGGACAAGACCCAATCCTAAGCCTAGCACAAGATCGTGTAGTTCGTATGCTAAAGCTTTTCTAATGTCAAGTATCCTTTCTTTAGACCATGAGGTTGTGCAACTCCCAGATACTGTAGGAATGCTTTGGGTGTACCAAGCGTCACAACGTAACTGGGTGGCTATAAAGGTGCACTACGGGTATCTCCGAAAGTGTCTGTTGGGTTGGCACGAATCGAGACTGGGATTTGTCACTCCGTGTGACGGAGAGGTACCTCTGGGCCCACTCGGTAGGACATCATCATAATGAGCTCAATGTGATCAAAGAGTTGTTCACGGGATGATGTGTTACGGGAACGAGTAAAGAGACTTGCCGGTAACGAGATTGAACAAGGTATCGATATACCGATGATCGAATCTCGGGAAAGTATCGTACCGATAGACAAAGGGAATTGCGTACGGGATTGATTGAATCCTCGACATCGTGGTTCATCCGATGAGATCATAGAGGAGCATGTGGGAGCCAACATGGGTATCCAGATCCCGCTGTTGGTTATTGACCGGAGAGTCGTCTCGGTCATGTCTGCGTGTCTCCCGAACCTGTAGGGTCTACACACTTAAGGTTCGGTGACGCTAGGGTTGTAGAGATGTTAGTATGCGGTAACCCGAAAGTTGTTTGGAGTCCCGGATGAGATCCCGAACGTCACAAGGAGTTCCAAAATGGTCCGAAGGTAAAGATTTGTATATAGGAAGTCCAGTTTCGGCCACAGGGAAAGTTTCGGGGGTCACCGGTATTGTACCGGGACCACCGGAAGGGTCCTGGGGGTCCACCGGGTGGGGCCACCTATCCCGGAGGGCCCCATGGGCTGAAGTGGGAAGGGAACCAGCCCCTGGTGGGCTGGTGCGCCCCCCCATGGGCCTCCCCCTGCGCCTAGGGTTGGAAACCCTGGGGGTGGGGGGCGCCCCACCAAACTTGGGGGGCAAGTCCCCCCTTGGCCGCCGCCCCCCCTTGAGATGGGATCTCTAGGGGATGGCGCCTCCCCCTAGGGCCCCTATATAAAGCG
>LR738710.1:192919228-192949395 GCA_902687465.1 Secale cereale | reverse complement strand
GGGGGGGGGGGAGGGAGGGCTGCGCACCCTAGCCCCTGGCGCCTCCCTCTCCCCCCGTAACACCTCTCCCTCTCGCTGAGCTTGGCGAAGCCCTGCCAAGATCCCCGCTGCTTCCACCACCACGCCGTCGTGCTGCTGGATCTCCATCAACCTCTCCTCCCCCTTGCTGGATCAAGAAGGAGGAGACATCTCTCCCAACCTTACGTGTGTTAAACGCGAAGGTGCCGCCCGTTCAGCGCTCGGTCATCGGTGATTTGGATCACGATGAGTACGACTCCATCAACCCCGTTCTCTTGAACGCTTCCGCTCGCGATATACAAGGGTATGTAGATGCACTCCCCTCTCCCTCGTTGCTAGATGACTCCATAGATTGATCTTGGTGATGCGTAGAAAATTTTAAAATTCTGCTACGTTCCCCAACAGTGGCATCATGAGCTAGGTCTATGCGTAGTTACTATGCACGAGTAGAACACAAGTTGTTGTGGGCGTATATCATGTCAATTTACTTGCCGCTACTAGTCTTATCTTGATTCGGCGGCATCGTGGGATGAAGCGGCCCGGACCGACCTTACACGTACGCTTACGTGAGACAGGTTCCACCGACTGACATGCACTAGTTGCATAAGGTGGCTAGCGGGTGTCTGTCTCTCCCACTTTAGTCGGATCGGATTCGATGAAAAGGGTCCTTATGAAGGGTAAATAGAAATTGGCATATCATGTTGTGGTTTTGGCGTAGGTAAGAAACGTTCTTGCTAGAAACCTATAGCAGCCACGTAAAAACTTGCAACAACAATTAGAGGACGTCTAACTTGTTCTTGCAGCATGTGCCGTGTGATGTGATATGGCCAAAAGGATGTGATGAATGATATATATGTGATGTATGAGATTGATCATGTTCTTGTAATAGGAATCACGACTTGCATGTCGATGAGTATGACAACCGGCAGGAGCCATAGGAGTTGTCTTATTTTATTGTATGACCTGCGTGTCACTGAAAACGCCATGTAATTACTTTACTTTATTGCTAACTGTTAGCCATAGTAGTAGAAGTAATGTTTGGCGAGACAACTTCATGAAGACACGATGATGGAGATCATGATGATGGAGATCATGGTGTCATGCTGGTGACGATGATGATCATGGAGCCCCGAAGATGAATATCAAAAGGAGCAAAATGATATTGGCCATATCATGTCACTATTTGATTGCATGTGATGTTTATCATGTTTTACATCTTATTTGCTTAGAACGACGATAGTAAATAAGATGATCTCTCACTAAAATTTCAAGAATTGTGTCCCCCTAACTGTGCACCGTTGCTAAGGTTCGTTATTCCGAAGCACCACATGATGATCGGGTGTGATAGGTTCTAACGTTCGCATACAACGGGTGTAAGCCAGATTTACACACGCAATACACTTATGGTTCACTTGACGAGCCTAGCATGTACAGACATGTCCTCGGAACACGGAAGATCGAAAGGTCGAATATGAGTCGTATATATGATACGATCAACATAAAGATGTTCACCGTTGATGACTAGTCCGTCTCACGTGATGATCGGACACGGCCTAGTCGATTCGGATCATGTATCACTTAGATGACTAGAGAGATGTCTATCTGAGTGGGAGTTCATTAAATTTGTTTAGATGAACTTAATTGTCATGAACATAGTCTAAAATCTTTACAATATGTCTTGTAGATCCAATGTCCCACGCTAATGTTGCCCTCAACTTCAACGCGTTCCTAGAGAAAACCAAGCTGAAAGACGATGGTAGCAACTATACGGATTGGGTCCGTAACTTGAGGATCATCCTCATAGCTGCCAAGAAAGCATATGTCCTTGAAGCACCGCTAGGTGATGCACCCGTTTTCCCAGAACGTCTGGCAGTCGCGTAGTGATGATTACTCCCTGGTTCAGTGCGGTATGCTTTACAGCTTAGAATCGGGGCTTCAAAAGTGTTTTGAGCAGCACGGAGCATATGAGATGTTCCAAGAGCTAAAAATGGTTTTCCAAGCTCATGCCCGAGTCGAGAGATATGAAGTCTCCGACAATTTCTATAGTTGTAAGATGGAGGAGAATAGTTCTGTGAGCGAGCATATACTCAAAATGTCTGGGTTGCACAATCGCTTGTCTCAGTTGGGAATTAATCTCCCAGATGACGCGGTCGTTGACAGAATCCTCCAGTCGCTCCCACCTAGCTACAAGAGCTTCGTGATGAACTTGAATATGCAAGGGATGGAGAAGTCCATTCCCGAGGTGTATTCAATGCTGAAATCAGCGGAGGTGGAGATCAAGAAAGAACATCAAGTGTTGATGGTGAATAAAACCACTAAGTTCAAGAAAGGCAAGGGTAAGAAGAACTTCAAGAAGGACGACAAAGGAGTTGTCGCGCCCGGTAAGCCAGTTACCGGGAAGAAGCCAAAGAATGGACCCAAGCCTGAGACTGAGTGCTTTTATTGCAAGGGAACGGGTCACTGGAAGCGGAACTACCCCAAATACTTAGCAGATAAGAAGGCCGGCAACGTCAAAGGTATATGTGATATACATGTTATTGATGTGTACCTTACTAACACTCGTAGTAGCTCCTGGGTATTTGATACCGGTGTAGTTGCTCACATTTGTAACTCAAAGCAGGAGCTGCGGAATAACCAGAGACTGGCGAAGGACGAGGTGACGATGCGCGTCAGGAATGGTTCCAAGGTCGATGTGATCGCCGTCGGCACGCTACCTCTGCATCTACCTTCGGGATTAGTTATAAACCTCAATAATTGTTATTTAGTACCAGCTTTGAGCATGAACATTGTATCTGGATCTCGTTTAATGCGAGATGGCTACTCATTTAAATCCGAGAATAATGGTTGTTCTATTTATATGAGAGAAATGTATTATGGTCATGCCCCGCTGGTCAATGATTTATTCTTAATGAATCTCGAACGTGATATTACACATATTCATAGTGTGAATGCCAAAAGATGTAAGGTTGATAATGATAGTCCCACATACTTGTGGCACTGCCGCCTTGGTCATATTGGTGTCAAACGTATGAAGAAGCTCCATGCAGATGGACTTTTGGAGTCTCTTGATTCTGAATCATTTGAGACGTGCGAACCATGCCTCTTGGGCAAGATGACCAAGACTCCGTTCTCTGGAACAATGGAGCGAGCAACCAACTTATTGGAAATCATACATACTGATGTGTGCGGTCCAATGAGTGTTGAAGCTCGCGGTGGCTATCGTTATGTTCTCACCCTCACAGATGACTTAAGTAGATATGGGTATGTCTACTTGATGAAACACAAGTCTGAGACCTTTGAAAAGTTCAAGGAATTTCAGAATGAGGTTGAGAATCAACGTGACAGAAAAATAAAGTTCTTATGATCAGATTGTGGAGGAGAATATTTAAGTCACGAATTTGGCATGCACCTAAGGAACTGTGGAATTGTTTCACAATTGACGCCGCCTGGAACACCTCAGCGTAATGGTGTGTCCGAACATCGTAATCGTACTCTGTTGGACATGGTGCGATCTATGATGTCTCTTACCGACTTACCGCTATCATTTTGGGGTTATGCTTTAGAGACTGCCGCATTCACTTTAAATAGGGCACCGTCTAAATCCGTTGAGACGACACCGTATGAACTTTGGTTTGGGAAGAAACCTAAGTTGTCTTTTCTAAAAGTTTGGGGATGCGATGCTTATGTCAAGAAACTTCAACCTGAAAAGCTCGAACCCAAATCGGAAAAATGCGTATTCATAGGATACCCTAAGGAAACTATTGGGTACACCTTCTACCTTAGATCCGAAGGCAAGGTCTTCGTTGCCAAGAATGGATCCTTTCTGGAGAAAGAGTTTCTCTCGAAAGAAGTGAGTGGGAGGAAAGTGAAACTTGATGAGGTGATTGTCACCCCTTCCGAACCGGAAAGTAGCGCAGCGCAGGAAGATATTTCTATGGTGCCTACACCGACTAGGGAGGAAGTTAATGATAATGATCATGAAGCTTCAGATCAAGTTACTACTGAACTTCGTAGGTCCATAAGGACACGTTCCACACCAGAGTGGTACGGCAACCCTGTCATGGAAATCATGTTGTTAGACAACGATGAACCTTCGAACTATGAAGAAGCGATGGTGGGCCCGGATTCCAACAAATGGCTTGAAGCCATGAAATCCGAGATATGATCCATGTATGATAACAAAGTATGGACTTTGGTGGACTTGCCCGATGATCAGCACACCATAGAAAATAAATGGATCTTTAAGAAGAAGACTGACGCGGATGGTAATGTGACAATCTACAAGGCTCGACTTGTCACTAAAGGTTATCGACAAGTTCAAGGAATTGACTACGACGAGACTTTCTCTCCCGTAGCGATGCTGAAGTCCGTCCGAATCATGTTAGCAATTGCCGCATTCTATGATTATGAGATATGGCAAATGGACGTCAAAACGGAATTCCTTAATGGCTTCCTCAAGGAAGAACTATATATGATGCAGCCGGAAGGTTTTGTCGATCCTGATAATGCTAACAAGGTATGCAAGCTCCAGCGCTCAATCTATGGGCTGGTGCAAGCATCTCAGAGTTGGAACATTCGCTTTGATGAGGTGATCAAAGCGTTTGGGTTTATACAGACTTGGGGAGAAGCCTGTATTTACAAGAAAGTGAGTGGGAGCTCTGTCGCATTTCTCATATTATATGTGGATGATATATTGCTGATGGGAAATGATGTAGACCTCTTGGAAAGCTTAAAGGCCTACTTGAATAAGTGTTTTCCAATGAAGGACCTTGGAGAAGCTGCTTACATATTGGGCATCAAGATCTATAGAGATAGATCGAGACGCCTCATTGGTCTTTCACAAATCACATACCTTGACAAGATATTGAAGAAGTTCAATATGGATCAGTCCAAGAAAGGGTTCTTGCCTGTATTGCAAGGTATGAGATTGAGCACAGCTCAATACCCGACCTCGGCAGAAGATAGAGAAAAGATGAGTGTCATCCCCAATGCCTCGGCCATAGGTTCTATTATGTATGCCATGCTGTATACCAGACCTGATGTGAACCTTGCCATAAGTTTGGTGGGGAGGTACCAAAGTGATCCCGGTATGGAACACTGGATAGCGGTCAAGAACATCCTGAAGTACCTGAAAAGGACTAAGGATATGTTTCTCGTTTATGGAGGTGACGAAGAGCTCATCATAAAGGGTTGCGTCGATGCTAGATTCGACACAGATCTGGATGACTCCAAGTCACAAACCGGATACGTGTATATTTTGAAAGGTGGGACAGTCAGCTGGTGCAGTTGCAAGCAAAGCGTCGTGGCGGCATCTACATGTGAAGCGGAGTACATAGCTGCTTCCGAAGCAGCTCAGGAAGGAGTCTGGATGAAGGAGTTCATCACCGACCTAGGAGTCATTCCAAGCGCGCCGGGCCCGATGACTCTCTTCTGTGACAACACTGGAGCTATTGCCATTGCCAAGGAGCCCAGGTTTCACAAGCAGACCAAGCACATCAAGCGCCGTTTCAACTCCATCCGGAATTATATTCAAGATGGAGGCATAGATATTTGTAAAGTGCATACGGATCTGAATGTCGCAGATCCGTTGACTAAACCTCTTCCACGAGCAAAACATGATCAACACCAGAACTCTATGGGTGTTCGATTCATCACAATGTAACTAGATTATTGACTCTAGTGCAAGTGGTAGACTGTTGGAAATATGCCCTAGAGGCAATAATAAAATGGTTATTATTATATTTCCTTGTTCATGATAATTGTCTATTGTTCATGCTTTAATTGTATTATCCGGAAACGGTGATACATGTGTGACTACATAGACCACAACGTGTCCCTAGCCTCTAGTTGACTAGCTCGTTGATCAACAGATGGTCAAGGTTTCCTGACCATGGACATTGGATGTCATTGATAACTGTAAGTGCATCTAGTGCCACCCCTAGTGGTTTTGGAGTATTGACGACAAATCTGGTTGAGGGACTAATGTGTTTGTGAGAATTGCAGGATAACACAGGTAGTAGTCCCTCATTGATTCGGTTAACCTACCGGAGATGACCCCTAAAAATGTATGAAGACATTGATAACTGTGGTGGTATATGAAGATAATCATATTGAAGACTATGACATGAGAAGACATTGTGTGAAGACTATGGAAAGCGAAGACGTAGAGTTGTCGCCATTTCCTTTTCTTCTTTGTTGAGTCATAGGAACCACCGCACTGTTAAGTGGGGTCCAAGTGAACTAAGTCAGAGTGACTGAAGTGATGCTCAACCAAATCCTATGTCTTCGAGCGAAGACTATGAGAGCAAATCTTATCCAGAGGCGGATGAGTCAACTTTACTTGGAGCTCAAGTAAAGTTGCCGTGTGTTGATACGTCCAAAACGTATCTATAATTTCTGCTTGCTCCATGCCTCTTTTGGGTGATATTGCTATGATATTTATACACTTCCATACACTTTTGATCATATTTGGACTAACCTATTAACTCAGTGCACCCCAGTGCCAGTTTCTGTTTTCGGCTGTTTTTGTATTTCAGGTTTTCACGTTACGAGAACTGCCAGGAAAAATCCAGAAAAATTATATAAAAAATCAGCGTTCCAGAACCTACCGTGCGCCCGAAGTACAGCCGGGCGGGGGGCACCAGGGCTCCAGGTGTTGGGTAACGTAGTATTTTAAAATTTTCCTACGATCACGCAAGATCTATCTACCAGATGCATAGCAACGAGAGGGAAGAGTGTGTCTACGTACCCTCGTAGACCGGAAGCCGAAGCGTCAAGTGACGCGGTTGATGTAGTCGAACTTCTTCGCGATTCAACCGATCAAGTACCGAACGTACGGCACCTCCGCGTTCAGCACACGTTCAGCTTGATGACGTCCCACGAGCTCTTGATCCAGTTGAGCTTCACGGGAGAGTTTCGTCAGCACGACGGCGTGGTGACGGATATGATGTATTCACCGGCGCAGGGCTTCGCCTAAGCACCGCGACGGTATGACCGAGGTGTGTTTCTGTGGAGGGGGGCACCGCACACGGCTGGAACAATTCAACTTGTGTGTCTTTGGGTGCCCCCTGCCCCCGTATATAAAGGAGCAAGAGGGGAGGGCCGGCCGGCCTCCTATGGTGCGGCTAGGGCAATCCTACTAGGAATAGGATTGCAATCCTATTACTAGTAGGAGTCCACCAAGAAGGAAGAGAGGGAAAGTAAAAAGGAGGGAGAGGTGGCGCCCCCGCAATCCTAGTCCAACTAGGATCCCTAGGTGGGGCGCCGGCCAGCCTCTATGGGCTGCCTCTCTCCTGTCCTCAAGGCCCACTATGGACCATCCCCCCTCATAGGGGGTTCCGGTAACCCCCTCCGGCAATCCAGTTAAATCCGAAACTTTTCCGGAACACTTCCGGTGTCCGAATATAGTCGTCCAATATATCAATCTTTATGTCTCGGACATTCCGAGACTCCTCGTCATGTCCGTGATCTCATCCGGGACTCCGAACTACCTTCGGTACATCAATACTCATAAACTCATAATACCGATCGTCATCAAACGTTAAGCGTGCGGACCCTACGGGTTCGAGAACTATGTAGACATGACCGAGACTCATCTCCGGTCAATAACCAATAGCGGAACCTAGATGCTCATATTGGCTCCTACATATTCTACGAAGATCTTTATCGGTCAAACCGCATAACAACATACGTTGTTCCTTTTGTCATCGGTATGTTACTTGCCCGAGATTCGATCGTCGGTATCTTTATACCTAGTTCAATCTCGTTACCTGCAAGTCTCTTTACTCGTTCCGTAACACATCATCTCGTGACTAACTCATTAGTCTTTTGCTTGCAAGGCTCATTATGATGTGTGTTACCGAGAGGGCCCAGAGATACCTCTCCGACACTCGGAGTGACAAATCCTAATCTTGATCTATGCCAACACCACGAATACTTTCGGAGACACCTGTAGAGCATCTTTATGATCACCCAGTTACGTTGTGACGTTTGATAGCACACAAGGTGTTCCTACGGTATTCGGGAGTTGCATAATCTCATAGTCATAGGAACATGTATAAGTCATGAAGAAAGCAATAGCAGTAAAACTAAACGATCATAGTGCTATGCTAACGGATGGGTCTAGTCCATCACATCATTCTCCTAATGATGTGATCCCGTTGATCAAATGACAACTCATGTCTATGGCTAGGAAACATAGCCATCTTTGATCAATGAGCTAGTCTAGTAGAGGCATACTAGGGACATACTGTTTTGTCTATGTATCCACACATGTACTAAGTTTCCGGTTAATACAATTCTAGCATGAATAAAAGACTTTTATCATGATATAAGGAAATATAAATAACAACTTTATTATTGCCTCTAGGGCATATTTCCTTCAGTCTCCCACTTGCACTAGAGTCAACAATCTAGCTCACATCGCCATCTGATTTAATATCGATAGTTCACATCGTTATGTGAATAACACCCATAGTTCACATCGTCATGTGACCAACACCCAAAGGGTTTACTAGAGTCAATAATCTAGTTCACATCGCTATGTGATTAATACCCAAGAGTAATAAGGTGTGATCATGTTTTGCTTGTGAGAGAATTTTAGTCAACGGGTCTGTCACATTCAGATCCGTATGTATTTCGCAAATTTTTATGTCTACAATGCTCTGCATAGAGCTACTCTAGCTAATTGCTCCCACTTTCAATATGCATCTAGATTGATACTTAGAGTCATCTGGATTTAGTGTCAAAGCTTGCATCGGCGTAACCCTTTACGACGAACTCTTTATCACCTCCATAATCGAAAAACATTTCCTTAGTCATCCAGTTACTAAGGATAATTTTGACCGCTGTACAGTGATCTACTCCTGGATCACTATTGTACCCTCTTGACAAACTCATGTCAAGGTACACAACATGTTTGGTACATAGCATGGCATACTTTATAGAACCTATGGCTGAGGCATAGGGAATGACTTACATTCTCTCTATATTTTTCTGCCGTGGTCTGGCTTTGAGTCTTACTCAACTTCACACCTTACAAGTCAGGCAAGAACTCCTTCTTTGACTGATCCAATTTGAACTACTTCAAGATCTTATCAAGGTATGTACTCATCGAAAGTCTTATCAAGCGTCTTGATCTATATCTATAGATCTTGATGCCCAATATGTAAGCAACTTCACCAAGGTCTTTCTTTGAAAAACTCCTTTCAAACACTCCTTTGTGCTTTCCAGAAAATTCTACATCATTTCCGATCGACAATATGTCATTCACATATACTTGTCAGAAAGGTTGTAGTGCTCCCACTCACTTCTTGTAAATACAGGCTTCACCGCAAGTCTGTATAAATCTATATGCTTTGATCAACTTATCAAAGCGTATATTCCAACTCCGAGATGCTTGCACCAGTCCATAGATGGATCGCTGGAGCTAGCACATTTTGTTAGCACCTTTAGGATTGACAAAACCTTCTGGTTGCATCATATACAAGTCTTCTTTAATAAATCCATTAAAGAATGCAGTTTTGTTATCCATTTGCCAGATTTCATAAAATGCGGCAATTACTAACATGATTCGGACAAACTTAAGCATCGCTACGGGTGAGAAAGTCTCATCGTAGTCAACTCCTTGAACTTGTCGAAACCCTTTCGCAACAAGTCGAGCTTTGTAAACAGTAACATTACCGTTTGCGTCGGTCTTCCTCTTGAAGATCCATTTATTTTCGATGGCTTGCCAATCATCGGGCAAGTCAACCAAAGTCCATACTTTGTTCTAATACATGGATCCCATCTCAGATTTCATGGTCTCAAGCCATTTTGCGGAATCTGGGCTCATCATCGCTTCCTCATAGTTCGTAGGTTCATCATGGTCTAGTAACATGACTTCCAGAACTGGGTTGCCGTACCACTCTGGTGCGGAACGAACTCTGGTTGATCTACGAAGTTCAGCAGTAACTTGAGTTGAAGTTTCATGATCATCATCATTAGCTTCCTCACTAATTGGTGTAGGAATCACTGGAACGAGTTTCTGTGATGTATTACCTTCCAATTTGGGAGAAGGTACAATTACCTCATCAAGTTCTACTTTCCTCCCACTCACTTCTTTCGAGAGAAACTCCTTCTCTAGAAAGGATCCACTCTTAGCAACAAAGGCCTTGCCTTAGGATCTGTGATAGAAGGTGTCGTGGAAATAACACGGCAGATGTCCGGTTTAGCGGACTTGAAGATGGAACCATCGCACGGGTTAGCTTGAAAGGATTCATGGCACACAAAGGACACAAAGGATTTATACTAGTTCGGCCCCTTCGGAGAAGGTAAAAGCCTACGTCTAGTTTGGTTGATATTGCTTGGGCGTCGGTTTACAGGGAGCGGATTCGCTTTGCCTGCGTCTCGACGGATTGATTGTTGCTTGTCCTTGAACCGTCGCCGGGTCGTCCCTTTATATAGAGGTGACGCCTGGTCCGGTTTACAGAGTCCCGAGGCCGGCTCATAATCGTGTCCGCCTCGGTCTCTGTCCTTTCTTTCCTATCTCTCAAGTTACATCTCTTGGCGGTTTACAAACCGTACTTCTATACATGGGCCTTGAAATCTCATGGGCCGTAATCTCTACTGAAATATTAAAACCAAGTACAATATAACTAAGCCGGTTTACAATATCCGGTTTATACCTACTAACCATATCCCTGACATTAGGCCCCAGAATGATTTGAACTTGTTCATATCAGTCTTCTTTGTCTCATATAATTTTCTTCTGTCTTCATCTTTTTGTAAACCGGCTCTGACGTCATCCTCCGAAACCATTAAAGTCTGACAATGACATCATCTCCGCATTTAACGCCGTGAGCTGTACCGTAGCGTATTTTAAGGGTTATCCCGAAGATCGAGGCGTCACGGGATCTTTATCCGATTTCTGTCTCCTTGATTCTCGCACCTGTCGTTTCAGATCTGACTCCTGGTTATAAATACTACCACCCCCCATTCATTATCTCCTTCTCACTTCATCCTCTTTCTGCGTCTTCTTCCTCCATTGCTGCCCGAGCTCAAACCGCCGCCGACGACCGCCGGATCTTCAGTCCTCGCCCGGCCGCTGCATCAACCTGAGCCTCGACCAGATCAATCTCCGCCGCCGGTTCTCGCTGTCCCAGGTATGTTCGTCCTCCTTGCTGTTGATCTGCGTCCGCCATCACTTCGCCTTGTTCTTCCGCCATTAGGGCTTCCAATGAAGCTTCGCCTCTTCGTAGATACGTTTCTCATAGAGGACTTGTGACCTTTAGGCCCTAGTCAGCAGATCTTCCGCTTAGTATTAGATTAGATCTCACCGTCATAATGCTGTAGATTTATCCGTTCCGCCATTAGAGCTCTCAGCAAGCTTCGTGTTGTTCGTTCTTTGAGCCTGTGACTCGTAGTAGCTTTACTTTTCGATCTTCTCCATTTTTACTCCGCTGTAGATGCGTCAAATCTTTATTGCTCCTGTCTGACATGTAAACCCATCTTTTTAGAAATAAGTCTGTGTAGCTTTTCTTTGAATCTCTTAGATTAATTTCTTTTCCTCAGCATACTCAGATCTTTCCCCCTTAGCAATCATTTGGAAACCTGTTTTTCTCCTCGGTAGATTCGCTAAGTATGTTCCGGTTTAAATTGATATGCCATAAACCGGAAATGATATAAACTGATGCAATGATTTGAACTGTTCCTCTTCAACTGCCATTTAAACCGGAAATGATATAACTTGTTTTATGATTGCCGGTTTAACCTTGCCAGCTAGTTCTCAGTTTCAACCATTGTATAATATAAATAGATCCCGGATCATTGTACGTTCATAATCCGTTTCTGTACTTTATCTTCTTCAGCACTTTGTTCAATGGCTAAGCAGTATGTTTCCTGCGATTGGGTCCGTTCCGTCGTGACTGAGGATGACTTAATCAAGCTGTCGAAAATCGGCACATTAGGCCCTCAGGCTGAGCTAAAATGGCGTGCTCCGGGTAATGAATGCCCTCCTACTCCTAGATCCGGGGAAGTCATCGTATTTCTGGACCACATCTCCAGAGGCTTCTCTCCCCCCGGTTCAAGATTTTTCCGGGATGTTCTTGCCACTTTCCAGCTGCACCCACAGGATATCGGACCAAATTCTGTTTCCAACATTTGCGATTTCCAAGTATTTTCTGAAGTGTATTTGCAAGAGGAGCCTTCAGTTGATTTATTCCGGGATTTCTTCCATGCAAACCGGCGCACTGAATTCACCAGCGGACCTCACCAAGAGCTTGGTGGGATTAGTATTCAGAAAAGGAGGGACGTAGTTTTTCCTCACGCCTCTTTACATACTCACCCTAAGGATTGGAACAAATCCTGGTTTTATTGTGTAGACACTTCTCCTGAAGGTGAAAATCCTTTGCCGGGTTATCGCGAAACTCGTATCCCGGCGAATCACCCCTTGCCACAACGGCTTAGCGCTGCTGAACGGACCCGGTTTTCACCACAGCTCTCAAAGCTGAGAGCTTTTATGGCAAATGGTCTGATTGGCACTGATTTCCTTCGCTGCTGGCTATCCTGGAGCATCCTTCCCTTAAGCCGGCGCCCTAAGCTGATGTGCAAATACTCTGGTAAACCGGATGATCCTCAGAGGTTTACTAAGGATAAGCTTTCTGAATCGGAGGTAGTGGAGTCAGCCAAGAAGATTGTCAATCCTGCCTTAACAGATTGCTCTAAAGTTGGCTTGGCCCCATACTTTAAGAAGAATAAGCTGCCTGAAGTAAGTTTTTCTTTGGCTTGTACTTTATAAACCGTCCTCTTTGAACCGTTTTCAATTACTCTTTGTGTTTTCAACTAGGCTGATGACCCCTTCTGGAGAAGAAAACCTCAGGAAAAAACTGTAAAGCAGGCTCGCCGGAAGACCCCTGCGAACAAGAAGAGGAAAGCAGCCGTCGATGCCGGTTCTCCTTCTGAGGATGATGATCCGGATTCCGAGGTACGCTTTACTCCGGTTTAAATTCTCGCCTTCATATACTTGTAATCATATCTAATGATATCTTTTCACAGGAACTGCCTGAAGGTGATAACCCGACTGAGATTGAGGTAACTCTTATTTCTTCCGATTCAGAACCTCTTCCTCAAAAAATCCGTCGGACCGTCAGGAAATATCAATTTTCTCATCCCTATGCTAAGTTAGATCCTAACTTTACTTTGAAGAAGCAACAACACGAAGCCTTTCGCCGGACCACTCGCCACAGTGGCTTGGCGGTGGAATCATCTGGGATCTCCTTGACTCCGGTTCGAAAGCGCCGTGCTGAGGTGATACTCTCTCCGACTCCTCTTCATCCCAAGGCCGGACTTATCCAAAAACCCCTTAAACCGTCTGATCCTGACTATCAGGAAACTCCGCTGTCTTCTTCCGGCGAATCGACCGCTACACAGCTTCCTCCTTTGAAGACTGTTCCGGGGTAACTCTCTTCACCTCTTCCGGTTTATGACACCCCTCTTTCTCTTTATAATGCTAACTTATTTTACCCGTTTTCCAGCAAACCGAAACCTAGCAAAAAGGCCAAGGCGAATAAGCCTGTTGCTGATCCTTCTACTGATGAACCGGTGATTGATCCGTCTACAGCTGTTCCTCCAGAAGGTACCCCTGCAGCTCTGGTTGAAGAACCTGCTCTTGAAACTCCTGTCGCAGAAAATGTCCAAGACCCACCAAGTCCGGCCCGGGTTAACTCTCCTCAAGTTAACCCGGCGTCTCCTGATCCGGCTCAAGTTGAAGTTATTCCTCCCAATGAACCCACTTCTCCTGACATTGTGGTTACTGGTGCTGCTTATGTTGCTCCAGCTGAACCCACCGTTTTAGCAAAGCATACAGCTAAAACGGAAAAAATAGCTCAAGACAAAGGGAAATGGAGTACTGATATATCCAGTCTTTCCAGTATGAGCGCTCAAGATATTTATTCCGGATATTTGAACCGGCTCCACAGCAGCCGGGATTATGAAGCCAGCCTGGTGAACTTGATGAGAGAAAAATATGAAGTAAGTTTTCCTCTTCTGACTTTGCTTTTTTGACGCATCTTTATCTCATAGCAGCCCCCAAGTTCCGGTTTATCTGCTTTACGGAAGGTAATCCGGAACTTTGTAGTTTGAACTGCTAATCCATACATTAGCCCCCAAGTATCAAGTAGATAACTTGGTTATGTAGTTGATACTTGTAATTTCAAATTGTCTTTGGTGCCTTGCTTCAACTGCCATTAGCCCCCAAGTGTCAAGTAGACAACTTGGTTGTGTGCTTGAGACTTGTACTTTCAATTTGTCTTTGCTGTATTACTTCAACTGCCATTAGCCCCCAAGTGTCAAGTAGACAACTTGGTTGTGTGCTTGAGACTTGTAATTTCTAATCTTGCTTTTGAACTTCTGTCTATAGGCTGAGCTGAACCGGAATGCTCTGGAAATCAGTGAACTTCGAAGCCGGCTTACGGAGACTGAGTCAGCCGCTTCAAAGGCTAAGACAGAACTTCAAGTGAGCTTAAAGACTGCTGAAGACTTGAAGAGGTTCTTTGACGAGGAGCGGACTACTTTTGAAGTCCAGAAAAAAGATCTTGAGAAACGTGTTCAGGATGCTGAAGGAGCACTTAACCCGGTTACTGAAGAATTGACCGGGTTAAAGCGCCAAATTGACTTGATGACTTCTGCTATTTTTGGTAAGCATAATCTGAATTCCTGTCTTTATCTTTGTAACCTGTGACCTGCACCGGTTTAACTTTCATTGTTGTATGTAGGACGCCGTGTCTCCCATCTTGGGGATGACTTACGGAAGAAACTCAAGGCCTGTTATACCTTGGTCGAACAGTTGTACTCTGGAACGCAAAGGATTATCAGTGCCACTTCATTTGGTAAACCGGCTCCTTCAACTATCAAAGATACTTTGAATAGTTTGTCCATTCTACCGGCTCGTCTTGAAGAGGTTAAGAAATCGGCTGCTCGAGGAGGTGCTCTGCTGGCCCTTACGAGGGCTAAAGCTTGGGTCCCGGACATTGATCCGGAGGAGGTGTTAACCGGATTTCCTGATACCAAGGAGGACGGTTCAACGTTTAATGAAAAAGATCTTTATGCTCTGACAAAGGAGATGCGTCCCCTCGCCAGCAAGATTGCGGTGGAGTCTGACTTGTGCGATATCATCCATCATATAACCTGCAGAACGAGCGGGTGGAGCGACCGGTTTACGATATTGTAAACTTAATTCCGCCGGTTCGTCCTCACACCTTTGCTCCTGATATTGATCCTGCTGAGCTTATCAACGATTGTCGGGGGAAACTGTCCGCCACGAACACCTATGGGACCGGAGCCCCTTGTCTGTGCGGTACGAGGGCGGAGGGAGCACGAAGAGCAGATCGAAGCAGACGCGCGGGCAGTTTTACCCAGGTTCGGGCCGCACGAATGCGTAAAACCCTACTCCTGCTTGGTTGTGTATTGAGTTGAGCGCTCGGGAGCTTGAAGAAGCAGCTACACCGTGCGTGAGAGTAATCTAGGTTTCGAACCCCCTCCACGTTGTGCATGGGCCTCCTTTTATAGTGTAAGGGGTCACCGACAGGTGTCAACGTAGGAGAAAAGGGGTAAAAATGTAAAAGAGGTGGTAGTTGTAACAGTGCGGGAATAGTGGAGCTACAGTACAGAACAGTGGTCTATACCTACTTTAACAGTGGGGGACAAGGGCATTTAATGCCCGTCGCCGTCGACCCCAAAAGCTCCCGCCTTAGCGTCTCCGTCTGCCACGGCGACGGATTTATCGCCGCGGTGTGCCACCGTGTACCCCAGGCTGCACAGCCATCCGCCACGCGTCCCTGGTTAGGCCCCAGGGCGACGCGTGGGCCGATGAGCTGGAGCGCGGGCACACAGCGTAGCCTCCCCGGCAAGCGCCTTGCCGGGGCCTTGATCTTGCCGGGCCCGGGAACTTGCCGCTCCCCGGGCCCCTTGCCGGGGCGCGCATAGCGCCGAGGCAATATCTTCTAATCTTCCTGGCAAGCTCCTCTTGCCAGGGTCTTGTGCTAGTGGAACAGCCTTGAGCCTGGTACGGCCTTCCCGGCAAGCTCCTCTTGCCGGGGTCTCGATCTCCTGTCTTGTATACTTTGTTTTTGAATGGTTTAATAGGAGGCAGGAGGGTCTCCGGCGAGCACGCAGTAAACCTTGCCGCGGGAAGCTGCAACTGCCCATGCACAAGTTGGGGTACTGGGGTACCCCTACCTTAGTACACCGACAGGAGCCCCCGGGCCTGGGCCACACACGGTGCCGAGCGCTGTTGGGCCAGGCCCAAAACAGTGCACGGGCACCCGCGGCCCGCGGCGTGCCGAATCCACTTCCATATCCGCCGCACCCCACGGCAACGGCACGCGTCGATTGCGGCGCCGTGGGATGGGACGTGCCCACGATCTCTTAATGGAAAGGGGGAAACGCCCCCCACTCCCCCATAAAAGCAGAGGCAGCGGGCGCGGTTCCCCTCCCTGTGCTCTCATTACGTCGTCTTCTTCCTGCAAAAGATTCCTCCTTGCGCTCCGCCTCCACAGCTCCGCCGCCGCCTAGCTCTTCGTCCTCCTCCTTCCGCCGCGTCCGCCATGGCCCCAAAGGCCGACAAGGGGAAAGCGGAGAAGTCCAAGAAGGAGAAATCCGAGCAAGCAGCCAAGCTCATTGCTTACCGGAAGCGGAACGTCGTCTTCTCGCCGAGGCTCGGCGTGCAAGAACTCTGGAACAAGTACTACTTGTTCTGGTCCAAGGGCACCGACGCGCATCCCCGCACCCGAGCATACCCGGCCGCCGCCAAGGACAACTATCCCGGCGGGTATTACTTCTTCGCTGCCTTTTTCCACTGTGGCCTCTGCCCTCCTTTTTCGAACTTCTTCTGTGATATCATGAATACGTACGGCTTCCATCTGCTTGATTTCACCCCCAACGCCATTCTCACCATGGCCGTTTTCGCACATATGTGCGAAAACTTCATAGGAGTCCACCCCAACGTAGCCCTCTTTAGACACTTTTTCACCCCTAGAGCCGAGGCCGATGCCCCTCTCTCCGGATGTATTTCTTGGGTCTTCCGTCTCGGGAAGAAGGGGTCATACTTGCCGGGGGAGCTCCGCGGCAAGTGGGAGGAATGGCGAGCTGAGTGGTGCTGGATTGTAGAGGACCAGCCGCAAGCCTTCACTGCGCCGCGCACAACGCCTATCGCGCGCGGCAGAGATTGGAGCGATCTAGACTCCGACGACGTCAAGCTCGACATCGCCCTCGTCCGGATCCTCCGTCTTCGGCTGGCCCGGTTGTCAGTTGCCGAGGTGGGCGCAGATTTTCTCCGCCGGCGCATCGCCCCTCTCCAAGACCGGAAGAGGCCGGCCTGGTTGTACGGCGGCCCGGCAGACATCATGAGGCTGCGCCCCGGGCTTAATTTTAACTTCACCACTCTGGAGCTGCGCGGGATGGTACGAGAGCTCTTCAAGTACGACCCGGCGCACCCCGAGTGGTTCAGGACTCCCCGGGAAGTGGTGCCGCTCTGCAACAACGCCGCGAGGGACCGAATCCTTGCCATGATGCCGATGTGCGACTCGCATGGCTTGGACCGCTCGTGGATCGCCCCGAAGCCAATCGACGTCCTCAACTTCTACGACAACCTCGTCGAGGTGGCGAGCAACAAGGAGGACCTCAAGCTGCATACGCGGGACACCACCGAGCAGGAAATCGCCTACATAGCTTCTCGGGCTGAGGAGGCCGCCGCAGCCGCGGCGGCAGGAGTCTTCGGGTTCTCGCCGGAGGAGGCGGAGGCCGAAGAGGCGTCCACCCAGGCGGAAGAGGCGGAGATCCGCCGATTGCTGAACCTCCCACCCGACGCGCTCACCGGGGTCCCCTCGTTGAGGCACTCCGGGATCCATGGGATCGCGACGGAGGCCGCGGCAAGGGAGGGAACCGCCGGAGGAAGCAGAGGCGCCGCGAGGGGCGGAGGCGCCAAGGGGAAGAGGGCCGCAGCGCTGGATGCTGGGCCCAGCGAGCCGGCCGAGGCAGAGGAGGAGGAGGAGGAGGAGGCCGACGACTCCGGCGGATCTACGGAGTTATACGCCGACGACCTCTCCTCGTCGGAGAGCTCCCCGCCTCCGGCAAGCCCGAAGGAGTCCCCGGCAAAGCGTCTCCGCAAGGCGGCGACGGGGGAAAGGGCACAGGCGCCCCGGCAACAGCCACCTCGGCGGGCGGCTCCCCGGGGGAGTCAAGCCGCGCCAAGGCCGTCCGGCGCACCAGCCGCAGCAGAGGCGGGCCGGGCGCGGACCACGACGGAGGCGCCCCGCAGGCCGGCAGCGAGCCGGCAGGGGTCTTCTCGGAGCGGAGCAGCGGCTCCGCCCGCCCCCCGGGCGCCGGCAGCCATAGGGGCTGGGTCTTCGCAGCCCCCAGCCCCGGTGAGCACCAAGCGCGCGAGGGAGTCTTCGCCTCCCGCCCCTCGCGTCGACGCGCCCACGGTGGAGTATGATTTCTCCGCCCTGAGCGAGGACGACGAGGAAGACCAGGAGTAAGGATCCGTGATTCTTCATCTTCTTAATTCTTGTCTTGAGCTTCTGTTGATGCTAACTCTGTCTTCTGTTCTGGTTTCAGGACCCTGGCCCATCGCGCCGCGAAGAAGGCCAAGGCGCCCGAGGCCGAAGTCGCGGAGGACTCGGCAGCAGCGGCAACAGAGGGCGCGCCGGAGCCGAGCCTGCCGGACTCTGGTACTGCTCCGATGAGCAGCCCCCAGCGCAGCCCGCAGCGCAGCCCCCAGCGTAAGTCTGGGGTTCTTTCTTTTTGCTCGTCGGGGTACGTCTGAGGCTTTTGATTTTATTTTCATGTTTTGACATTTCTTGTCTTGTTCCGTGCAGAGGAGGAGCCGCAGCGGGAAGAGCGCCCGGAGACCACCGCCGAGGAGCTGCAGGCACCGCCATCCCCGCCAAGGCAGGACTCTCCGGCAAGGGAGAGTGCTCCGTCAAGGGCGGGTACTCCGCCAAGGCAGGGTACCCCGCCAAGGACGAGCAGCCCGGCAAGGGCGGCCACCCCGCCAAGGCCAAGTTCCCCGGCGAGGGCGACTACTCCGACGAGGCCGAGCTCCCCGGCGAGGGAGCCCGTCGCTGAGGACGCCCGCCAAGGTAAACTTTGTAACTTGTCTTCTTGGCTTATCTCTTTTTTGGATATTTGCTTGAGTCTTGAATTTCCTCGTCTTCTTCTTCTTAGATCTTCCTCCTCCTGTGCCTATGGAGACGGAGGTAATTATCCTCGAGGAGGAGGACGCGCAGGGCGGCGGCGGTGACGCTCCAGTCGTCGAGGAGGTGGGCGAGGCCGCCGAGCCGGCCGCGCAAGAGACTGCTCCGGCTGCGGACGCAGCGGCCGGGGAGGGAGATGGTGGCCGCACCGCCGACCCGGAGGTGGCGGGAGCATCGGATGCTGCGCCGGCCACCGGTCCCTCCGCCGGCGAGGAGCAAAGGTTTTATCTCGAGGCCCCCAATGGCGTCTTCATCCAGATGCCGTGGGGGTCTTCGTCGCGGGCTCCTGCGGAGGGCGAGGCGTTCGACGGAGAGGTCCTCGCCTCCGCAGGCCTGAAGATCGTCCAGGCGCCCGGTGGAGGTGAGGGGCCCGAGGAGGAGCGATTGCTTCATCAACTCCTGGCCCTTTACCGGGCCAGGCAAGCAAAGCTCGCTTCCCGGGAGGCTCTTGCCGCCAAGGCCGCGGCGGAGATGGAGAAGCGTGCGGCAGAGCTCAGCGCCGCCAACCAGGCTGCTCTCCGCCAGGTGGCGGAGGAGCGAGAGCGTCTCGCCGGCGAGTACCAAGAGTGGGTACTTGAGAGGGCCGAAGCCGATGAACAGCAGCGCCTCGCCGGGGTGGAGATGTCCCGGCGAGAGGGAGAGCTCGCGCAGCGGAAGGTGGATCTGGATTCTCATGAAGAAGACCTTGCCGCTCGCGAGGCTGCCCTTGGTGGGGAGCTGAAAGAGGCGAAGGCCGCCGCGGCTGCCGCGGAGGACGCCAAGAAAGAGCTCGCCGCCAAGGTTGAACAACTGGAGAAGGCGATGAAGGTGAGCGCCGAGAAGGTTGCCGCGCTCATCCTGGAGCGCGAGAAGGATGCTCACACCAACTCAGAGCTCCAGGTGAGTTTGTCCCAGAGGGGTGACGAGCTGAAGGCCGCCAAGGATTCCATTGAAGACTTGGAGCTGAAGGTCACCACCCTGAAGGAATCGCTTGATGCTGCCCGGGCTCAGGAGACCAAGCTGAAGGATGAGCTCCGCAAGGAGCGAACCTTGATGGAGAGCGTCAACAAGGCCTCCGAGCTCTTCCGGCAGACTATTGAGGTGTGGACCGAAGAGCTGGTTTCTTCTGCGTCCAACATTGACCAGGAGTTGCTTGCTTTGAAGGTCGAACATCTTATCTACTCGCCGGATCCAGATCTCCCACACAGCGCCAAGCTCAGCCTCTTCTTCAGAGGCGTCGCTCCAGCCCTTGCAGGTCTCCGGAACCGCATCCCCGCGCAGCTGGCCGAGGAGTCGCGCCGGCTCTGCGCGGGAACTCTGGAGCGGGTCTTGACGAAGATCGTGTACCGCAACCCGGGGATCAATCTCACGAACGTTCTTCGCACCCTACCGGCAGATGCGGACACGGAGGCCCTGAAGGAGCAGGTCGGCCACATCATCGCCAAGGTGGCAAAGCTTGGCAGGAAGGAAGGCGACCGTGTAGACTAGGGCCCCATTTATCTTTATCTTTATCTTTTCGTTGCTGCATATTATGATACGAACTCATTAGACCATTGCGACAAGCTATCTTTGTAAGATATTTGCTTTACTTCAATCAATCAGTGCAATGTTATCTTCCTTGTTCCAATCTTTGACTTTGTATGTTTTTCACCCTACGCTCCCGGGGAGCTCGCCGGCAAGGGGCCCTTGTCGCGAGCGCTGAGTGCTGGACTCTGAGCAGCCTGCTGGCCAAGGTCCTCGCCGGCAAGCAACCTTGCCGCAGCTGGTCGCAACGCACTTAGCTTGCTGAGTGTACTCGGAAACGAGGCAAGGGCGCGACACTTGTCGCAGCTCACTTAAATCGTTGAGTGGACTCGAAAACAAGATAAGGGTGCGGCAAGCTACGGGTAGGTTCCTCCGCGCACAGGTTTTCCATACAAAGTGTGATCGTTCAAGGAAGACAACCAAAATTTAAAATTTGAACTGGTCAAATCCTAACAACTTATCTTTCATATGCTGCTTGCTCATGTTGTTTGCTTTCCGGTAAGGCTCTTCTTACTTGAACAACACTTAGTCCCTCCTCCACCTCCTTCCCCCCCGGCAAACTTGTGCGCGAGGAACGTTCCTTCTGCTTAAGAGGAAAGAAAAGGGAGAGGGAAACAAGCATATTGCCTTTCGGCGTGCTAATGCTTACCGTACACTTGAGTGTTGCACCAAATGCCAAACAGAACATGCAAATAGCAAAGAGAAGCATGCAAAAGGCAATCGATGCGAAGAACACGAAAACTTTACTGATGCACGGGGTCTGCGCCCGGCTTTGTACAAAGGGTTACATGCAACAGCGGCAAAGCTTGTACAAAAGGTGGTTGCCGGAGCGGATCACGGCAACCGCGCCTTAGGGGTGAAACTTGCGAAGATGCTCTATGTTCCAGGAGTTGCTCACCGGTAAGCCTTCTTCGGTCTCGAGGCGGACAGCGCCGGGCCTCGTGACTTGTCTCACCCGATAAGGGCCTTCCCACTTCGGCGTCAACTTGTTGGAATTCTTGGCGGACTGAACGCGCCGAAGAACAAGGTCGCCTTCCTCGAGACTCCTGGCCTTGACTTTGCGGCTATGGTAGCGGCGCAAAGCTTGCTGGTATCGAGCAGCTCGTACAGCAGCCTGGAGACGTCCCTCCTCGAGGAGCAATGCGTCATCTTGCCGCAGTTGCTCTTGCTCGAGCTCATCATAAGCGAGTACTCGAGGAGATCCGTATACGAGTTCCGTGGGGAGAACTGCCTCTGCTCCATAGACTAGAGCAAAGGGTGTCTGTCCGGTGGCTCGACTTGGTGTCGTTCTGATTGACCAAAGAGCCGCCGGGAGCTCCTCTATCCAATTTCTTCCGCACTTGCGCAGCCTGTCAAAGGTCCTTGTTTTGAGTCCGCGCAGCACTTCAGCATTTGCCCTCTCCGCTTGACCGTTGCTCCTCGGGTGAGCAACAGAAGCGAAACAGACCTTGGCGCCAAGGTCTTGGACGTACTGCATGAAGGTGCGACTAGTGAATTGCGTACCGTTGTCGGTGATGATCCTGTTAGGGATCCCGAAACGGCAAACAATCGACCTGAAGAACCTGACCGCTGACTGTGCTGTCACCTTCCTCACTGGCTCCACTTCTGGCCACTTTGTGAACTTGTCGATTGCAACGTACAAGTACTCAAAGCCCCCGACAGCACGAGGGAAAGGGCCGAGGATGTCGAGCCCCCAGACCGAGAAGGGCCATGACAAAGGGATTGTTTGGAGAGCTTGAGCTGGCTGATGGATTTGCTTCGCATGGAACTGGCACGCTTCACACTTGGTTACTAGTGCAGTCGCATCTTGGAGGGCTTCTTGCCAAAAGAACCCTTGCCGGAAAGCTTTCCCGGCAAGCGCCCTTGCGCCAATGTGGTGGCCGCATATGCCTCCGTGTATTTCCGCCAACAGCTTCTGTCCATCTTCCCTGGAGATGCACTTCAACCTGACACCATTGAGTCTTCTTCTGTACAGCTCGTTATCCACGAACTGATACATACTTGACTGCCTGGTTATCTTCTCTATCTCTTGAGGGTCGTCGGGAAGTTCTCCAGTTTGCAGAAAACGGACGATCTGCTGCGCCCACGCCGGAGCTCGAGGCTCGACGGCAAGGACTAAAGGCTCGAGGGCCGCTGCGGGAACCCCAGCTTCTACGGCAAAGACCTCTGGTCCTGTCGGAGCTGACGGTCCCCCGGCAAGCTCGTCGGGGCGAGGCTTGTCGGGAACACTTGCTTCAACTGCACAAGCCCGAGGACTCGCAGGAGCAAACTGTTCCTCAGCGTTGTTGTTGATCTTGGGAACTTTGGCGGCGGGTTCAGGAAGATCCGCCGGCAAGTAGTCGCCGGAGACCAACTTTCTCTTCTTGGACTGCCCAATCGATGGTGTAACTGATGGTTGAGTCAGCTTGAGCAAAAAGGTCCCTGGTTCCACAGGTAACTTCATCGCGGCGCACTTTGAAAGGCCATCTGCAATCTCATTTTGGGCTCTTGGGACGTGCTCCATCTGCAAACCTTCAAAGTGCTCTTCAAGCTTTCTCACTTCATCGACATATGCTTCCATCAAAGGGCTCTGGTAGCTCTTGTTAACTTGTCGGACCACCAACTGAGAATCTCCCCGTACAATCAGCTTCCTGATCCCAAGTTCGGCCGCAATCCTGAGGCCGGCAAGCAAGCCTTCATATTCTGCAGTGTTGTTTGTCGCTCGCTCCCTGGGAAAGTGCATCTGGATAACGTATTTGAGGTGCTCTCCGGTGGGCGCGATGAGTACCACGCCGGCACCGGCGCCTTGCAGCGAGAAGGCACCGTCAAAATACATTACCCATTCACTTGTCGCTTCTTGCACGGGTACACTTGTTTCCTGAACTTCTTCCTCTGGTGTTGGGGTCCACTCAGCAATGAATTCTGCCAAGGCTCGGCTCTGTATGGTTGAAGTACTTTCAAACTTGAGTCCGAAGCTTGACAGCTCCAGCGCCCACTCGACAATCCTGCCTGTTGCCTCTGGATTGTGTAATATCCTCTTCAACGGAAAGCGAGTGACCACTGTTATCTCATGGGCTTGGAAGTAGTGGCGCAGCTTCCTCGAGGCCATGAGGAGGCCGAAAAGTAATTTTTGCACACCAGAGTACCTTGATCTAGCTCCCTGGAGAAGGGAACTTACAAAATACACTGGGCGCTGCACCATCTTCTTCCGCACCTCTCCTTGTTCCTGCGCAGAGTCTTCCTTGTCGGGGCCAGAGCTTGTCGGGACAGTCCCCTGCTTGTCGCTAGATTCGCTTGCCGGTGACGCTGACTCCTCGTCGGACCCCCTCTCCGCTACTAACGCAGCACTAACCACCTGGTTGGTTGCCGCTAAATATAGCAACAACTTTTCCTGTGGTTTAGGTGCGACAAGTATAGGAGTGGAGGATAGGTACCGTTTCAAATCCTGCAACGCCGCCTCCGCTTCCGGAGTCCACTTCATGGGACCTGCCTTCTTCAAGATTTTGAAGAAAGGTAGGGCGCGTTCTGCGGATTTTGAAATGAACCTACTGAGGGCAGCAACGCAACCTGCAAGCCTTCTGACATCCTTGACGCGCTTCGGGGCTTCTATCTGCTCGATGGCTTTAATCTTGTCGGGGTTGGCTTCAATCCCCCTCTGTGATACGAAGAACCCGAGAAGCTTGCCGGAGGGAACTCCAAAGACGCACTTCTCGGGGTTCAGCTTGAGCTGTATCCTGCGCAGGTTCTGAAATGTTTCTTCCAAGTCTTGAATCAGTGTCTCTTTGCTCTTGCTCTTCACCACGATGTCATCCATGTAGGCTTCTACATTCCTGTGGATCTGTGGCTCAAAAGCAGTGTACACTACCCTTGCAAAAGTTGAGCCTGCATTCTTCAGTCCAAATGGCATGCGGATAAAGCAATAGGTGCCACATGGAGTGATAAATGCAGTCTTCTCTTCATCTTCCTTGGCCATGAAAATCTGGTGATAGCCTGAGTATGCATCAAGAAAACAGAGTAGCTCACATCCGGCGGTGGAGTCAACGATCTGGTCAATGCGCGGCAAAGGGAAGGGATCCTTGGGACATGCTTTATTGACATCAGTGAAGTCTATACACAGTCTCCACTTCCCGTTGGCCTTGCGCACGACGACTGGGTTCGCCAACCACGTCGGATGGATCACACCTCTAACTAGGCCTGCTGCCTCTAGTTTCTTGATCTCCTCATTGATGAACTCTTGGCGCTCCACGGCTTGCTTCCTCACTTTTTGCTTGATGGGCCGCGCATGAGGACAGACAGCAAGCTTGTGCTCAATCACCTTCCTGGGAACGCCGGGGATGTCAGATGGTTGCCAAGCAAACACATCGACATTCGCCCGCAGGAAGGCGACGAGCGCGCTTTCCTATTTGCTGTCAAGGGTGGCACTGATGGTGAAGGTACCACCAGTGCCATCCTTCTTTGCGGACACCTTCTTGGTTGCCGGAGGAGCAGTCATCCCTTTCTTGCTCTTGCCGGTGGAGCTCGATGGAACGTCCTCGACGGCGGCGCAGCACTCCGAAGAGGTGCGGTTGCCGGAGTGGGTCCCAGAGCACTTGCCGGACTTGGTCTTCGTCTTCTTCCCCCCGGGAGCTTCAGCGGCAAGAGTATCCTTCTCGGCCGCAGCTGCCGCATCCCGGTAAATCTTGTCGGCGCAAATAAGCGCATCTTTCTTGTCGCTATGGACAGTGATGACGCTTATCGGCCCCGGCATCTTCAGCACGTTGTAGGCATAGTGGGAAGCTGCCATGAACTTGGCGAGGGCGGGACGGCCGAGTATCCCATTGTAGGGCAATGGAATATCAGCAACGTCAAAGGTGATGCGCTCAGTCCTGAAGTTGAGCTCCCCGCCAAAGGTCACCGGCAGAGTAATCTTTCCCTTGGGCTTGCTCCTTCCCGGGTTGATTCCTTGGAATGAACCGGTCTCTTCGAGCTCGCCGTCTTGAATCTGGAGTTTCTTGATCACAGCAGAGGAGATCAAGTTTAGCCCGGCCCCGCCGTCAACCAACATTTTGGTGACCTTGAGGTTGCGGATGGTGGGGGAAACCAGCATCGGCAAGCACCCGACCGCCGTGGTGCGGTCAGGGTGATCCTCAAGGTCAAAAATGATGGGCGTGTTGGACCATTTGAGGAGCCTGCGCGACTCCACGGGCGGCTCCGCTGCATTCACCTCACGCACCCACTGTTTCAGTTGGCGGTGGGAGGTGTGCAGGGAGGCGCCACCGTCGACGCACAGGACCTCCGTGGCCTTCTGGAACTCCTGCTCGCTGTTCTCGTCGTCCTCCATGTCTTCATCGTCGTCTTCGTCGTTGTCGCGGCCCCGGGGAGGTCGATCTCCTTGCCGCTGCTTGGCCTTGCCGCGGCGTCCTCCCCGGCCGTTAAACGGCCGCTTCTTGCTGGGCTCTTCTCCGCCACCTTGGGCCTTCTCCTTGTCGCGCCTCTCGTACTCAGCTTTTTGTTGCTCGACGAGGTACTCGACGCGCTTGCAGTTGGAAAGATCGTGACCCTTGGTGCGGTGAATCTTACAGTATTGCTTGTCGGAGCTACCCGGCTTGTCGGCCGCCGCCGCAGGGGCAGGCTCCTTGCCGGAGCCGCCGGCCTGCGCTTGCTTGGCGGGGGCCTCCTTGCCGGACTTCTCGACGGCAAGCACTTCCTTCTTGCCCTTCTTCCTGTTGTTCCGCCGCCGGCTCTTCTTTGCCGGGGCGGCGTCGTCGCTGTCGCTTCCCCCTGCGCCAGCATCCTCCCCGGGGAGTTTCCTCCCCTCTTCCGCGCGGGCGCACTTGTCAGCAAGAGCGTAAAGTTCGCTGACGTCCCTGATCTTGGTCATCGCCATTTCCTCACGCATGCGGCGGTTACGCACGTTCTGATGGAACGCGCTGATAACCGCGGCAGGGTGAACGTCTGGGATGTTGTGCTGTACCCGGCTGAAGCGTTGGATATACGTGCGCAGGGGTTCGCCTTCCTTCTGGGCCAAGATGTGGAGATCGCTCTCCTGGCCATGGGGTTTGTGGCCGCCGGTGAAGGCGCCAACAAACTGATGGCAGAGGTCGGCCCAAGAAGAGATAGAGCCCTCCGGCAAGTGCATGAGCCACGAACGGACGTTCGGCTTCAGCACGAGCGGGAAGTAGTTGGCTAGGATCTTCTCGTCGCGCCCCCCGGCAGCTTGCACCGCTATAGTGTAGACGCTGAGAAACTCCGAGGGGTGCGTCTTGCCGTCGTACTTCTCCGGTACGTCGGGCTTAAAGTTCTTCATGCTGGGCCACTGGACGCGCCGCAGCTCGCGGGTGAACGCAGGGCAGCCTGCCGCGTACGGCAAGTCACCTGGTTCACCGGGCGCGGGTGCGTCGACAGTGTTCCCAGCTCTCTTGTCGGATTGTCGCCGAGCTTCTCGGCGGCGCTCGATCGTGGTCCGAGCGTCTTCATCTCGCCGGTCGTCGAGGACCTGGCGCTGGTCCCGACGGGCCCGCGGGTCCGACGAGGCTGTGGAGCCGTCGTCGGGGTTGTTCCGGCGGGGCGGCGTCTTCTGCTTCTGCGGCGGGGAGTGCACGCTTGTCGCACCCCCGGCAGTCTTGTCGCCGATAGCCTTCGTCTTCTCGGCCTGCCGCGGCCGCGAGGCCGACGGCTGCTGCGGAGAATCGTTGTTGGCGAAGTCTATCAGGCTCCGGATAGTGGCCCTCCATTCCTCGGCCTTGTCGGCCGCTGGAGGAAAATCGAGGAGCAGCTGCGCCCTTGCGAGCGCTTCTGCCGGAGTAGTGGGGAACGCGGGCGAGCGGTGCGAGGAGCGGGATACGCTCGGACTTCTAACGACGTTAGAAGGAGCGGGGTCCCGCGCCGGCGCCTTCGCTTTGCTTGTGCCCGGACGGGGGTCCGGGGCGTCCCGCGAACCTCCAGTTTGGCCTTGTCCCAGCAAGCGGATACCACCTCCCGTGGTATGGCGCTGCGGGGTCGTCGTGTGCTGTGATGGACGAGGCGCGTCCACGGAGACCGAGGTCCGGTCGTCCGTCTTGTTCTTGGATCTGGTGGCACCGTGAGTGTCCTCGCCGGCAACCACCCTTCCGACGGCGTCTCCCCCGCCCACCGTTGGCTCTGGTGGCGGCGGGTGCGACGCAGACGGGCCTCCGACCTCCGAAGGCTTCTTCTTCGGGGCCATGGAGTTGTCGCTGATGAAGTTGTTGATGAAGCTGGAGAGGTTGATGAAGAATGCGCCCGCGCGAACGCCGGATCAGGTTCGCACAACCTCGACGCCCCCTACCTGGCGCGCCAAAGATGTCGGGGGAAACTGTCCGCCACGAACACCTATGGGACCGGAGCCCCTTGTCTGTGCGGTACGAGGGCGGAGGGAGCACGAAGAGCAGATCGAAGCAGACGCGCGGGCAGTTTTACCCAGGTTCGGGCCGCACGAATGCGTAAAACCCTACTCCTGCTTGGTTGTGTATTGAGTTGAGCGCTCGGGAGCTTGAAGAAGCAGCTACACCGTGCGTGAGAGTAATCTAGGTTTCGAACCCCCTCCACGTTGTGCATGGGCCTCCTTTTATAGTGTAAGGGGTCACCGACAGGTGTCAACGTAGGAGAAAAGGGGTAAAAATGTAAAAGAGGTGGTAGTTGTAACAGTGCGGGAATAGTGGAGCTACAGTACAGAACAGTGGTCTATACCTACTTTAACAGTGGGGGACAAGGGCATTTAATGCCCGTCGCCGTCGACCCCAAAAGCTCCCGCCTTAGCGTCTCCGTCTGCCACGGCGACGGATTTATCGCCGCGGTGTGCCACCGTGTACCCCAGGCTGCACAGCCATCCGCCACGCGTCCCTGGTTAGGCCCCAGGGCGACGCGTGGGCCGATGAGCTGGAGCGCGGGCACACAGCGTAGCCTCCCCGGCAAGCGCCTTGCCGGGGCCTTGATCTTGCCGGGCCCGGGAACTTGCCGCTCCCCGGGCCCCTTGCCGGGGCGCGCATAGCGCCGAGGCAATATCTTCTAATCTTCCTGGCAAGCTCCTCTTGCCAGGGTCTTGTGCTAGTGGAACAGCCTTGAGCCTGGTACGGCCTTCCCGGCAAGCTCCTCTTGCCGGGGTCTCGATCTCCTGTCTTGTATACTTTGTTTTTGAATGGTTTAATAGGAGGCAGGAGGGTCTCCGGCGAGCACGCAGTAAACCTTGCCGCGGGAAGCTGCAACTGCCCGTGCACAAGTTGGGGTACTGGGGTACCCCTACCTTAGTACACCGACAACGATGAAGTATATTTCCGTGCCTTGGCAAAGATTGATTGGCGTGCACCGGATTTCCCACCGCTTCACGAGGATGAAGACGTTCCGGAACAAGACGGTGGCCAACCATCTCAGCAAGGAGGAGCACAATCTTGAATGCTATTGTTGTAATCATGATTGTTATTCCGTCAAACAATGCTTCCAACTATTTGGCTTTTTATGCCTTGTAATAGGTTTAGCTGAAACTTAATGCGCTGTGATCCGACATTTGGTCTTCATGAAGTATTCTTTCGTTGACTTGTTGATTGATGCGGATGCTTTGTTCTGTTCATAAAAATATCAAAAAACATGTCCTAGTGGCTTACCACTGGACGGATTAACTTGTTCTCTTGACACATCTAATAAGCATATCTTAAAAAATAACTGTGATACCTGAGATGTATGTAGCCAACATACCTTAAACCGGTCAGGATTGTAAAGGCACCTTAATCGGTCTTCATCAATTCTAATAAACACCTGAAACTCTTCGGTTCATCTTGCCGATAAATCTTTCTCATCTTGGTTCAGAAAATTGTAACTTGCACCTGACACTCCATCCGGGCTTGAATGAACACCGGGCTTGGTCATAACTGGGCCGGGTTAATAAACTCCGGTCATTGTTTTGTCTCATACTGGTGACTTATAGTCAAAACCAGGCCGGTTTAAAAAACACCGGTCATTATACCTGATCGTGTACTGCCAACCTGTTGGCTCATCATGAAGTCGATCCGGGTTATGATGAACGCCGGTTTAATTCTCGCTGGTGTTCATGACCCAGACTTATAACATTATAGATAGGTGGTCAACTTCTGGAGCTGTTCCACTCGGTTTAAAAGGTTATGGAACACAAAAAACATCAAGAAACACACAATTCTTGTAAATCAGACCATGTAGTCGAGGCTTTTTCAAAGAGCTGCCAGGCTCAAAAACAAGGTTCAGCCAATCAATGGGACGTGGGCAAACCTACTGTCCCAAAGAGCCTAGCCAATCACTGAACGTGAGCGTATCGACTGTTCAGAGGGCCGATAGAACCGCAAATAAAAACCGAGCCAATCATTGGGACGTGGGCAAACCGGACTGTCCCAAGGGGCCTAGCCAATCACTGAACGTGAGCGTATCGACTGTTCAGAGGGCCGATATTATCGTAAACATAGCCAATCATTGGGA